>WOXC01011235.1:0-396086 GCA_011680675.1 Gymnobelideus leadbeateri
GGCAAACTGCTTCAGTATCTTTGCTAAGAAACCTCTAAATGGGGTCACAAAGAGTCAGGTACAACCGAAAAACAACTGAACAAAAACAAATGTAGCACCTACTATAGGCACTGTAGTAAGTACTTTACAAATATTCTCTCCTTTGATCCTCACAACAACCCTGGGGAGTAAGGTGCTATTATTATCCCTGTTTTACAGATAAGGAAACTGAGACAAACAGGGTAAGTGACCCACCCAAGGTGACACAGACATTTAATGTCTGAAGCTGTATCTGAACTCTTGCTGACTTCCGACCCAGAACTCTGGGTCATAGCCAGCCTCCTTTGAAGAGTGATGAAGGAGGTGTGTGTTCTAGTGTGCTGACTTTTATAATTATACCTCTTGTGTCTGGGATGGGTCCTCTAGAATTTCCAAATTATACACAGGCAAGGAAGGGCTTTTTAGTTTGAGGAAAGCCCCAGTGATGGCAATTGTTGCACTTATCTTTCCCCCACTCCAGGTCATTAGGCTTTGGTTATAGTTTTTATTTCACTGAATGTCCTTTTATTTCTGACTTTAAAGAATGCCTCTAGTCTTCTCTGTGAAGAGAGCTACACAGTGTATTTAACTGAAAGCCCTCTGCCAAATAAATCAGGAACTATTCTGCCTCAAGGCTCTGCTAAAAACTGTCCCTGCTACCAGAACATCCCCTGCTTCCCTCCACTGCCGTGGTGAGTAGGCATGTATTAAAGATGAGGGGATGGAATTGGTCCTCTCACCCGGGGCAAGAAGCTGCTGCCTGCTAAGTCTAATGTGTCATCCACACATCACAACAGACATACCTCAGAGCTAGAAAAACCGCTTGCTTCCACCTGGAATTCTACAGTGATTGATTTCCTGCCCAGGGTAGGAACTGGGTCCATTGTGAGGCAGGAGGCTTACCTTTTTCCCCTAGGAGCCATATGGACAAGGCAATTGAACAATTACACCTTTGTGTCAGGCTAGACTTTTAAAGCAAATTCAATTTTCCTTCCTTGCTGGGAGCATACTTAGCAAGCATCTCTACATTCACCCTTCCAACCCCTAACCTTTGAGGGGAAAAAAAGGTGGTGACTGGAGGAGAAATCAGGCGTGCAGTATTTCTTTAAACTGAGACAAAGGAAAATAACCAAATGTATTGAAATCAATTTTAAAACTTTTTTTTTTTTTGCTTTTTGGAAGGGGGGAGGGCAGGGCAATTGGAGTTAAGTGACTTGCCCAAGGTCACAAGGCTAGTTTTGTGTTAAGTATCTGAGACCGGATTTGAACTCAGGTCCTCCTGCCTCCAGGGCCAAATTTCACTGCACCACCTAGCTGCCCATGCAATATGATCTTTTGCTGCAATCATCTGCTTGTCATTATTTGGCAATGAATTCACAAGATTTTAACCCATCAACTAATTCTTTATCATGAAATATGTTCACAGCATTCACCTTTTTTCCCTCAGTCATAGTCTTGTGAAAGGCCACTAAAGCAAGATAACTCAGTGGGAGAACCAGAGTTTGGGAAGAAAATGGAACCGACTTTTCTTTTCTCTCCACTCAGAGAATCATAAAACATTAGGGCTGAGAAGCAACTTAGAGATGGTCTATCATCTTACTGATAGGGAACCTGAAGCCTGAATGGTTGAGGAGACTTGCCCATGGTCATAGAGGGAGGCAAAGAGAGAATCAGGCTGGGTCTTCTGACCAATCAAGCCATAGAATGGACTGACTTAGGTGGTTGAATTCCCCATCACTGGAGACTTCCAAGTAGAGTATGGATACTCATTAGTTGAAAATAATGTAAAGGGAAGGCTCTTTGGTACTGGTGTGAATACATGACCTTGTGCCCTTGGGCAAAGCAGTTATTATTCCTTGGACCTCAATTTCCTTATCTGTAATAAGAGCTAGCGTTTATATAGCACCTACTATGTGACAGGCACTGTGGTAAGCACTTTACAAAATAATAATGATAGGAACTAATATTTAGATAATGCTATCTATTCTAGGCACTTTACAAATACATTTGTTATACCTTTATTATAATGACATTTTAATAAGGTCCTATAATAAGGTATTTTATATTTTACAAATATAATTATTATATAGTAAGCTATATAATATATGTGGCCAACTTGCTGCTCCTGTTATACAATATTCCATATCCCTCCCAGCCTCTTCTCACCCCTGGAATGCTCTCTCACCTCACTGATGAAAATGGAGTCTCTAGTTCCCTTCAAGGGCAATCAGGAAAACTTTCCTTCTCCTCCCAGCTGTTAATGTACTTCTCCCTCCCTGGTCCTCAAATTACTTTGAATAGGTTTTATATTTACTGTTCTGTGCTTCTATTTTGGAGCCCATATAGATTACAAGAGCAGGAGGACCAGTTCTTGGAGAACAGGAAACGGCACTTAGCACAGGTGTATATAATTGCTCTTATTTCCAATTTTTCTTCGCTCTTCAAGCTCCCACACCATTTCTTTGCCTTTCTTCTAAGCAGAGAATCTTGTCTCCTACTCCATTGAGAAGGCAGAGAGTATCCCTAGAGCTTTTTCTTCCACCCTACATAGCATCATTTTATATCCTTTGATGCCATGTGCATCATTTCCTTCTTTGCTCCAGAGGTGGTCCTTCTCCTTAACAAAACCAACCCCTCAACATGAGTTCTTGATCCCATCCCCCTTGCCCCCAAGTCTCCTCTCCCTGACTTAAAGAAAAGAAGGAAGGAAAAGAAAGAAGAAGAGAGGGAAGGAGCAAAGGGTGTTTAAGAAGTCTTTGTTGAAATGAATTGCTTGCCATCATTTTGAGGGATTAGAGAGTCTGGACCTGTGATTTCATTACTGTAAAGAGCTCCTATGAGGAAACTCCCTCCATCTTCAGATCATCAATTATTCCACAAATTAAAGGCTTAGAGAATTGCCTGGGTAGTGGGGTGGGGATTGAGGGTTTAAATTGGTTAGTTGTCTTTCTTTCTTGAAAAGGACCAAAATGACATCACTATGTTGGGGTAAAGGTCCAGTATGTCCAGCTGTGGCTAATCAGACTAATACAAGCTGAGAAGGTGTAGCGGCAAGCACCCCAATATCCCCAGGGTGACTGCCAACACAGGTTCTTAGATCTGCTTTTCAAAAGGAAAGCAACTCAAAATGGGTTAACAAGCTTACTTTAATCAAACAAACATACATTATCTAGTTCAGGGGAAAAAGGTCAGCACCCCGAACTTCAGAGTTACAGAACTTACAGATCAAACAGACAGGCTTCCAAACTGTCCTACCATTATATCAATACCAAATCACAGTTACCAGAGAGGGAAGCATCAACATCTGGGTTTTCAAAGCCGGGGGGCTCTCAACAACGGCTTCCCAGAGTCTCATCTGGTCAAATCACACAACACTTCTCAAAGTGAGCCCCAAAGCAAAGCCTCTCCTCAGGGCTTATATAGCCTTCTCTTGGCTCAGAGAATGTAACAACCTTCTGGACCCACTGCCCAATCACAAAGTATCAAGGTGTGGGCTTTCCTGAAAAACAAGCCTCCCATCACAGGCTCCAGGTGCACTTAAGCTAGGGGCAGGGAAGATCTTTAAATTTGCATTTCCATTACAGAAAGTTCTTCCACAGGTCAGAGACAAATAGTCTATATGAGATGTTAAGTAACACCCAACACGCATCGGGTCACACAGCCCATATGTGTCAGAGGGAGGAGGACTTGAACTTACTTGATCTTCATAATAACCTGGAAGGTAGTTACAGATCTTACAGATCAGGAAACTGAGACTGAGTAGTTAAATCATCTTCCACAGTTAGTTGGTGTTAGAAGAGGGGCTGGAATCCAGGTATCATCTAACCCCATGTCAGAATTCTTTTCTCTGTCCAGAGGTGTCAAACTCTGCTGCCCACCTCTTACAGTCCTAAAGAACCAGATTAAAATGTCTTTGGGAAATATTTAACAAAATAATTACAAATACAATATAACATAGATAATGTCAGTTTGTGGTTTTCTAAGTCAATAGGGATCTATTTCTACTTGTCTTTGATACCACTGCTCTACTCCATGATTAGGTCCCCTCTGACTCTTTAGCTCTTCCCCCATAGTAGGGCTGAAATAGTCTTGGATGTATTAATAGGCCAGATCTGACTCAGGCCAGGCTGGTACCTGAGGTTCAAAATTGGAATGAAATTAGTTCATCTAAGAGTTAAAGGGGGATTTACTAAACCATAATAGGGGAAAGACATTCAGAGCAGGAAAAATCTCTGCATCAAGGATACACCCGTAGTTCTACTAAGTGCAGCAATCTTGACCTGACATTGGTCATTCTGCCAGCCAGTGGACAAACCCCTGAGGGAAAAGCTCAAACCCTTCATGTCTTTGCTGTTGTGTACTTAGGCAACCAGGAAGTGACATTAGTGGTTGAAGTGTTAGTCCCCTAGAGCAGTCAAATCTCAAGGATGACTGTAATACCTTTTAAGGAAAAACTACCTTAACACGTATGAAGTAGGGCAGGTGTGGGGAACCAGGCCACACATGGCCCTCTAGATCCTCAATGCAGCCCTTTGATTGAATCTTGGATTCACCCCTGAGGTAGGGCATTAACATACTACTCCCACAACAGGTGATTGGTAGTTACTGAAGGGGAAGTAATATGATACTTGGGCATCAAAAATTAGAAATCAAGGAGAGGTGGAGGGAAAATGGCAGCAGGGATTTCTTACTACCTTTGGGCCCACTTTCTTTGTCTAAAGAATGATATAATAACCATGGCAAGAATCACTCAGAGATCCCTGTCAATGACAGATACTGCTGGCCATAGAAAAATCTGTCTGTTGTGGTGGTTTGCTCTAGTCCATGCCCTCATACTAGGAGTAGTAGCTGTCTCCCAGACCCAGAGTACTTGAGCTAATTACTGACCCTAATAAGATGCTTTCAGATGAGCATCAGTTGGAAACTGTGGTGTACTTTAATTATTCTTTTCTCTGAACATGGATGGATCAACCATACGTTGGAAATAGGGGCTGCATGGTGACAGGAATTGAACAACTAAACTGTGCCTTTCCTAAATCTCTTGGGTTTATTGTGAACTCAAGGGCATTCTTCTGACTCTTTTTGTATCCATAGCACTTAGCACAGTTCCTGGAATATAATAAAATTCTTAATAGATGCTTATTGACTGACTGTGTCTACGAGAAATTGTAAGTGTATAGTTTCAAGTTATATGTACCATTACACATTATTTAAATCTCTTGAGTAAAGAATAAAACACTATATACCATTAAGCATATCTGTTCATTGACATGGAGGTCTGACTCCATTATACCAAAATCACATAATTAGGGCTCAAGAAATATAGTCAATTCAGGGAAGAAGTGAGGTTGCCAACTGGTTGGGGCTCATGGGATAATATTGATTGGTAAATCCACACTAAACACATCTCTCAGGCTGAGATGACCATCCAGAGCAAGGAGAAGTTTGTAGATAAAAAGTTAACCACATTATGGGAACCATAGAGAGTTTCACACTCCCTTTCAGTGGAAAGAAGTGCATAAGCAAGGGTGAATATATGACTTACCAGGGACTGCTCCATTTTTAGTGACTAGGATTGAGTTCATGGTTATCAATGACACAGACACACATACAAATTATATGTATATAAACACATACATATGTGTATATTTCTATATTCATACATATACATATATAATATACACATATATACCTGCACAGACACACATATACATACATACATACATACGTGCATGTGAATGGAATAAAATTCGGTAGTGCAATGGATAGAGCGTTGCACTTAGAATCAGGAAGACTCATCTTCATGAGTCCAAATCCAGCCTCAGACATTTACTAGCTATGTGATCCTGGGCAAATCACTTAACCCTGTTAGCCTCAGTTTCCTCATAAGTAAAATGAGCTGGAGAAGGAAGGCAAAGCACTCCAGTATCTTTGCCATGAAATCCCCAAAATGGTATCTGGGAGTCAGACATGACTAAAATGGCTGAACAACAAAGATATGTGAAATGAAGATTAGAAAGCAATACAACCTCCCCGCTTTATTTAACAAACTTATTCCATTATCAGAAATAATAAAATGATTGTATTATTTCCAAGACTCATTCTGTTTCTCATCTTTACCTTAAGATAAATATTTTTACTGGGTCTGGCATTCAGGTTTTGAAAATAAATAGTATAGTAGACATGAAAAACATTTGAGCTCTTAACAGAAAGGGTTTTAAATAAATACCAGACTTTATCTTCCCAATCAACTCATGATTAGCTGTACTAATGGAGGTAGGCAGTGGTATGGGTAATTTGAGCCCAATCAACAATATAAAAATCATTTGTATCTGGCTTTGGAGCCATTCTACGGTTTTGTGTTTGTTTTTATAGACTTACCTTTCAGGTGATGTTTAGCTCTGGCTAACATTAAGATTACCTGGCATTCCCTGCACACATACCAAGTGAGAGTGGGAAGAGGTGGCTCTACAGTGAGTTGAATAGAGGGAAGAAACAGGCTTAAGATTTAAAATTTTGTCAACCCATTGGCTGTACTATGGTCATCATCATCATCATCATTGTCATCATCCTCATAACATTGTCATCACCACCGTCATCAACAACAGAGATAAAAGAACAATATAAACCCATTCTTTAAAAAGATAGCTAAGAACTTTGTGTTTTTTGTAGGAAAATTGAATTTAACAAATAAGAAGAAACAGTGTTTGCTATGACTCAGATAAAAAAATGGACTGTCCATGTTGCATGCTTTCCAACAAGCCTAAGGCTGGTCACCTGGACCCACTGTTCAGTAATTGGAACAATTTATCCATCTTCCAAAATTGGGCCATATGGGAAATAGATACAAGTGGAAATAGCTCTCCCTCCAAGGCATTTTGTTAAAGGCCAGAATCTGTCCTACTAAGAAAAAAAGCTCTCTGTTCTCTCATTGTTACCCATTACTAAGCGAATTCCTTCTGGCCACACTGCATTCACTAATACATTGTGGGTATTGTCAATGTTACATTTAAAGGGAATAGAATTTAGGTATTTTAATTCTCTTTGTTCTAGGTCTGCAAAACAGTAGACCTTTCAAGCATCAACCTGTGCCTATGGGGAAAAGGAACTAGGGTTAAGAGCCTGGGAGGCAAAATGATTGCAATGGAAAGAATACTGGATTTATAGTTAAAAGCCCTGGGTTTAAATCTTGTCTCTGCCATTTTATTATCTGTGTGACCGTGGATAAGTCACCTATTTGGACCCCGGTTTCTTACTTATACAAGGGAGTTGGATTGGATGACCTCTTAAGTCCCTTTCAGCTCTGTATATATAATTATAGATCTTTGATAAACCTGTGTGACTTCAGGTTAGGTTCAGACCAGAATGGGATCATTTAGTCAACATCCTTATTCTATCAACCAGGAATCTATGGTCCAGAAGATAAATGTCTTGCCCAAAGTTATACAACCAATAAATAGTAGAGCCTGAATTCAAACCCAAGCCTTCTGGCTCCAAATCAATCAATTAGGTATGTACTATGGACTACCACACCACACATTATACAATCTTTTCTAGAATTTTCAGAGTTACTCATGGTCACCAGAGCTTTACTAGCAATTTAGATCCCTTGGGGCAAGAAGCATGAAATAGATCCTCAAATTAACCATGAAGAAAGAGATTCTATGGGCACCAACCCCACTGAACAGGAGCCCTCCTCCTCACCCCCTAGCTCTGATCCTGTGTGGGGAATGACCCAGGGATACTGTCATACAGGACAAAGATAGAGATCCCACTACCACAAGATCACAAACCTGCTTCTGGGGAGTCTGAAGTCTGGAGAAGAGTTTACCTGTTGTGTAGTCACAGGAGGAAATCAGACTATCTAGTAGTTTCCTGGTTTAAATAATTATTTTTTAAATTTATTTTTAGTTTTCAACATTCATTTCTACAAGATTTTGAGTTATAAAATTTTTCCCCATCTTTCCCCTATCCCCCACTCCAAGATAGTGAGCCTACTGAATATCCCTTCCCCTAATCTCCTCTTTCTTATATCCTCTTCTATCCCCTCTCTAATTTTCTATTAGGGCAAGATGGATTTCTATACCCTAGGGCCTGTATATCTTATTTCCCAGTTGCACATAAAAAACCATTTTTTTAACATTTATTTCAAGACTTTGATTTCCAGATTATTTCCTTTCTTCCCTCCTCACCCACCCCCACTGGGAAGATAAGCAATTCAATATAGGTTATACATGTGTAGTTAAACAAAATGTTTCCATAGTAGCTATATTGTGAAAGACTAACTATACTTCCCTCCATCCTATCCTCCCCCCAACTTATTCCATTTTCTACTTTGACCCTGTTCCTTTTCAAAAGTATGTGCTTCTAACTACCTTCTCCCCCAATCTGCCCTCCCTTCTATCATAACCGCTTTATCCCTTCCCCCCCCTGCTTTCCTGTAGGGTAAATACCCAAATGAGTGTGTATATCATTCCCTCCTTAAGCCAAATTCAATGAGAGTAAGGTGGTCTCATTCCCTTTCACCTTCCTGCTCTTCCCCTCCATTGTAACAGTTTTCTCTTGCCTCTTTTATGATATAATTTACCCTATTCTATCTCTCCCTTTCTCCTCCTATTATATTCCTCTCTCACCTCTTAATTTTATTTTTTAGATATCATCCTTTCCTGTTCAACTGATCCTGAGCCCTCTGTCTATGTATACATGTATACACATATACACACACTCTTTTATGTATTTATACACATATGCACCCTCCTAGACATGCATATACATGTATATATACACATATATACATATATTCCCTTCAACTATGCTCATACTGAGAAAAGTCTTATGAGTTACAATTATCATTTTTCCATGTAGGAATATAAATAGTTCAACATTATTAAGTTCCTTATGATTTCTTTTTCCTATTTACCTTCTCATGCTTCTCTTGTTCTTTGTATTTGAAAGTCAAATTTTTTGTTCATCTCTGGTTTTTTCATCAAGAATACTTGAAAGTCCTCTACTTCATTGAATTACCATATTTTTCCCTGAAGCATTATACTCAGTTTTGCTAGATAGGTGATTCTTGGTTTTAATCCTAGCTCCTTTGACCTCTGGAATATCATATTCCAAGCCCTTTAATCCCTTAGTGTAGAAGCTGCTAGATCTTATTTTATCCTGATTGTGTTTCCACAATACTCAAATTGTTTCTTCCTGACAGCTTGTAATATTTTCTCCTTGACCTGAGAACTCTGGAATTTGGCTATAATATTCCTAAGAGTTTTCTTTTGGGGATCTTTTTCAAGAGGTGATCAGTAAATTCTTTCAATTTCTATTTTGCCCAAGAAACATGTTTCATTCTATATTTCTTTTTTTCTTTCCTTTTTTAAAATTAAATTTTATGGTTTATATTTATAAATATATATATTTAAGTATATAAATATAAATATATATTTTATGGTTTATATGTATATAATTAAATTTTTAGTTTATATCATTCATTTCCACAAGATTTTGAGTTACAAATTTCTCCCATCTTTCCCCTACCCACCACCCCAAAACAGCAATCACATTGTATGCCCTCTCCCCCAATCTGCTCTCTCCTATATCCTCCCCCATACCCCCTCCAACTTTGAATTCCAGATTCTTTTCCTTCCTCCCTCATCACCCACCCTTACTGGGAAGAAAAGCAATTCAATATAGGTTGTACATGTATAGCTATGCAAAACATTTCCATAGTGGATATATTGTAAAAGACCGACTATATTTCCCTCCCTTCCATCCCACCTCCCACTTATTCTGTTCTCTACTTTGACCCTGTCCCTTTTCAAAAGTGGGTGCTTCCAATTTCCCTCCCTCCCCAACCTGCCCTTCCTTCCATCATCTCCCATCTCATCCCCTTCCCCCTTACTCTCCTGTAGGGTGAGATACCCTATTTAATGTGTATGTCATTCCCTCCCTAAGCCAAAATTAATGGGAGTAAGGTTGATCCATTCCCTTTTGCCTTCCTGTTCTTCCCCGCCATTGTAACATTTTTCCATTGCCTCTTCTATATGAGATAATTTATCCCATTCTGTCTTTCCCCATCTCCTCTCATTATATTCCTCTCTCACCTCTTAATTTCACCTTTTAAGTATAACACTATTCAGTTGGTCCTGTGCCCTCTATGTATACCTATAAACATATATACACATATTCACATATATTCATTTTTTGTTTATGCCTACAGATATGGTCCTATGATATTATCCTAATAAATAACTAACCTTAAGCAAGGGTAAATAGTAAACAAGATCAAGGGAGGTGCTTGTACATTGTCTGCATTCTTTTGAGTCACATAGCCCTTCTGTTGGGGGGTATATAAACTCTGTGAGCCCCTTGTATCTTTGGCTATGTATGAAATGATTCTGTAATAAACAGACTATTGATTACACCCCTGTCTTGTTATTTTCATCACTCACTAGCCCACCAACTACACTGGCCACAGTAGTTAAGTCCCAAATGGAAAAAATAATCAATTTGTCAATATACAGAGTAATTTAAGGCTTGAAGGCAATGGATTTAATTTTAAAAGTATTTTGTTAATGTAGAAAATAGTAAATCAAAGAAAAAATTTTATATGATCATAGTTTTCATATTTAATGAGGAATTTCTCAAGTTGATTTCATTGCTTTTAAATTAACAATCTGTTAAAATTAACTTTAAAATTATCTTGTGATAAATAAAGGAAAGCGAGTGGGTCAGAGCAAGGAATATAGAATAAGGTCTTAAATCAGTCATTTTAATCAGAGCAGCTAAGTATATATCAGATACTAAGTATGTATCAGATATATATCAGATTCATGATTGCAAAGTCATAACTCTTTTCCTTCAATATTTTTTGATATCTTTATTTCTAGCTAACTTGAAATTTGTTGCTATTATCTCATTTTCCATTCTTCCAACAAATATACATTAAGCATTTCCTTGACGCACATCCCTGTGGGAGAAGTTAGGGGAGAGGGATTGAGGTTAGACAAGGGCCCTGAGCTCATAGTACAGTCAAGTAGACAGGAATGATAAAACACAAATAACTATACTACACCTCATTACCCAGTAAGTGCATTTTAAGGGTTGCAAAACGAAGTACTATGTGACATCCAAGGATCAATGTTGATGAACTAGAGGCTCATGGGCTGAGAAAGGTGAAAAGGAAGATATCTGTCCACATCAGCACAAGAGCTGGGCTGTGACTGGTCAGGCAGTATGGCCTGGGACTAGGACACTTGCCTCTGAGTGCTGCCACTACTGGGGTCTCTTCTAAATTATTCAAATGTCCAGATTTCCCCCTTTCCTACGGCATCCCAGACCAATCAGTCAATCAATATTTATTAAGCATCTCCTATGTGCCATGCCCTGTGCTAAGTGCTAGGGATACAAAAGAAAAAAAAAACCAAGTAGATGGAGAAATCCTTCAGACCAACTCCCTCCTTTCACAGATGAGGAAATTAAAGCCCAGAGAAAATGACTGCCTTGACCTCAAGGAGCTTGCAATCTAATGGGAGAGACTACATGTAAACAAATATATACAAAACAAGCTCTATACAGGATAAATAGGAAATAATTAAAAGAGGGAAAGCACTGGAATTACAAGAGGTTGTGGAAGATTTTCTGTAGAAGGTGGAATTTTAGTTGGGACTTAAAGGAATCCAGAGAGGTTAGTAGTCAGAGTGGAGAAGGGAGATGGTGAAGGAGGGAGAGCATTCCAGGCATGGAGAGGACAGCCAGAGAAAATGCCTAGAGCAGAAAGACAGTGTTTTGTATGTGGAACAGCCAGGAGGCCAGTGTCACTGGATTGAAGGAGAGTCTTGGGGAGCGATGTATAAGGAGACTGGAAAGGTTGGAGGGGGCTAGGTTATGAGGAGCTTTGAATGCCAGAGCATTTTATATTTGCTCCTGGAGGTAATGGAACTCCATTGGCATTTGTTGAGCAGGGTGGTGACCTGCGTTTCAAGAAATTCACTTCAGTGACTGAATAGAGAATAGATTGGAGTGGGGAGAAACTTGTGGCAGGCAGACCCACTGTCAGGCTATTGCAGTAATCCAGGTGTGAGGGGATGAGGGCCTACACTAGAGTGAAAGCAAAGACAGATTGGAAAAAGGCATGTGTTAGAGAGATGTTACAAAGGTGAGATCAACAGGTCTTGGCAACAGCTTGGATATGGCAGGTGAGAGGCAGCGAGGAGTCCAGGATGTCTCTTAGGTGGTAAGTCTGAGTGACTGGGAGTGTGGTGTTGCACTTTATAATAATAGGGAAGGTAGGGACAGAGACTATGACTTGGAAGGGTTAGTGTTTTAATCTAACCCTTTAATGGGGCTTCCTGATTTAGTAATTATCATAATAATATTAATTATTAATATAATAATGTGAAGATGATGCTCATGCCTATTAGCAATCATTCATATTTGGAGTTCCTTTTGCAGTCCTTCTGGGTGTGCCCTGCACTTAGCTCTTCAGGCTTCCTCCTGGTTCCCCTTCCTTGTTTCAAACAGAACTTTTTGTGAGAAGTGGAGTCAGGGGAACCAGCCCATACTGGCTCTGAGCATGTACATCTCAGAAATTGGCAAATGTTGCAAATCAGGGCTTGATTTACTGTTTTGTTGACCATCTAGGCCCGAGAAAATGATGAAGAAAATGCTAATGTAGATTAAATTTAAGAATGTGGAGTGCATACATTTGGGATGAGGGGTGGGAGCCAGTTGTTAAGTAGAGTCACAAGTGGTCATGAAACAGAATAAGGAATGTAGCAAAAAGAATGTTGGATTTAGAGACTGAGGATATGAGTTTAAATTCCAGCCACTTATTCCCTGTGTGACCCTGGGCAAGTCATTTTCTCTATCTAGGTTTTAATTTTCTCATCTGTGAAATGAGGGGGTTGGTCTAGAGAATTTCTCCACCTACTTCGAAGTCTCAGTCTCTGGCCTTAAATGGCCACGCCAAGTGCCAAATGCATGGCATTGGTCTCCTTGTCACCAAACTCTAGCCAGGTGGGTTTGGGTGACAGGTATTTACCTCCTAAGACTTTCTGGAGTTCAGACCATAAGTGATGGCAAAATATTTTGTTCTATAAAATGGATTAATAATTTTGAGTGGTCTCATAGTGTTGTGTTAAAATGTGGAGAAAATGAAATGTCATCAATGGATAACCATTTGTTGTTGCTTCTGTTCACTCACTTATAGTCACATCTGACTCTTCCTTGGCCCCATTTTGGGTTTTCTTGGCAAATATACTTAAGTGGTTTGCTATTTTTTTCTCCAGATCATTTTACAGATGAGGAAACTGAGGCCAACAGGGTTAAGTGACTTGTGCAAGGTCATACAGTTTATCTGAACATAGGAAAATGAGTCTTCCTGACTCCAGGCCCAACACTCTACTACACCACCTAACTGCCCCATGGATAAGCACATTCAAGTGATTTTTGCAATATTCAGAAAGGTATTATTGGTGCACATTGAATATACTGATGGGTTAATCAGTGCACATGAAAATGTTTCCTTTAAAGGATTTTGAAGCACTTATTAGAAATACACAGACTTCTCATTTCATGTGAAAATTTCTGGTGGGAATTCAGTGGGCTGACTCACAGAAATAAATACTAGTAATTATCTCAATAGTAAATATTTGATGTGGCCTCAAAATTTTCATATGTTTTGACTTACAGATGGAAAGGAAACTTCAATGAGTCTTCCTAGAGCGAGAGGTCATCATGGTTTGTATAAAAATGTTTCATTTAAAAGATTTCACAGCATTCAGTTTTGTGCCTTGCTATCTTCCTCTGTAACAAGAAGAATTTGAGTTAAGGTGAACTCTAACAGCCTGGGATTCTGTATGCCCCCATCCCTAGAAGTTGGTTCTCTGAATTGCAAAATGCACAGGTTTCTTCAAGGGGAAATTTGACCTTAGAGTCAAGAAGTGTCCTTTATTTTGATGAGTAGATACCACTATAAAACAGTTTAAGTGCCCATTAAGGTATAGTGTCTGGTGTGCATGTCAAATTTCTGTTAGTCTAATGCTAATAATAAATAAGTCCTCTTCTGAAATGTCATTGTGGGTGCAGGTAGCTGTGGGTTCTTGAGGACTTCAGGAGAGAATACCAGTGCTGGCAAGCCCTGCTATGAGGAAAACTTCCAGTTCAGGCTGGGCAAAAGAACAGTGGAGGAAATCTGTTATGTGGGGAGCAGCCTCGATAAGTATAGATGGGCTCATCACCAGCAGTTTTGTACCCAGGGGATGATGGGTTTTTTTGGAGGGGGAAGAGAATGGGAGAAAGATTTTATTTGTAATTGTGGCCAGTCCCACAATCTAAAGATGTGTCTCAATCCAGTCTTCTGGGTGAAGCAAGAACACAGGCTCTCCTTCAAATCCAAAGGTTGCTGGGGGCAGTTTGCTAGGGGCTTCAGGGTAGAAGCAAAAGTCATAATGCCTCCTAGACACTCCGGGATTCCCAAGGAGCAAAGGGAGAGAGAGAGAGGTATGAGAAGATGGAGGAGCTCTGAATCCTGGAGGCAGTCCCCAAATTCAAGGACTGGTCTCAGTTCTTCTATTCACTATTACCCCCTACTTAGACTACACAGACGCGAACACACACACACACACACACACACACACACACACACACACACCCCTCCACACACCTCCACACACCTCTAAAACTTAGGGGGACTAGGATAAAGGTAGCTAAACTTTTTCTTGTGGTTTGGGGCTTGGGAGAGGATTCATTATGAGAATGAAATGGGTGAGGGAAGACTGAACTAAAGGTACGTGGTTTTCTCATCTGGAGCGGATCCTGGGTCTTCAAGAACGAAAATGGGTTCATTCTCAGGTCTGGGTCTGGGCAGTCCTCTGGTCCTGGACGTGTAATGAGAATCTTAACAGCCCTTCATAGAAAGCACTAGAAACTCAAAAGCAAATGAGTTCTGTCTGTCTGATGACAAGAAATGCACTTGGCTGTTTCCTGTATTTGAGGACATTTTTCACTTCTCTCTGGCACCGGTATAAAAAAGCACAAATGCAATAGTATGTCATGGGCTGGTTTGCCTTCTGTTCATTCACATGCCTCTTCATCTCATTTCTAGAGACTAGCACATGGCTACAGGGTGGGATCATTAGCAGCACAAATCAGTCTACACCTCTAGAATACCCACCTGGGTCTGGAGCTATACAGTGGCACATGTGTTAATACAAGGAACAATCCAGAACAGTCCTGATTTTGTAGCAGCCATGCTGGATGAGTGATTATCCCAGAAAAAAAGAGAGGACTGGTTCTTCTTTGGTAAATCCCTTGAGGATAGGAACTATTTTTTTTTCCAACAGGAAATGCACTGGATTTGAAGGACCTGGGTTGGAATCCTGACTCTGCCATTTAACCAGGGAATCAACAAATCAAATATTTACCATAGGCTTATCATGTGCCAGATATAGAAGCAATAGGACACAAATAATAGGTGGTTAATACGTGGTTTTCTTAGTCAATATGCAGATTACAGGATTCTGCTTTAGTGTTCCTATTAATTGAGTTTGACATCACTGCTCTGGGCAAGTCTAAGGCTAAATTGTAGAGAAGGAGTTGACCTCCATCTGTAGAATGAGCTTCAAGTTTTGTCCTCTGTAAAATAAGAAGGTGAACTAGATGACTTAAATAACTTTCTTCCTTCCGTCCTTCCTTCCTTCCTTCCTTTCTTTCTTTCTGCTTTTCGGAGGGGGGCAAAGTAGGGAAATTGGGATTAAGTGACTTGCCCAAGGTCACATGGCTAGTTTTGTGTTAGTGTCTGAGGCCAGATTGAACTCAGGTCCTCCTGACTCCAAGGCCAGTGCTCTATTCACTGAGTCACCTAGCTGCCCCACTTTCTTTCTTTCTTCCTTCCTTCCTTTCTTCCTTCCTTCCTTCCTTTCTTTCTTCTTTCCTTCCTTCCTTCCTTCCTTCCTTCCTTCCTTCCTTCCTTCCTTCCTTCCTTCCTTCCTTCTTTCCTTCCCTTCTTTCCTTTTACATAAGTGCCCATTATGTGTCTGTCAGCCACTGTGTTTAGCTTTTTGCAAATATGCTCTAATTTGATCCTCACAACATCCCTGGGGGTGGGTGGAGTGGGTAAGTGCTATTATTACCACCATTTTAAAGATGAGGAAACTGAGCCAAACAGAGAACTGACATGCCCAGGATCACACAGGGACCACTTCACACCCCCGCCCTTGGCCTCTCAAGTCTGTTCCCCTCCTTGTTCTGCCTCTGACTTTCCACATCATGCTTCAGTTACAATCACACCCTGGAACATCCCCCTCTGCCATTCAGGCCCCCATACCCCATTAGTTAATTCCTTCCAGGTCCTCTCGTTTTGGGTTGGAGCTCAGGCTAGTTGATCTTCATCCCTGGCTCTGCTTCTGAATTCCTTTCCCTGCCCCCTGATTTTCAGCCCTTCCGTGTATACTCTCCCCGCCCCCCCCATTAGAGTGTAAACTCTTTGAGGGCAGTTTATTTTTTGCTTCTATTGGTGTCTTTAACTTAGCACATGGCTGGCATATACTAAGCACTTAAACACCAGTCACCTTAATAAACACTTGGTGCCATTTAACAAGCAAGCATCTATTACAACCTCTCCAACAAGGTGAGATCTAATCTTTCTGAAGCTCTCCAGTGACGAGAGTTCCTCCATCTCCCTGGGCAGCTTTGGCATAGCACCAATTGTTAGAAACTTTTACCTTATTTTAGTGTCAAATCTGCTTCTTGATAACTTTTACAAATAGATGCTAGTTTTGCCCACTGGAGACAAACACCACCAGGCTGGTACCAATTGCATATGACGGCCCTTGAAGACTTTCTGGATAGCTACCATGTCTCTCCTAAATCTTCTCTTCTCCTGGCTAAAGATCTCCAAGTCACTTGACCAATTACCATATACCATGGCTCCCAGTTCTCTCACCCATTCAGCCAACTTCCTCTAGATACTTTATAATTTATTTGCCTTCTATCTAAAACAGGATGCAGAGAACTAAATACAATGCTTTAGATGTGCTCTCCCCAAACACAGTGGAACTATTCCCTCCTTCATTTAGGACACATGCTTCTCTCTTACTACAGACTACAATCACATTTTTTTTTTAAAGTTTATAGTCTAGAGCCGGATTTCAGAGGGTCTCAGATGTCGCGCTAAGAAATTTGGACTTGAGACAATGGGGAGCCATTGCAAATTTTTTATTAGGAAAGTGACTTGTGCTATAGGATCATCCATCTGTCAGGGGTGTGAAGGATGGATTAGATAGGGAGTGGAACAGAGGCAAGGAAGGCCATTACAGGGCTATTTCAATAGTCCAGGTGGGAAGTAAGGAGGACCTGACTAGTAAGTGGTCATGGGAGAGGAATGAAGGAGGTGGGTGTGAGAGAGATTGTGGAAATACAATCACTGAATATAAGAAATGATAGAGAGGGCGGTGTCCAGCACTCACGACTAGAAAAAGGGTGGTGCCATTGACAGAAATAGGGAATTAGTTTGTGGGGGGAAGCTAAGGAATCGAGTTAGATGTCTGGTGAATTTGAAGGAATGGCTCACACACCTGGAGACACCAGATCTCTGTTACAACTCACCTCTGTTTTTCATTTAAATGTTTAGCTTAGTCGCTGGCCTTCAAAAGTCCTTAATGTGCACCCACAGGATGCCTAATGGTATTTGATTCGATTCAGTTGCTGTGTCCTAAGGAGGGATATTGTATGTATTTCTGGCAGTTCAAGTAAAACTTAGTAACTTGAGCTGGACCAGGCAATAGACCACATCTAATAGGGTGCCCTTCAGTAGCCTGGGTTGATGGGGTCTGATTATATATAATAAGAGCAGTGTGCTAAGTGACGTGTGTGATGAAAATTACATTTGTTTTGCGTATTTTCTAAATTTGATTAGAAGCTTGTGGGAAACATGCAATGGTGACCGTGGCCTTTTTGCTAAATGATGGGAGAAATCAATTTCATTTTGTGAAACTGACAGCTCAAACATAGCTGGGTTTACAAACCTTTTCCATGTGCTACTAAGCAGTCATTTTTATAACACTCCTCTGAAGTGTTCAACGCATTCTTAAAAACTAGCCTCACTCAAGATACAGTCACATTAGCCCAGAGCGAACCTGGGTATTTTCCAAATGGGTCTCAGGTGGAGTGAGCTTTACATTTTGCACCTGAAACTTTGGAAGCAGATAGAGAAGCATAGAGCCAATGCTCCTAGAACTTTCCTAGTGACCTTGCATCATGGGAATTGGCTTGGTCTCTTTCTTTTTTTTTTTTAAACAAATGCTTTATTAACTTCTGTTTTTACATCATTCATTTCCGCCAGATTTTGAGTTACAATCATTTTCCCCCCATTATTCCCCTACCCAACCTCCCAGAATAGTAATCCCACAAGATATCGCTTCCTCCAATCTGCTCTCTCCCATACCTTCTCCCATACCCCCATCGACTTTTCCATTAGAGGAAGGTGAGTCTTTGCGTCCCAATGCCTGAACATCTTATCTCCCTATTACAAGCAAAAGAGTATTAATAATAGTATTTATATATATTTGAAACATTTAATGTTACGACCTCAAATTACAGATCCATTTCCTTCCTCCCTTGTTGCCCATTCCCTCTTGGGAGATAAGTAATTCAGTATATGTTGTACATGTCTAGCTATGCAAAACATTATCATAGTAGATATATTGTACAAGGCTGCTTACACTTCCCTCCCACTCATCCCACCCCCCACCTGGTCCATTCCCTACATGATCCTGTCCCTCTTTTACAGTGGGTACTTCCAACCTCCCCTCACCCCAAGGATGCCCTCCCATCCATCATTCCTCCTCCCATCCCCCTTCCCCCTATCCTGCTACAGGTTGAGATATCCCATTTAGTATGTATGTCATTTTCTCCCTGAACCAAATTCAATGTGAATGTGGTTTTGCCTTTCTAGCCTTCCTTATTCTCCCCCTCCTTTGCAACCACTTCCCCTTGCTTCTTCTACATGGGATAGTTTACCCTACCCTGTCTCTCCCCATCTCCTCTTGCCACTTTCCTCTCTCACCTCATAATTTCATCCTTGAGTATTCTCCCTTCCCAACAAATTCAACCTATGCCCTCTATCCATATATAACTGTAACCATATACACACACATTCACATATGCATTCATATGACCACACACCCTTCTTCCATTATTTTCATAGTGAGAAAAATATCATCAGTCACAGTTATTGCTTTTCCATATAGGAATGTAAATAGTTCAACTTTGATAAGTTCCTTTTGATTTCTTTTCCCTATTACCTTCTCAGGCATCTCTTCCTTCTTGTGTCTGGATGTCAAATTTTCTATTCATTTCTGGTTTTTTCCTCAAGAATGCTTGAAAGTCCTCTATTCCACTGAATGACCATATTTTCCCCTGAAACAAAATACTCAGTTTTGCTGGGTAGGTGACCCTTGGGTTCAGTCCCAGCTCTTTTGCCCTCTGGAATATCATATTCCATGCCCTTTGATCTCTCAGTGTAGAAGCTGCCAGGTCCTGGGCTATTCTGATTGTGTTTCCACAATATTGAAATTGTTTCTTCCTGGCTGCTTGTAGTATTTTCTCCTTGATCTGGGGATTCTGGAGCCTGGCTATAATATTCCTGGGAGGTTTCTTTTTGGGATCTTTTTCAGGAGGTGATCTGTGGATTCTTTCAACCTCTATTTTGCCCTCTGGGTCTAAAACATCAGGGGAATTTTCCTTGAGAATTTCTTTAAGGATGATTTCTAGGTTCTTTCTTTGATCATGGCTTTCAGGTAGTCCAATAATTTTTAAATTGTCTCTCCTGGATCTATTTTCCAGGTCAGTGGTTTTTCCCATGAGATATTTCACATTGCCTTCTAGTCTTTCATTTGTTTGGATCTGCTTAACAGCATCTTGATTTCTCATAAAGTCACTAGCTTCCATTTGCTCCAGTCTAACTCTGAAGGAATGGATCTCCTCAGTGAGTTTTTGAGATTCTTTTTCCATCTGGCAAATTCGACTTTTTAAGGCATTCTTCTCCTCATTGCCCTTTTGGGCCTCCTTTGCCATTTGAGTTAGTCTATTTTTTAAGGTGTTGTTTTCTCCAGTCAGGCTGTTGACCCTCATTTCATACTTTTCCTGCATCCTTCTCATTTCTCTTTCTAATTTTTCCTCCACTTCTCTTATTTGATTTTTAAAGTCCTTCTTAAGGTCCTCTATGGCCTGCAACCCGCTTATGTTTTCCCCTGGGGCTTTTGGAGCAGGACTTTTGACCTCACAGTCCTTTTCCCGCTCTATGCCCCCAAAATAGGAGTCTAGGGTTGCGTTTTTCTGTTTCCTTTGCCTTGGCATGTTGCCACTTAATTACTTGACTTTTGGGCTTGTTGCCACACTATGGCTTTAAGGCCAGCTAGAGGAATTTTCGTCCCGAACGTGTGGGGGGCAACTTCCGTTTCTGGCAAGCTGTAAACCTACCCACGACTTCCACCCTAGATCACAATCCAGATCCAGGGAGGTTAAAGCAAGAGCGATTACCCCCCAAGACTGATCGCTGGATCTCCCCACGATTTGTAGGCTGGGAGCCGGAAATGCCTCTGAAAACTACAAAATGGCGTGTCTCCTCAGCGGCTTCCAGCCCCCAGGGGAGGGAGCTGACGCATTCCCCAAATACAGGTCCCAAAGTCCATAGGACACTAACCTCTTACTTTGTCCTAGGCAAGTCTATGTTGATAATTCTGGCGTCTCCACAGTTCCTGGTGTTCTGGGGTTCCTCCAGCCGGCTGCTGGCCCTGCCGCCCTGGGGCTAAAACCTCGGCTCACGTGGACCTGGGCTCGGCTCGGCTCCTGCGCTCTGCACTCTGCGCGCTGCCGGCTCCCAGACCGCTGCGCTGGTCCTTCCTGCAGGGCTGCTGGGCTGTCCTCAGCGGGAGGTTAGCTTCTCTGTGTTGTTCTGTGGGTGCTGGGGCTCCAAAAGTTGTTCAGAGTCCCCTTTTACATAGTTTGGGGGGAATCTGGGGGCAGAGTGGCTTTGATGAGCTGTTTCTACTCCGCCATCTTGACTCCGCCCCCCTTGGTCTCTTTCTTAGAGGTAGCCCAGCTGTGCTCAGGAGATTGGATAAATGGGAGAAAGGCAGAAGAGCTCAGTGTTTCAGGTCGTACTTGCTTCAATACACCGAGGTGGCTGTGGTGTAATGGAACTGGCACCACACCTGGCATCAGACCTGATTGAGTTTGACTTTCTTCTCTGCCACCTAATAGCTGTATAGCATCTTGCCTCATTTTCTACATCTGCTAAATGGGGATGTCTTTACTGCCTCCTACCTTACAATAGTTGTTTTGGGGATCAAATGAGGTCATGGATGCAAAGAACTTTGTATTTCATAAAATGTTACACAAGTCACACTCTTGTTATTAAACTTCCAAGCTCTTGATTTTTGTTGTTGGGGTGTCCCTCTGTGCCTCAGTAAATGGTCTCTGAGACCTTCTAGATCTGAGGAATTAAAAAAGCCTGCAGCCAGTCTGGTGATGAACCTCTCCTAACTTAACCAGGCTTGTCCTTAGACAATGGACATACTCAAAGCTCTTCTGCCTTGGTGGGTTCTGCCACAAATCCCACTCCACTGGCAAAGCCTGTAAGAGCTCACAGTCATCTTTACCCTGCAATGAAACATTGAAGGAGGCTTAGTAGAGGCCCAGGAACAAACAACATGGGATTATCAAGTGGAATCAGTGTTATGAATGGGATCTGAGAGATTATTCAACTCTGTTCATTATAGTAGCTGTGCATTAAACTACCAGGAAAGCCAATAGGTGAGAGGTTATACCCTAACAATGTTGTTATTCATTTGTGTCTGACTCTTTGTGACCCCATTTTGAGGTTTTCTTGGCAAAGATACTGGAGTGTTTTTACCATTTTCTTCTCAGTTCATTTGACACATGAGGAAATTGAGACAAAAAAGAGTTAAGTGACTTGCCCAGGGTCACACAGCTAATAAGTGTCTGAGGCCAGATTTGAACTCAAAAAGATGAGTGTTCTTGACTCCAGGATCAGGGCACTACCCACTGCTGCTACCTAGCTATACCTATTCCCTAAGAATCCCTTGACTTAAAAGCACAAATCAGAGACTCAGAGCAAAGAAGCTGTCTCATGCTTTTGATAATGCTTATGGCAAGCATCAGTAGATCCACAGGGATTCATAAACTCAGAAAAGGAAGTTCTCAGTAAGTTAATAGTAATAATAATAGCTAGCATTTACATGGGGCTTTCATGTTTTCAAAATACTTTACAAGTTCTGTTTTTTTTTCCTCCTCTTCCATTATAAACACAGTACTATGTCTCTTAAGGTATTTCAGCTTATTCTTTTTAAAGCTGGCTCTCTTCCTCTCACCTTGGATCACTCCTCCCTCCCATTTGGTTGCCTCTTTCCCTTTGGAGTTTTGCTTATTAGTTTCTTTTTCTTTTCCTACTTTAATCCAGTTATTTAATTCTTTTCCCTTTTTTTCTTCTCAGTCAGTCAAGTGGATGCCCTTTCCTCTCTTCCCTTTCAACTTGTCCTACTCATTAGTTTTAAAATTTTCTATTTTTCTGGTGCCTTTTTCCATAGAGGATTTCTTTTGATCACTTTCTCCCCTATCCATTCCTCCTTTTCTATCTGCTCTAGACCTTCATTCTCTGGTTCCTGTCCCATGTGTTTATCTAGACCAGGTCTCAAGGTCACAGGTTCCCCACACCTAATAGACCCTCTCTATTCTCTGTATTCCTCAAAGCACCAAAATTTTGGAGGTATCCATTCTATGTTTCCTTCATAAGCAGTTTCTGCTACTGCCTTATAATGTTTGCTCCTTGGCTGACCCTTTCCCATCATGCTTCATTCCCATAAAAATGCCAATTCCTGCAGATGATAGACAAGACATCATCTCATGGTAGTACATGTCCTAATTATGCCATATACCACTAGACTATGCCCTCCCCTTGGTCACCTTCCTTCCCCATTAGCCTCTAAAATCTCCCCCCAGGTCCTTACCCTCCTACTCCCACAGGTACCAGTTGCCCCCAGGAACTTCAATCACCCCCCCAGCCCCTCATGAGGGGGGATTAGTGGTCTCCTCAAGTACCAAATTCCTACATATAATACCTGACTCAAGGGCCCTATCTCCTTAAACAGAACACCTCTCGACCCATAGGATCATTCCTCCTACCACTAAAACGAGACCTCCTCTTTTTCTTCTCCCTTTTCAATAACCACTCCATCTCTTCCTACTCCCCACATATCCTCCTCTTCCTGAAAGACCATGGGAGTTAAGCTTCTCCTCATTGCTAGTCTTCAACTTGACCAGGGCACAGCACCCACTCCCCCCTCTATCCTCCTCCCCTTCTTTCATGCACTTTCCGATTTTAAAATTTAATTCTGCAAAAAAACCAAAAATCATTCATTCACCTATAGGTAGGGTCCATACTTCCCCAGACCCGCCTCTCCACTATCACCTCAGTCTGACTCCTGCCTTCATTGTGGCCTCCCTGTAAACACTGGGGAGAGAAATCCCCTACTGGTCTCTCTGGTTTCATTCTATTGCCATTGAAGTTTTGACCCCTCTTGCATTCCTGTTGTCTGCAGTATTTAAGAGGCAAATAATCTCTTCAATTCTGTTTTTCTTTCTAAGATTGTTTTGAATGCTTCTTTATCATGGAATGTCAATCTTTTGTGGCTCATAGTTAAGCTCAGATATGCAGAGTAGATCATTTCAGGCTTCATTCCTCTTTGGAACACATTATTCCCTCCTGTGTTTTCTGGTGGGTACAGAATAGTCTTGTATTATTTGAATTTTCTTTCCTTTTAATTTAAAAATCTTTCTCCTGATTACTTGCAGAATTTGTTGTTTCTCAATGGAAATGTTAAATCTAACCACTACATATCTTGGAGTTTGGGCTTTGGGGTTTTGTTCATTTGTTTTTCTGGAGGCAATCTATAAACTCTTTCAACTGTAATTTTTTTTTCTGTGTTGAGAAGTTCTGGATAGCTTTCTTTTATTGTTTCTTGCATTATGGTATTTAGGGTTTTTGACTTGTTATGTTCTTCTAGGAGGTCAATCATTCTCAGGTTGTCTCTGAATATCATATCTTTGAAATCAGTATGATTTCACACATACATACATATACATATATACGTACACACACATGCACATGCACACAAGCATTTGTGTGTGTGTATGGAGAGAGAGAGAACATGTGTTCTTTTATTGTTATTGCTTATTTGTTTCTCTTCTTCCAGATTATCTTTTATTTATGTTTTCCTAATCAGTTGTCCTATCTTTTGTTTCTTAGGTCAGACTAGCTACTTCAAATTAAAGTTTTTTATTCTGTTAATATTTCCTGCATGGGAAATAAATTCTGTTTTCACAATTCTCATTTTTCTTTTAAACCATTCAAGAATAGTGTATTGTTGGGGTAGAGCCAAGATGGCAGAATAGAAACAGCACTTCCACTGTGCTCCAGCCCACACCACTTCAAAATTATGTAAAAGGGGACTCTGAACAACCTCTGGAGTTCCAGAACCCACAAAACGACACAGAGAAGCTAACCTCCCACTCAGGACAGCCCAACAGCCCGGCAGGGAGCGGCCAGTGCAGTGCTCTGGGAGCTGAGCCCAGGACCCCATGAGTTGGAGGTTTTAGCCACAGGACAGCTGGACCAGCAGCCAGCTGGAGGGACCCTAGAATACCAGCAGCTGTGGCATTTCCAGAATTACCAACACATAGATGCCTAAGACAAAGTGAGAGGTTAGTGTCCTATGGACTTTGGGACCAGTATTTGGGAGCATGTCAGCTTCTTGCCCTGGGGGACAGAAGCCACTGAGGAGCTGCGGCACAGACACCATTTTGTAGCTTCAGTTACAGCTTCAGCTCCTGGCCTGCAAACTGTAGGAGGATCTGGTGAGCAGTCTTGGGGGTAATTGCTCTTGCTTTAACCTTCTTGGATCTGGATTGCGGTCTGGGGTGGAGGTCTTGGGGTGTGTGACCAGCTTGTCAGAGTGTGTGGGGGCTTCAGGAAGGGCATCCAACTAATACCTCTGGCAGTTGAGAAGACCCCAATGTTTGGGATGGAAACTCCCCTGTCTGGTGGCAGAATCCTACTGTGGCAACAAGCCCAAAAGTCAAATAAGTAAGTGGCAACATGCCTAGGCAAAGGAAACAAAATAAACAGAAAAACTCAACATTAGACTCCTATTTTGGAGGCAAAGAGGATCGAAGCATGGAACAGGAGAAGGACTGGGAGGTCAGAACTCCTGCACTAAAAGCTCCAAATGAAAATACGAGCAGGTTACAGGCCATCAAGGACCTTAAGAAGGATTTTAAAAACCAAATAAGAGAAGTGGAGGAAAAATTGGGAAGAGAAATGAGAAGGATGCAGGAGAAGTATGAAATGAGAGTCAACAGCCTGACTGAGGAAAATAACACCTTAAAAAATAGACTAACTCAAACGGCAGAAGAGGCACAAAAAGGCAATGAGGAGAAGAATGCCTCAAAAAGCCAAATTTGCCAGATAGAAAACGAATCTCAAAAGCTCATTCCTTCAGAATTAGACTGGAGCAAATGGAAGCTAGTAACTTTATGAGAAATCAAGATGGTGTTAAACAGATTCAAGCAATTGAAAGAATAGAAGGCAATGTGAAATATCTCATGGGAAAAACCACTGACCTGGAAAATAGATCCAGGAGAGACAATTTAAAAATTATTGGACTACCTGAAAGCCATGATCAAGAAAGAACCTAGAAATCACCCTTCAAGAAATTCTCAAGGAAAACTGCCCTGATGTTTTAGATCCAGAGGGCAAAATAGAGGTTGAAAGAATCCACAGATCACCTCCTGAAAAAGATCCCAAAAAGAAACTCCCAGGAATATTATAGCCAGGTTCCAGAATCCCCAGATCAAGGAGAAAATACTACAAGCAGCCAGGAAGAAACAATTTCAATATTGTGGAAACACAATCAGAATAGCACAGGACCTGGCAGCTTCTACACTGAGGGATCAAAGGGCATGGAATATGATATTCCAGAGGGCAAAGGACCTGGGATTAAAACCAAGAATTACCTACTTAGCAAAACTGAGTATCTTGTTTCTGGGGAAAACATGGTCATTCAGTGGAATAGAGAACTTTCAAGCATTCTTGAGGAAAAAACCAGAGTTAAATATAAAATTTGACATTCAGACACAAGAAGCAAGAGATGCTTGAGAAGGTAAACAGGGAAAAGAAATCAAAAGGAACTTATCAAAGTTGAACTATTTACATTCCTACATGGAAAAACAATAACTGTGATTGATGAAACCTTTCTCAGTATGAAAATAGTTGAAGAAGGGTATATGGGCATATGAATACATATGTGAATGTGTGTATATATGTTTACAGGTATACCTTGATAGAGGGCACAGATCGAATTTGGTGGGAAGGGATGATACTTAAGGGGTGAAGTTAAGAGGTGAGAGAGGAATGTGGCAAGAGGAGATGGGGAGAGATGGGGGGTGGGTAACCTATGTCATGTAGAAGAGGCAAGGGGAAGTGGTTGCAGGGGAGGGGAAGAACAGGAAGGCAACAAGGCAAAAACCATATTCTCATTGAATTTGGCTCAGGGAGAGAATGACATACATACTAAATGGGATATCTCACCCTGCAGGAGAGTAGAGGGGAGGATGGAGGGGAGGGCATTCTGGGGGAAGGGGAGGTTGGAGGTACCCACTTTTGAAGAGGGACAGGATCAAAGTAGGGAATGGACCAGGTGGGAGTGGGATGGGTGGGAGGGAAATATAGCCAGTCTTTTACAATATATCTACTATGGTAATGTTTTGCATAGATATACTTGTACAACATATACTGAATTGCTTATCTTCCCATAGGGAGTGGGTGACAAGGAAGGAAGGGAATGTATCTGGAATTCGAAGTTTTAAAATTAAATATTTCAAATATACTATAAATTAAATACTATTATTAATACTATTTTGCATGTAATTGGGAGATAAGATGTGCAGGCATTGGGGCACAGAGATTCACCTTGCCCTAATGATAAAGTCGAAGGGTGTATGGGAGAAGATATGGGAGAGAGCAGATTGGATGAGGGGATATCCTGTGGGACTGCTATTCTGGGGTGGTGGGTAGGGGAAAAATGGGGGAAAATTGTAACTCAAAATCTGGTAGAAATGAATGATTTAAACCAGAAGTTAATAAAGCATTTGGAGAAAAAAAAAGAATAGTGTGTTGTATTTCTATGTTCTCCTCAAAATTCAAAGGATCCTCTGCAATCAGCTATTGAATTATTTTCTTTTGTTTTACCATATTTACTCATAGATACCTGAACTTGTATATTAGATCTGGAGGCCACATCTTTTTTCTCCCTTTATTTTCCCATATTGCTCACTTTCTGTCTCCCTTCCTTCAGATGGTAATTCCACTGTGAGTCAGACCCCTCAAAGTGTCTCAACTTCTTCCCCTACTGGGTAATTAATGATTAACTAGCTTAGGTCTCTGCCTCAATTAGATTTTGAAGGGACAGACCTCGCCCCAGCTGGAAGCTGGGGTTCTTTCCCTCAGACTTAGTGGAGTGCCACACAACCCCCCCACCATAAACACACACAGTGTCCTGCCCTATGTTCTCTGTTCCCCCATTATTTGACTCAGAGGTACAGAGACACAGTCTGGACAAATTTCTATAGTTTGGAGTTTGGATATCTGTAGCACTGGGGAGAGGGTGGGATTAGAGTATAAAGCTGAGCTCTATTACCAGCATGTCCTGTCCCATTCTCTCTGTTTGGTCTGTTACAGCACAGAACACTGCCACTGTGTTGGATATCAGCCTCAGCAAATGTCTATAGGCTTTAGCTTGGCTCTCCATGGTACTGGAAAGGTAGAAAGGGTCAGGTGTAAGGTTGCTGTTGTCAGCCCATGGGTCTAGTTGGTTCTCACAGCTGTCCTGCAAGGAACATGGCAGGGAAGGGGATGCTGAGGGAGGATGAGTTGGGCATTAGTTCAGGCAGCTTGTATCTTCTTTGGTTCTTAGTGTTGTAGACCATGGAGACAGCTGAGTTTATCTTTGGTGCATAATTTCTGTTTTGGAAAGATTTGAGTGGTCTTGAGGATCAGAGAGTATGTCTATTCTGCTATCTTATTGGTCATGTGACCCTCAAAGGACTCTACATATGTTATCTCATTTGATTATCATGGCAACCTTGCAAGGTAGATGCTATTAATAAATCCATTTTACAGATGAACTAAGACTGAGAGAAATTGTGACTTGTTCATAGCTAGTAATAACTGAGAAAGGATGTAAACTTGGCTCTTTAAGACACCAGGTCCAACATTTTATCCACCTAGTTATCTAAGTTTATGTTAATGACTCCTCTCTCCTTTGAATAGTATAAAGCTCTATGTATAGGTAATGAATTTTATTCTACAGTTGTTACTTTGCAAGTTTTCCCACAAAATCGGGAAGACATAACATTTAAATCTCCTTGAGGGCAATTCAACACAATTCAACTACCATTTATGGAGTACTTATTATGTACTGTACTAAGCCCAGAGAAAACAAAGCAATAAAAGCAGTCCTTTTGCTTAAAGAGCTTCTATTCCACAGTACAGAAAATTCATACATAGATAAATATAGAGTATATCCCAAATAAATATAAAGTTGTATGGTCAGGGGAGTTGAGAGAAAAAAAACAACCAGGATGATGATCAGGAAAGCTCTCCTGTTGGGATAACACTTTAGCTGAAGCTTAAATGAGCCTAGGGATTCCAAGAGGCAGCTGTGAGGAGGGAGAAGAATTCCAGGGATGAGACAGAGCCTTTGCAAAGGCACCTAGGGGAGAAATGGAATGTCTACTGTAGGCAATAGCAAATAAGCCTATCAAAGTGACTTAGAAATACCCTTTCATTTTTATCTTTGCACCCCCAGAACCTAGCATCATGGCTTAAATGTAATCAGCACTTAATAAATGTTGATTGAATTGAATTATTTGTAATAGAGCTCCCCCAATTGAAACACTGGACTCTGACCCTAGGACCACCTTAGACTCTTATTGGTGAGCTTCTGCCTTAGCTTTCCAGATCTAGGCCTCTGCCTCACTTCGTAGTCATGCTAATATGGGCACATGTGTCCCTTATACCTCTTTCCAGTTTCCTTTTATGTATTGTCTCCTATAAAATGTAAGCTCCTTCAGGGCAGGTACCATCTAGCTTACTTGTACCCCTTGACCTTGAAACAGTTCCTAGCACATTGTAAGAACTTAAAAGATACTGTCTGCCTATCTATCTGTCTGTCTGTCAGTCTATCATTTATCCATAGAGCTGATCTATCTCTTTATCTTCTAACTTATATTTTTGGCCAGTGAATTAATAAAGGCTTTATATTCTAAATTTTATTCATCTTCTATGTTTCTGTCACAAGTTGGCCTAAATGAATTCTTTAAATTAAAAAAAAAAGATGCGGGCATTCAGAGAGACAGTATGGAATCGTAGAAAGAACACTGGACAATTAATAAACCTGATTTCTTGTCCACACTCTACCACTAACTAATATGACCTTTGGCAATCACTTCAGTTGGATCTCTCCACAGCAGTTTCTGACATTTATGTCATCTTTGAAGCATGACAAAACCTTTCCATCTCTTATGTCATTTAATCCTCCTGGAATGCAATGTTGAAATGACTTGACCATGGTCACCTCAGAGGCAGGATTAGAACCCATGAATCTCCCAATTCCACTGCTCAGTCTACTACAACATTAAATTCTGCCTATGATTTGATTCAATGGTGCACCTACTAAGTCTATAACCCCAAAGAGATCAAAGGAAAAAGAAAAGGATTTTTATGGATACAAATATTTATAGGAATTCTTTTTGTAGTGACAAAGAACTGGAAAGTAAGGGGGTACCCATCAGTTGGGGAATAGCCAAATAAAATTATGGCATATTAATATTGTAGAATACTGTTATGACTTGAAAAATTTTGAAAAGAACAGCTCTAGAGCAATCTAGGAAGACTTGTATGAACTGATACAAGGTCAAGTGAACAGAACAATTAATAGGATCATAAAGATAATTAACTGAGAGGTGACTAGGTGGCGCAGTGAGCACCAGCCCTGGAGTCAGGAGGACCTGAGTTCAAATTTGACCTCAGACACTTAACACAAAACTAGCTGTGTGACCTTGGGTAAGTCACTTAACCCCAATTACCCTGCTTTCCCCTCTCTGAAAAGCAAAAAAAAACAAACAAACAACAACACCAAAAAAAAAACCAATGATAATTAACTGAACAATTTAAGAACTATAATCAATATAATGAGCAGCCATGGTTCCAAAAGATCAATGATAAAGCATGCTAACCATGTCCTGACAGGGAAGCAATAAACTCAAGATGTAGAATGAGGCCTTTTTGGCAAGACTGCTAGGAAAATGTATTATGCTTGATTTCATGGCCATTGGGAGGGTTTGGTTTTTTTTTGGTTTTGTTTTTTTTTTGCTTTTCTTTTGATTTTCCAAAGATGGGAGTGATTCAAATGAGAAAAAATAGGAGCAACTAGGTGGTAAAGCGAATAGAGCACCGGCCCTGGAGACAGAAGGACCTGAGTTCAAATCCAGCCTCAGACACTTAACACTTAGTAGCCATGTGACCTTGAACAAGTCACTTAACCCCAATTGCCCTGCCTTTCCCCTTGCAAAAAAAGAAATGAGAAAAAATAAATGCTTTTAATTGGAAAAAATCAAATCAACTAAAAGTTTGGTTTTTTAAAAAGTCAAGCTAAGAAATTTGGACTAGGTAACTTTTCAGGTCTGGAATTCTATAAATCTATGTGTTCTAGCATTGGCTTTACTATGCTACTTGGGATGAGTCTCTAAGTGTCTCTTGGTCTCAGTTTCCTATAAACTTGGCCTCTGTTTCCATCTCTAAAATGGAAATGATAGGATCCTAGATCTAAAACTGAAAAAGACCTCAGAGATCATTTAGTTCAAAACTCTCACTTTACAGAGGAGAAAACTGAGTCCCAGGGAGGCTGTGATTTGTCCAAGGTCAAAGGGAGAATTCAAACCCAATTCTTCTGATTTCCTAACTGGTATTCTTTCTGCTACACCACAGATCATAATTCCCACTTACCTTGGCTCACAGAATTGTTCTGAGTATCAAATGAGAAAGTATCCTGGAAAGCATTTTGTAAATCATTAAAATACTACATAAGAAGGAGTTTGGGGATATAAAAGCTAAGCTCCAAGTTTCGACCTTTTGAACCCAAACTGTATAATCACAGCACATGACAGTGAATGCTTTTCATGGCTAAGAAGGCTCAAGCTTTGAAGGCTCTTATCAGAGCCATGTGAGTTAATCCATTGAATCAAAGTTTCAGATAATCTGACACCACATTTTGTTTTACTCCTTCAAGATCAGAGCTTCTGATATTAATTTTGTTTTGCATTTTGAGGATCTGTGACTGATTTCCCTCCCTGCTCCACCTTATACCACAGCTGACTGCTCCCTCATGATCTACCACCTTGAAAACACTTCTATCAAAATCAAACCTAACTGCAATTGATGTCTGATGGCTACCATCCCTGCTAAGATGATGTGTTCACATGATAACTAAGCGGCCCTTAAATCAGAATCCTCTGAGAGGTCATTTGAAAATACAGTCTTCCTTCCTTCCTAGTGTTATAAGCTTCTAAGACTACAAAGAGAGTTTAAGTACTCATTTCTATAGTTTGAAAAGTATGTCCAAGCAAGGAAATGTGGGGGTGAGAATTTCTTTAGAAAATTGGCAGTGGTCAAGCAGATCAAAGTTTCTTGCCTTTCATCTTTCACATAATCCTAAAAAAAATTAGAAGGATACAAAGAAAATATTTTAGACATGTAATTTCTATATACAGGAGACCGCCTTCTCTCCTATCTTAGTGACTGGGGGGAAAAACAGAACAGAGACGATTGTATTCAGAAAACTCCAATAAAATGTTGTCAGAGGCATTATTCAATTCAATAGTGCAGTATACTTTCACAGATCACAGGATTCAGAAACAAGGGGGACCCTAGCCTGTCCCTTTTGTTTTATAGAAAAAGAAATGAAGACCTAGAGTGAGGAGGTGTCTTGCCTAACCAAGATCACACAAGTTGCATATAGCAGACCTGGGATATAAACCAGAGTCCCTGACTCCAAATCTAAAGATCTCTCCCCTACATTCCATCTTCAACATACAATTTGTACATGCTCTGAAAGTCTTTGAGAGATTATGCATCTTTAGGCTTTCCTTTTTCCTGTAACCTCTGACTGGGAGAGAAAAAAAAAAAGAGCTCTTTTCCCTCTAGACTTCCTGCCTACCCTTAAAACTATATGCTAAACTCTAATGGATTTTCTGGACTTGTGTCAAGGGCATAATTAACCCTTTTGTCATGCCAAGGTTTGGGCTAGGACAAGCTACTTAATTGCAGTTAGGCCTGTAATGTTGACAAAGCTCTGCCAGTCCTACTCTCTCCCTCCTACTCCTTTTAAAAAATAATTATTTGTTATTACTTTGAGCTTGGCAAACAACATGAACATTTGAATGCATCCCAAACCTTGTTAGCCAGCTGTACCCTGCCATATTTCAAACCCTGACATAAACAGGATCTTATTTTCCCCCTTGCCCTGCCCTTGAACCCATTCACTAACCTTCCTGCCGATGTCTCCATCCCTTTCCTCCTCATGGTGGACACTAAAACTGTATGTCCATCCCCGACAGAGAGAATACAGAATCTCCTCTCCACTGGGATACTTAGACCTTCTCCCTGTTTCCTAATGCTGGTTACTTCCTTCTGAGAGGGGGAAGCTTTGATGCATGCTAGGGATTCTAGGGCTTGTCATTGGTTTGGTAGTGGCACCTTATGACCAATGGGACTTTAATCTTGTCTACAATTGAACTATCCTATATGTATTATATTCCCCAATTAGAGTATGAGCACCTGGAGAACAGAGACTCTTATTATTTCTATACTCAGTGTTCAGCACAGTGTTTGGTACGTGGTAAGTACTTAATAAATACTTTTTCATTTATTTCACTTATATACTTATTTCATTTCATTCAGATCAAAAGGGCTTCTGCTAGAGAGAACCAAGAGTCCAGTGCCTCCATTGGTTTTGGGACCCAAACAATGTAAGGGGAATGTAAGGGGAAAAGGCAGAAGGGAGGATTCTTCAATCCAATTCAACAAAATTGACTTCATTCTCCCCTGGGTGGTTGTTGACCTTTGTTCTCAAAGAGGACCAAAATGACATCACCATGTTGGAGTCAAGGTACAGCATATCTGACGATGGTTGATAAGACCAATACAACCTCAAAAGGCTCTAGCACAGGCCAGGCACCAAGAGTCCCAATGAACATTTGGAGCAAAAATGTCTCTAGATTTGTGCATCTCATGCCTCTTAGGTGCCATTGCAACGCTGCTTGTCTTGCGGAGCACATTGCCTTCCTTGATGCAAGCACACCGTGCTGAGCAGTCCTTTGCCAGCATCTCCCATGTCACACAATCAATTCCAAAGTTCTTCAGAGAGACCTTGAGTGTGTCTTTCTATCTCACTTCTGCCCATCTTGTGAACACCTTCCTTGTGTGAGTTCTCACCCCTTCCCCCAGAATATTTGATCTTGTAGACTTTACTTAGGGACCTCAAATGAGGGAGAACCTCCTGCCTCTCAGAAAAGCTCATTTTATTTGGAGATTGTTCTAGTTGTTTGGAGGTTTTTCCCTTAAATCAAAGTAATGAATTTGCCATATTCACCTCTTGGTCCTACTTGTATACTCTGGGGCCAAAGAGAATTAAGCCTCTTCCTTCTTTTGCAGGAAAGCCCTGAAGATAGTCACTATTCTCCTTGGCCCCTTGATTTCTTATCCTCAGGCTAAACATTTCCAGTTCCTTCCACTAATCCTTCTATGACAAGGATTCTGGAAACAAATAGATCACACCAGGGCATTCCTGGTTTCCACTAGTTCTGTACTGGGAGTCTGATTGAAACACGGCTGTAGGGTGGCAATAGTCAAAGGCTCTGAGGGTCTGCAGAGCCAGGACAGATTCCATAGCTGTCTCAGTAGTCTGGCATGTGATAGGCAGAGAGTAACTCTCCAGCCCTTCTGTTTATCCACCCAGAGCTCAGGAATGGTAAACACAGCCAAGCTAAGATCACTGGCCTCTCTGTGGGACCCTAAGCAAGTCTCTGGGTCTCATTTTCCTATAAAATGATTAGATGATCTCTAAATTGGTTGATCTCTAAAATCTATTCTGGCCATAATGGCCTGTGATTTATAACCATAATTCCCTGCACACAATTTACTCTCATTGGACACAGGGCAGTAGCTGTGGAATTGTCTAAGTCTATGACAAGTCCCAATCCCCAGTCCTTTCTTGGTGGAGCTCTGTTTTCAGCAGTCCCTGAGCCCAAAAAAGTCATGGGCTCTAGAGTTCAGGCCATGTCAGCCTGGATAGGGAAGAGCTCAGAAACTTTGGGTCCTGCTAAGCAGGAGAAGCAGTGATTGTGGTGGATAGGGAGCTGACCTGGGAGCCAGCAAGGCAATGGCTCATCCCCTCAATTTCCAATCCTTTGCTACCACAAAAAGAGTTACTATAAATATTTTTGTAATATAGGTCCTTTTCCTTCTTGTTTCTTATCTCCTTGGGATACAGACTTAGTAGTGGTATTGCTGGGTTGAAGGGTGTGCATGGTTTTATACCCCTTTGGGTGTAGTTACAAATTTGTGCCAAATTATTTCTAAGGTAACTCAGGGATATAAAATTCCACCTTTCCACTGTCTTATCCCTCTTTTCCTAGTCCCTGCCACTTCCCCTATCCAACACTACAGGGATTGTAAATAGCAACGGAATGGCCTTCAGATGGCCAAAGGAAAAGGGACATAGAGGAGAGGGCATGGTGAATTCCTAAACACCCCACTTTTCCATCAGGGCTGGAAAAGCAAAAAAGGCCACAGAGGAAAAGGAGGAAAGGATTGGGATTGGCGAGAGGAGTTTCTTCTTGAATAATCAACGGACAATAAACTCCTATTTGACCACCAGGGGGAGAACAGAATTCTCCAATAGCCAGACAACAGCACTAGGCTAGAATACATTGACCTTTTGAGCCCAGACAGAGGTAGCCAGACAGAGGAAAAGGTGTAAGAGCAAACTGTGTACCTGAGCAAGGTAAGACTCCTCAGTGCCTGAGATGACCTTGTCTGCAATGCTTTCTCTCCAGTTCTATTCTCCCCATAGGTAGAAAAGTAGATATTGTACTCAAAAGACTTCCCTGACCCAGTGAGAGCAGGTCTATACCCCAAAGACATCAAAGAAAGGAGAAAAGGACTTATCTACATGAAATAAATTTCTAGCAGCATTTTTTGTGGTGGGAACTGAGGGGGTACCCATCTATTGGAGAATGGGCAAACAGCTGTGGAATATGAATGTGATGGACTACTAATGTGCTATAAGAAATGATGAAGGGGATGGTTTCAGAGTGACCTGGGAAGACTTGTATGAACTGATGTGGAGTGAAGTGAGCAGAAACCAGGGGAAAAAATTATACAATAATAACGATATTGTAAAGACAAATAACTTTCAAAGACTTGGAAATCCTGATCAACAGAAGGACCAACCACAATTCCAAAGGACTCATGTTGAAACATGTGACCCATTTCCGTAAGTGATGGACTTGGATAGTAAATTGAGGCATTTCTTTTGGACAAAGCCAATGTAGGAATTTGTTTTGTTTGACTATATATGTCTGTTTTTCTTGCTTTTTCATAGGGGGAGGAAGGGAGGGAACTGAAGGCAGAGAGAATTCAGAGCTTAAAATTAAATTAAATTGAATCAAATAAAACAAGATTAACCTGCTTGGGTAGCAAATAGGACAGGCTAGGAAGTCTAGTCACAAGTGAAGAAAACACAGCTTGCCATGGGCTAATTGCTATGCCCAGAGGTGCTGCATCTCCTCCAAAAATAAAAATCAGTCCCTAGAAAAGTTAGTTGTTAGCAGTATCTATTCATGTGCCCCAGAAACCAAAAGACTCATAGAACACATTCTTGCCTTACATTTATCCTATGTGCCGGAAAGTTTGGGGGGAATGGTTGCTGGTATTGGTCTTGTGAGAAGGAATTAGGTGGTCTGGCCCCTCTACTTCTGAAAAATATAAGGTTTAATCTCTTTGTTTTTAGAATAAATTCTTTTAATCAGCTTTTTAAAATGCTAAAGAGCAAATGACTTTGGCCAAGACCCCCAATGCAGGTGCAAGCTTTCTAATCCAATGCTTGACTTGACTGCTTTCCCCTTCCTTTCAGGGATTTAACAGTGGGATAAATATATACCATTCATTTAATTAATTTTCACTGAGTTCATTTTCACTTTAGTATTTTGGTACAGTATGCAGGAGCTCTGTGTATAGTTTTCTGTCTACATTTTCATGTGATGCTATGGTAAGACTTTTTGCTTTGGAGTTATTAGGGAGTCTGGATTCAAATCCCAGATCTCCTAATTACTACCTGAGTGATCCTGAGCAAGTCACTTAACCTATGCCTCAGAAAGGAGGAAATTGGAAGAGATATAGCCTAAGACTACTTCTGGCCTTAAAATCCATAATACTATATGTGAATCAATTTCTCCTCTGCAAGCATGGTAGAGTCATTGGATTTGGAGTCAGGAGTCCTGGCTTCACATTCTATCGATCTGAGATTTGTACCCTAGGCTTCAAATTCAAATACTATGGGAATTAAGGCAGACTGCTTTACCAATTTGAACCTCAGTCTTTCTATCTATGAAATGAGAAAGATGGTCTGCTGTAGAACTTCAGTCTCTAAGGTCCCTCCAATGCTGATGTTGGGATATTCAAAATCTAATTCTTTTTTTTTTTTTTGCTTTTTGGAGGGGGGCAGGTAGGGCAGTTGGGGTTAAGTGACTTGCCCAAGGTCACACAGCTAGGTGTGTGTGTGTGTGTGTGTGTGTGTGTGTGTGTGTGTGTGTGTGTGTGTGTGTAACTGTCTGAGGTCATATTTGAACTGAGGTCCTCCTGACTCCAGGGCCTTCACTGTGCCATCTAGCCACCACCAAAATCTAATTCTTACAAATTTTCCTGAGAAAATACTAAGAGTATGGGACTGAGTCTATGAGTTCTTTTGCCCCCCTTATAGTACTTAATATAGGGATTCCCAGTCAGGATAGTTGTGTGTACTGGTAAATTGCAACACGTAACCTGGAGTCTTCTGATTTTTTTTCAACTACAAAACAAATTACAAAATTTGTTTACAATTACAGAAAAAGCAAGGCTGAAAGAGCCCCCGTTACCCTTCTTTCCATGGGGCTTTATTCTCAATAGGTCTCCCACTCAGACATTTCCTTGGTACCACTGTCCACCCTCTAGAATCTCAAGACTTCAGTGAAATGAAGGGCTGAGGGGCCTTCATCCAGCATACATGGTAAATACCACTGCTAGACAAAGTGACTTTTCCCATTTTTTTACTGTAACAAATGTTTTCATTTCACTTTTATTTGCACTCTAATGTCATATTTACTCCCGTGCCATAAGCTTTTGTTTCTTCAGTTTCTTCTGGGATATCTTTTTCTTTTGAGCAACTTCCTCTTCTGGTTTAGGGACAATTTGTTCCTTTTCAGTAAGTATCATTTCAATATGGCAAGGAGAACTCATGTATGGGTTGATTCGACCATGAGCCCTGTAAGTACGCCATCGCATTTTGGGAGCCTTGTTAACCTGGATATGCTCAATGACAAGAGAATCGACACCCAAACCCTTAAGTTCTGCGTTGCTCTCTGCATTTTTAAGCATATGCAGCAAGAATTCGGCACTCTTTTTGGGCCACCGACCCTGCGTCCAACCCCACTGCTTAGCCTGGGCACACCTACCAACTCCACCATTATATCGACGGAAAGGAACACACTGTTTCTTCAATGTGACATCTTTCAAATACTTGGTAGCTTTGCGGATATGCATGCCCTTGATAGCTTGGGCTGTTTCACGGGTGTTCTTGAAGTGGACCCAGAGATTTGAACCCCTTGACTTGCATGATTTTGTGGGGTTTTCTGGATCAAGTGAATACCTCACCATTTTGAATGATTACCTAGGACGGCTCAAAGGAAGAGCCATTTTTTAAAACTTGACCTGTGATATCATAAATATTGGGAGTTTCTGACGAGGAAACTCCCTCTAGTAATATACCTATTCTGCAATTTGTAGTCTTACCTGGGAGCAGTGAGAGATCAAGTGACTTGCCCAGGGTCACACAAACAGTATGCCTCAGCGGAAGGAGTTAAGCTCAGTTTTTCTAGTCTCCAAGCCCAGATTTCTAACCACTATGCTGTGCTGTCTCTCAGTCACATGTCTTGTTTTTAAGTGGCTGAGGAAGATATTTTTGGTAGCTTTAAAGAAAAAAATATTACTACTTTTTACAAAGTCTCATCAAAAAACATGAACATTCAAAAGTATGACATGAGCCACACCTTGGGTGATCTCTCACCCCCTTTTTCAGAATCCTCTCTTCATTCCTTATAGCCCTGTCCTGAGGTCTCTTCTGATATTCTTTCAATCCCCAATCCCTATTGGGCCTTGCTCTCAGCTACCTGTCAACTTTGTTGTTTAGTCTTTAGTCTTGTCCAACTCTTTGTGACCCTGTGGACCCTAGCATACCAATGCCATTTGTGGGGTTTTCTTGGCAAAGATACTGGAGTGGTTTGTCATTTCTTTCTCTAGCTCATTTTACAGGTGAGAAAACATGGTTAAGTAACTTGTCCAGGGTCACACAGCTAGGATGAATCTTCCTGACTTCAGGCCTGGAACTTTATCATACACTATACCACCTAGATGCCCAGAGATCATAAAAAGTCATAAATCACAAATAACAAAGCTGGGAGATATCTTAGAGATTTATCTAGTTCAATTCCTACATTGTTTATGGATAAAGATACTGAGGTCCACAGAGTAAATTAGGCAGGGTCATATGGCAGAGTGAGGATTCAAACAGAGGTCTTTTGATTTCAAATCCAGTGACCCTGGATTAGATAGCCCTAGACTGTCTGAGTTGCTTTTATTCTCTTATACTTTCAGTATATACAGTAACTCAAAGAACAAAATCTGTGTTAAAGTGGATAAAATCCTATTGTTAAACTTTTCTATCACACCACTTAGGTAGTGGGGGAGTTTGGGGAGGCAGGATCTGGCCCTCTGTAGCACTCCTTAGATTATACCATTTTGAATCTTGTAATTCTGCTTGGTCTACCAGAGATAAGAAGGAAGACAGTAGAATGAATTGCATTTAGGAAATCATACAGTGCATTCACCAATCCCAAAGATACTCCTTGGCATAAAAAAAAATCCATCTTTTTAACGAAAGTTGTTAAAGACCAGTATTGTTGCGTATCTATAAATCTTGGAACATCACAATCTCTAAAGAAACAGAATAGTTTAAAAACACAAGGTGGATACCATTGGGCTACTCCTATATCCAGTGATGACAAGAAGTAAACTGAGGGGTACCATTCAAGAAATATATGATAGAGGCAGCTAGGTGGCACAGTGAATAGAGCGCTGGACCTGGAGTCAGGAGGACCTGAGTTCAAATCTGGCCTCAGACACTTAACACTTACTAGCTGTGTGATCTTGGGTAAGTTACTTAAACCCAATTGCCCTGCCTTCCCCCCTCCAAAAAGCAAAAGTAAGAAGGAAAGAAATATATGACAAAAAATGGAGATGGGCTAGTCCTTATAGTAAAAGTGAGGGGATAATAGCTGGAAAGTCCAACTGTTAAACTCATGCCTAAAAAATGTAAAGAAGACCTAGAGGAAGGCCTTTGGCATGCTGAAAAACTTTTGTGGGATCTATGGGAGAACACCGACCAGAATTGTTCAAGATGAAAAGTGGAGCAACTATTTATTTCTGAGATCACAGATTCATTAAGCCCCCCAAATAATTCTAATGTTAGTGCTTATAATTTTAATAGCTCATCACTGCCCACAACAGCTTTGATAACTGGGCCTCTTCCTAGCCCCTTGATTACTTATTTGCCCTGTAAATCAGCAGAAATCTTTCTGTTTCATATTTCCTTTCCCGTATCTGGCCAGCCACAATTTGTTCCCATACTGGTTTCTTAAATTTTTCTCTTTATTTACAGTCTTTTATAGTTACTAACTTTTCATCATTTGAATACAAATTCTCTGTTTCTCCAGCCATAAGTAACTATCAAATGTGAGAAGAGAGAAAGAGTGTTTGAATGTGGAAGCCCAATTTTCCAGCACATGTTGCAGAATGATACAGCATTTTGATGTTTTTCAACACCCTTGCTAAAATTCTCACTTGTCAGTCATTCTTTTTTCATTCCATCTCAACTTTGCCTTTATGCAGTCTGCCTTCAGGGATAACAGAGCACAGAGAAAGTGATGATTCTCATCCCAGTGAAAAGCTGGATTGGAAAGGGAGCCACATGAACAATGGCTGCTTAAAGGGAAATTAACATGCAAATGTCATTGTTCTAACAACCCCCAGCCCAAAACCTGCTGTGACGTTCCATGCCCTATAGACTACCTGTATTCTCTTTAAGAAAGCTGACATTAAAATCAGCAGGTACAAACCAAATCAGTTTAAGTGAGGTTTTGGAAAAAAAGATGAGAAAAAGCATCTCCCTCTCATACATGGTGTAGTTAGTGCATAGAGAACTGTACTTAGAAGGCCCAAGACCGGAATTCAGGTCCCACCTCAGATATTTAGAAGCTGTGTGAGCCTGGACAAGTCATTTAACATTTCTGTGCCTTAGGTCTCTCATCTGTAGGTTGAGGGGATATCTCAGTGGCCGTGATCTTACTATCCCTTCTTTACTGAAGTGGATGTGGAACATTCCATATATCATGAGACTTGATTGATATGGTTAATTTTGCTGAGATGTCTTCTTTTTTATTCTTTGTTATATGTTATGGAGAATAAGTAAGAAAAAAATAAGCATTTTCCTATGCTATGTGCCAGGCATTGATAAACCCTTTACAAATGTTATCTTATTTGATCCTTACAAAAAAGTAGGTTCTACTGTGTTATCTATGTTTTATAGTTGAGGGGAACTAGTATAAATAGCAATTAAGCCAGGGTCACACAGCTAGTGAGTGTCTGAGGTTGGATTTGAACTCGGGTCTTCCTAACTCCATACCCAGCGTTCTAACCACTAGGCTATCTAGCTACCTCATGGCAGTTGTTGGAGAAGGAGGAGGAGGAAGAGTATGTTTGGAAGTTAAGGCTATCTCAAAACAAAAGATGCATTAAAAATTTTTTTTTAAAAAATAAGTTTTGAAAGTGAAAAAAAATAGTTACCATCAAACCTTTTTTCCTCCCATCCTTCCCCTCAGAATTTGAATACTGAGAAACAACTGGGCTGTCAAACCTATCTGGCCAAGGCAGGACACTAAAGTCAAGTAAATAGCCCCTAAATTCTGACTTGCTTACACAGGAAGCCACGATGGCTCCCTTACATCTGGATGTCATTACTGTGCAGTTCCTGGACTGGGCTCAGTCACATGTATGGGGGTCCTCATAGCACTAGTGCTATCTGGGAGTCTGTGTGGCGACCATTCTCCAGCACAGATTTGGGTTCCAGGTGAACCTTTAGTCTCCAGCATCTATATGGAAATGCACTAACCGCAATCTGTTTTCCTGGTGGTTCTGCTGAAAAGATTGGAAAGGCAAGTCCCATTGAGGAGGAAGAAGCAAAGATTATCGATAATGAAAGCTTGGTTTCCTCTGGAAGGTTGCTGTCAGGGAAATTGCTTTGAGGCTTGCTTTTGTGACAACCACATTTCCTTACAGCCTCAGACCAGGCAGGCAGCCCATTTTAGTCACAATTGATTTGCTCTTTTCAAGGAAAGCACATTGTATTTATGGGGGTCTCCATTAGCAAGAACATTCCTGGCTGTGATTTGGGTTCATTACTGCCGTTGGCACTTCAAGGTTTTCTGACATGTTTTCTGAGCAGCTAATGGAAAAATGCAGCCAAATTCAAGTTTAAAATGTTGCCTTAAAATAAATGCCTAATTCGATTCAACAAACATTCATTGACCACCTGTTATGCATAAGGCAGGCAGGCATTGTGCTGGCCATCTCAGGGACATCCAAAGAATTGTAGATCAAGCCCCCCTCAGCCTATTTACCTGATATATATTTAGTTCAAGATGTTCTTTGGACCAATTGCCTTTCAGAACCTGAGTCAGGAGCACTCATCCAGTAAGTCTTCTCACAAATCAAACCATGTCTATTTAATGAATAGGAAGCCCTTGATATAGTATGTCCTGTTCTATGGACACTCTTTTTTGTTCAGTAGAGATGATATACTGTCAACTCTGCCATAGGACATATTTCAAAGGATGTATATTCTTTGCCAGTGCTAACTGTTAAAATAGAATTTTTTTTAATATCCACCAACCTTCTAAACCTGGAAACAGTATCCTAAAGCACAACTATGAAAAAGCAAAGAATTTTTGTTTTGCAGTTTCTATGGAGATCATGCAAATAGCCACAAAATTGGGAGGTTGCTGTCACTTAAGGAGCAAGAGAATTCAATTAGCTTGGTACCTGGTTTGTTTATTTTTTTAAGCCTCTAGCATGTACAGAAAGACACTGTAGCATGGTAGAGTAGAGAAATAAATATTAGATGGGACATTGGGAGTTGTTGTTCAGTCATTTCTGACTCTTCATGATCCCATTTTGGATTTTCTTGATGAAGATACCGGACTATTTTGTCATTTCCTTTTCCAGCTCGTTTTACAGGTGAGGAAACTGAGGCAAGCAGGGTTAAGTGACTTGCCCTGAGTCACACAGCTAGTAACTGTGTGAGGCCAGATTTGAACGCATGAAGATGAGTCTTTTTGACTCCAAGCCCAGTGCTCTACCACTGTGCCACCTAGTTACCCCTACTGCCCCATTGGGGCACCAGGGTACTTATATTCATTCTGCCACTTTGTTACCTTGGCCAAGTTCTAGCCATTCCTGTTTTCAGTTATTTCATTTCTAAAATGAAAGTGTTGCGTGAGGTGGTCTCTAATGTTGCATGCAGTCTTAAAATCATATTATTCTGTGGTCTACTATCATTGAGTGGTATTGGCTAAAATTCCAAGAATCGTTTCCCTCTGTACTCTCTCACTCAGCCCTCATCCATGATCACTGGGTGGTGGGAAGCATGGTCTTCATCAGATTTGCCTTTTCCCCTTTGACCCCTGCTCTGGCAGGTGTTACACAAAAGTCACCCAGGTTGCTTGACTGCTCATGTGTCTTAGACGAGATGGGGGTCATCAGTTCTTTCCTTATGATTATGAAGGACCATCATACCCTGCCACTGAATTGGTACTGTAGGATTTATGATGTGTCCTGTGGAAGCATACAGAAGCCTGACGCTGTCACTGCACCTACTGCTGGAGTTAGTATCCCTGGGCCTTAGGACTCTGGGGCCTTCCACCTGTCCTGCAGTCATACTTTCTTTTATGTATCATCTCCGATTGGAGGATGCTACACTGCATTCTTCTCCCTTTGTGTGTGTATCTCCTCTTCTATCTGCGGAGGGGGAGAAAATCCTGCATTAGCGTGGCTCTGGTTATCTTTTAGTCATTGGTCAAAAGGAAGCTTCCCATAGCTCCTCTGGATTCCAGCTAAAGGACTTTGTCATGACCCTTTCAAAAGAGAATTGCAGGGACAGCTAGGTGGCATAGTGAATAGAGCACCGGCCCTGAAGTCAGCAGGACCTGAGTTCAAATGTGGGCTCAGACATTTAACACAAAAACTAGCTTGCGACCTTGGGCAAGTCACTCATCCCCAATTGCCTACCCTTCCAAAAAGCAAAAAAGAAAATAAAAAATAAAGAGAGAATTGCTGAGTAATTAGTAAACATGACCCACAGAGCCTCCAGGGTCACATGCTTGTGCCTTCGCTGGCACTTACCAAATCACCTTTCCCTGAGAACTTGCATGGTATCCTAGAAAGAATGCTGGACCTGGAGCTGGAAGATCTAGGTTCCAGTTCCAGCCCCAACACTTACAAACTGCCTGTTTCTGGGCAGGTTATTCAATTGCTCTGTGTGTTAGCTTCCTCATCTTTAAAATAAGGATAATAATATTTGTATTATTTAAGGGTTGCTATGAAGACCAAACGGGGTAACATGTGTAAAATATTTTGTAAGCTTTAAAAACACCATATAAATGTCAGTTATTGTCCTTATCACAGACAACCCCCAGTTATCTGTGCCAACCAAAAAATATTTGTTTGGACTTTCATCCAAATGTTGTGGCTGGTCTGTCCAACTGAGCTCAGACTGAAATAGTAGGTGTGTCATAGTTTAAACATATCTGTTCACATGTTAGTTACAAATAAGAAACCTTCGATCCTTTTCAAAAATATATATTGGACTTTTAATGACAAATTAGAAAAAATTGGGCAAAAGGAAGTTGTTTCCTTCCTCCCCTCCCATCCCAATCCAGTGAGGTTTTTGAAAAGCAAAAGTAAATTGTTTGATGGGAGCACATTAGCTGAATACATCCAAATATGCTTCCTGGTCCATTGATCGTCTATTGTCCTCTTTTGCCTGCTTCATGTAAACGTACAGTGCTTTCCTTGGCTCCTCTTGTGAAAAGCCTATAGAAACTCAGCTGCATGGATCTAATTGGGCTGGCGACCACAGCTGAGTCTGTGTGTTGTGTTAGTCACCCAGTAATTACATAACAATGCCTTTAACAATCCTTCACTGATTAAGTGATGTGGATCCCTTGCCCTGACAGTGCTGTATCTGCTTGTTTCTTCATAGGAGTAAAAAAAAAAAAAAGCAGCAGAATTAGGTTTTCAATTAAGCAGCAGTTCTGTTGCATTAGGAGTGGTCCCCCATTCTAGCCAAACTGAGCCAGGGCTTGCTGTCTAATTACAGGGCCAGGAAGCAAAAGGGCTTGCCATCCCAGTTTGCCTGCCTCTGCAGCTTATAGCAACATTGGAGTCATTCCAAGGTAGTCTAATTCCAGAAATATCTTGACTGCTACTGGGGATGTTTGGAGCTCTTTACTTTGCTGTGTTTGGGTTAGTCAGTCCCTGTGGCCTTAAAGCAAAAATACAATAACAACAACAAGAAAAATTACCTTTAGCTGTTGTGCTGTATCAGTGAAAACCAAACATCCCAGCAGTAGAGTGACCCAATAAGTACATAGCATGGTTAGTTGGGTTCCTACACCAGATGAATGGTCCTTCGGTAGGTCTAAATAACTCAGGCTCCTACCAGTCACATTGTCCTCCCTTGGAAGCATACTGCATTGTAAAGCTCTAGGTCCTATTCCCACTGATGCTGAAATTTAAAATTTTCTTTAAATCAGTTAAGAAGGGCAGAGGCAGCACCATCTCTAGGGAGGTGGGCCCCTGATTCCATTTAAGGCTCTTCTCTTCCTGCTTAATATTTTTATACAGAAGTCTTTTTATAATGAACATCAAAGACAATTATAGCCAGCAGGTTGAATATTGATAATTCCCTGTTGTATAATTATAATGGTGTTCTATTATATTGTACTTCTTATGTATAATTACAGTATAATGAAGTTCACGTAATTAAAGAAAATCTCACCAAGCAAGAACAGCACTTTTCTCACTAGCTAAAACATTTTTTGGGGGGGGAAACTGTTCCAGCGAGTATTTGGGGGTCTTGTGCCCATTCCTTCTCTTTCTCCCCCATCTTTCCCTTTCTCCTCTTATCCCAGATGTAAGTCTCTGCTCAGGATAGCTGTGGCTGTTAGACAATAGAAAGGCTTGTCTGCTACTTAGATGATTAAACTAAGGATCTCAACCCAAATCAGAAATGGGAATCCAATCTCATTCAAAGGTTACTCTATCCTGACTTTCTGTTTCCTAACCACATGGAGTATAGGATTCTGTAGTTAACTAAAAGCTTTCCATTTATAAAACATTTGTGTACATCACACACACACACACTTTTTTTTAAAGCAATTGGGGTTAAGTAACTTGCTCAAGGTTACACGGCTAGTCATTATTTATGCGTGGGTGCTCATTTTCTGAGGCCGGATTCGATCTCGGGTCATCCCAACTCCGAGGCCGGTGCTCTTACTCACTGCACCACCTAGCCGCCCCAACACAGACACACTTTAAGTGAATCCATGATGATTTTTAACTTGATATTGGATAAAGATTTCATGATGATCTCAAATGTTTATATCAAATATCAAAGAGATTCACCACCAACTCACTCATGGAATGGCCAGTAGGCTATTGCAATAGACCAGGTGTGAGGTGATTGAGGGCCTGCCTCAGGACGGGTTCAACATCAGAGGAGAGTAGGGACTATCTTTTACCTTTCTTTGCATTCCCAGCACTTAGCACAACTGAACATAGTAGATGCTTAAAAAATGTTTATTGATTGACTGACTGACTGTCCCATATACATAAAAGGGCACAGATCCTGTTCTCAAATCTTAAAAAAAAAAAAAAACAACTGCTTCTATCCCTTCCAGATTGTTTATACTTCCTTGCTCTGGAGTCAAGCAGCATAAACCTAATTTCTCTTGCACAGGAGGGCTCTTCAAACACTTGGAGATGGTTATCAGGCACCTTGTAAATCTTTTCTTCTCCAAGCTAAACTCCTATGGTTCTATCAGTCAGGGCTGGTATGAGGTGGTTTTCAATGTCCTCATCATCTCAGTTGTCCCCATCTGAACATACTCAAGCTTATAAAAAATATGGTGCCCAGATGGAATATGTTCTTCCACATATGTCCAACCCAGGACAGAATACAACAGAACTATTAGTGCCATGGTCTGGGATTATATGATTCTATTAAGAGAGCCTCAAAGCACAGTTACTTTTTGGTTTACTAGGTCACACTCTTGCAGTCCATTAGGATCCCCAGGTATTTTTCACATAAACTGTTATATGATCACATTCACCCTGCCCTATACTTATTCATGTGGGCAGTTAGATGGCAGAGTGGTTAGAGTGTCATATCTGGAGTCAGGAACACTTATCTTTCCAAGTTCAAATCTGGCTTCAGACACTTACTAGCTGTGTGACACCGAGCAAGTCACTTCACCCTGTTTGCCTCAGTTTCCTTATCTGTAAAATGAGCTAGAGAAGGAAATAGCAAACCACTTCAGTATCTTTGCCAAGAAAACCCCAAATGGGTTCTTGAAGAGTTAGAGTGATTGAAAAACAACTGATAACAACAACAAAAATATTTATGTACAATGAAGCTATGTTGAATTTTTGAAACTATTTAGCATTTTACATTCCTCCGTATCTTACTGGTTTTGACCTCTCATTCTAAATTATCCAGATCATTTTGCATAATATCATCTAGTATTGGAAAGCCATCTAGTATTAGCTGTCCCTTCCAGCCCAAATTTGCTAAGTATGCCATCTATTCTTTAATGATTTCATCCATTGTTGGATAGCACAGGGTATAGATGGTCCTCCAACCTGAGACACCACAGGCATCTCTTGGAGATCTGATGTCAAAGAAGGAAACAAGGAGTGCCTTCCAAACTTCAAAGTGAAGAAGACAGATGGATTTTGGTAAGGAGCTAATAGATTCCAAATAGAAGTGTGTTTCCAATTGTGATGACCATGTACTCAGTCAAAACACTTCTCAAACTCTTGGCTTTACATTTGCGAGGAAGACAATTGAAACAAGAGGTTGGGTGGGGGAATGATAAATCTCGAGCTGATGTCTGCCAGACTAGCAGAAATAGCAACAACCAAGACTCCTTTGGAGATCTGCCTCCAGCCTGGCCTCAATCCATTAATCATTGCTCTTTGGGTCCAGTTGTTCAAACACTCCCAGAATCCACCCAATGATACTTCCCATCTAACACACCTCTCTGTCTTGTCCACGAGAACCTTGCAAAAGCCTTAGACAAAGGCTTTACCAAAGTCCAGATACAAGTATTTTGCCTATAGTATTCCTGTGATCTGCCAATATGTTAATCCTGTCAAAAAATAGGAAATGAGGCTAGTTTGAAATAACTTGAATCAATCAGTCAATACACATTTATTAAACACCTCCTATTGTTATAGTGGTTATCTCTTCCCCTTCTGATCACTCAGTAATCATTCCTTTAATAATTCGTTCTAGGGGTGGCTAGGTGGCCCAGTAAATAGAGCCCTGGCCCTGGAGTCAGGAGGACATGAGTTCAAATCTGGCCTCAGACACTTAACACAAAAACTAGCTGTGTGACCTTGGGCAAGTCACTTAACCCCAATTGCCCTCCAAAAGCAAAAAATAAAAAATAATGCATTCTAGAATTTTGTTCCAAATCCAAGTCAGACATAAAATAGCTTCTAACTTCTAGCCTATTTTTCTTTCCAGTAGGCCAGGCTACCTAGAAAACCTGAAAATAAGGTTTCTTTTTTAATGGATTAAGCCTGCACGACAGGAGTATTACGATCTCCATTTTACTGAAAAAGAAGCTGAGGCAAACAGAGGTTGAGTGGCTTGCCCAGGGTCAAACGGCAAATAAGTGCTAGAGGGTGGATTTGAACTCAACTCTTCCTGACTCCAAACCCAGTACTCTTACAGGTGCATCACCCAGCTGCTACCCTTTCAGGTGCTGTAATGGCAAAGTTGCCATCTCCTGAAAAGGCAGTAAATTAGCTATGGCACCTGACTCTGCTTTAGGAAAATGTGGTAATAATAATAGTTTCTAACATTTACATGGTGTTTTACAGTTCCCAAAGTCCTTTACATAAACTTTTGTCTTTTGATACTAACAAAAACCCTAAAACTGAAAGGGACATTAGAGGGCAGTGACACAGTGGATAGAGTGCCATGCCTGGCGTCAGGAATACCTGAGTTCAAATTCAGTCTCAGACACTTACTAGCTGTGTGACCCTGGGCAAGTCACTTAACTCTACTTCAATTTCCTCATCTGTAAAATGAGCTGGAGAAGGAAATGTCAAACCACTCCAATATCTTTGCCAAGAAAATGCTAAAAGGAATCACAAAAAATCAGACGTGTCTGAAAAACAACTAAACAATCCAACTACCTCATTTCTTTTTTTAAATTTATTTTATTCTGAATTTAACAAGACAAGTATTTCTATAAAATAGTAGAACAAAAAAGATGAGTGTACATGAAACTGCAAATCTATTATGTACAACTTGCTATTCCTTTTAAACATATAATGAGATTATTACATAACTTTTTTTTTAACTTCATTTCTTAAGATGAGGAGACAGTTCCAGGGAAGGTGACTTGCCCCAGGTCACAGAGGTAATAAGCATCAGACACAGAATTTGTACCCACTTCCTCTGAATCTAGAGTTCCAACACTTTCCACTCCACTAAACAGACTAGTCTCCAAGAAGAAAACAAATAGTGGAAGTAAGTGATTTGGAAGTTGAAATGCACTAAACTTTATTTAGATTAGCAACCAAAAAGCTGTCACATCTCTGAATGATGAATATGCACCAAAATGTTCATATGTAAATCCAACAGCATCACCAGCTGATACACTTGCTAGAAATAAAATTTAAAAATTATTGGAGAGTATCAGTTAAGAAGAAATTCTCAGGGCAATTAGGTGGCACAGTGAATAGAGCACCAGCACTGGACAGCACAGAGGACCTGAGTTCAAATCTGGCCTCAGACACCTAACACTTACTACCTGTGTGACCCCAATTGCCTTGCCTTCCCCCCTCCAAAAATTAATTAAGAAGAAATTTTCTGTTGGTATTGTTGTAAGCTTCATAATGGCCAAGGATTCTAGAATGTTGAAGATACCTTCTTTGGTGAAGTTACCCGCAGAGCCTTAATTTAGCAAAATGATGAAGTGGACAGTCCTACCCAGAGAAATTTCTGGCCATCTCTTGGAGATCCAAGATCAAAGGAGTGAGACAAATTGCTGTTCCAAAATCTCAAAGTGAAGAATGGGTTTTAGTACGGGGTTAATAGGTCCTTAATAGAATTGTGTTTCCAATTGTGATGACTACATAGGTCTAATCAAAACCCTTCTCAAACTCTTGGCTTTGCATTTATGAGGAAGACAATTGAAACAAGTAGGTGGGGCAGGGAAGATAAATCTTGATCTGATGTCTGCCAAACTACCACCCGAAATAGTCAATTTTGTCCATTGATGGAGCCAAGATTTGGGTGGAGGGATTGGAGACAAAAATTGTTGGAGAGTTAATGTTTTATTTGGAAGCAATGTGAGGGAGAGGGAAGCAAATGAACAAAATGAGAACAGAAGCGAACATTTCTGTCTGAAATGGTGGGCTGCCAAAGCTGTTAATGCTCCAATAATGACTTTGTCTGAAATCAGTATTGCAATAGAAAGAGCAAAGTCTTTATGAGTTCTCTCAGGCTCAGAGCTCTTCCAGTAGGATTTTAAACTGCAAACAAAGGCAAAGCAGTGAAACATGCCAGAATTATAACTGGAGTTGCTGCTAAAAGTCATTATAATAAAAAAGGGACAAATCAATAGGTAGCATGAGGACCAGAATAAATATGAACACCAAAAATATACCCTAATGTGCTTTAGTGGAAAGCACATTAGATGTGGGGACAGAGATAGGAGACCAGAATCAGGCTCTGCCACTTATCACCTGTGAATCTTTGGGCAGGTCACTTGATAGGTATTCCTTAGCTCCCATTCTAGATACCTTGACAGCATCTGCAACTAAAGCTCTTCTCATGGTTGGTCATTAATGCTTTCACCTTATATACAACAGTTGACTCTATGGTACCTTCTACCTCAAATTCTCTAAATTATAATATGGAGGGAGTAAACTTCCATTACTTGGGAGTAGTATTTTGAGATGAGTGTGTTCTCCTAAACCTCACATAATTTATTCCTAGAAGACCTCCACCCACCTGCCTTTAGACCCTCAGAATCTGTTTATTCCTGTTTTTAATAATAATAATAATAGCTGAAATTTATATAGCACCTACTGTGTATCAGATATTGTGCTAAAAATTTTACAGTTGTTATTTGTTGATCTTCACAATCACCCTGGAAGGTCAGTAATATTATTGCTCCCATTTTACAGATGAGGGAACCGAGGCAAAGGTTAAGTGACTTGTCCAGCTTCACACAGCTAGTAAATGTCTGAGGACAGGTTTGAATTCAGGTTGTATTGATTCCAGGCCCTGTGTTCTACCCCCTGCACCACCTAGATGCCCCTTGTAAGAATAAAATTCTTATAAGCTTATTTATCTTAATTATTTGCTCAGCACCTCCCTCCCCAAAAAACACACACACAAAATAGAAACAGCAAATTATGGCCTGCCGCACTGATAACAGGAAGAAGTTTCTGCACACAGTCTGAGAGTGAGAGCAGAAACAAAGACAATAAAAAAGTACACACACACACACACACACACACACACACACACACACACCCCACACACACAATAACCAGAAAAGCTTAGTTCTCTGGCGCCATTTAAGGCAGGGACAAATAGCTCCAAATATCACACTAGGCCTCCATTGTATCGTATCCACAGTACCATGATGGATATTCATGATGACCCTACTGAGTCATCAATCAATGTTAAATTGTATTCAACATATTCTAGTCAAGAATGTAGGTAAGTCGCCACTGGGTAATGTACCCAAAGGAAATCAGACAGAAAGAAATGTGCCATATATGCCAAAATATCCATACTGATGCTTTTCCTAAGAGCAAAGAACTAGGAACAAAATAACTGCCCTTTAGACTGAGCCCTTCAAGAGCAGAGAAGCATCTTTTGCCTTTCTTTGTATGCCCAGCACAGTGCCTGGGATATAATTGGTGTCTGATAAGTGCTTATTGACTGACCAGTTGGGGGTTTAACAGAACAAATCATGGCATATAAATGTAATGTAATACTACTGTACCCTAAGAATCAATGAATAAGAGGAATGCATAGAAACATGGGAAAATATATATGAACATCTTCAAAATGAAGCAAGTAAAACATTTATAATAGCTACAATAATATAAATGAAAATGATAAAATACAGTTACACTTGGATTGATTGCAATGACCAATCTTGGTCCCAAGGAACAGGTAATGAAACGATTTTTCTTACTCAATTCAGAGGTGAGGGACTATGGGCACAGAATGCTGCATCTACTGTCAGAAAGAGCAATTAATTGGTCACTGTTGTTTCACTATTTTTCTTGTTTGACAAAAAAAGGCTGAATGTAAGGATAAGAAGGTAGGTTTATGAGGAAATTACTATAATGTGAAAAATACAAGGTATCAATACATTTTTAAAATAAAATGAATACATAAGAATATAAGCAAGAGGTGCGGCTAGGTGGCACAGTGAGTAAGAGCGCCGGCCTCGGAGTTGGGATGACCTGAGATCGAATCCGACCTCAGAAAATGAGCACCCACACATAAATAATGACTAGTCGTGTAACCTTGAGCAAGTTACTTAACCCCAATTGCTTTTAAAAAAAATAAAAAAAAATTTTAAAAAAGAATATAAGCAAGAATGTGGGCCACTTTAGGAGGGTTTCCACAAAAATGGTTAATCTAAAACCATTTTGGTGCATAAATAGGTCAGCCTTGGTTATCTAGAAAACTCAATTCTCTAGTCTATAACAAAGACTTGTTCCCCAGCAATGCTGGAAAATGAGGTCATAGGACCATACACTTAGGAGTGGAAGGGACCTTTGAGGTCATGAAATCCACTCCCTTTATTTCACAGAGGAGGAAACTGAGTCCTAGAGAGAGGTTAGGTGACTGCCTAAGTCCCACAGCTAGGGGTAGGATTTAAACTCAGACCTTTCTGATTCCAAGGATAACGTTCTCTACTTCCCCACCTGGCGGCCTCTCAGTGTTACTGCAGGTATTTTGTCTTAGTATTTTTCCTCTCTGCATAACTATTGCTTTATTTCTTTTTTTTAATCCAGGTTCTCATTTATAATCAGCCTTGGCTCGAAACACCCAACACCTACATGTTATTATTTTTTCTCCCCACGCTATCTCAGGAGCCCAAGATACAATGCCATTGCAAGTACAATTGGTTATTTTTTTCCCCTATTCACTCAGACAGAGAAAGGGATAAAAGCCTTAATTTCAGCTCCCACTTCCTTTGAGACATGGAAAAAAATGGAAATGTACTAGCTCCCCGAGAAGCACAGCTCTAAAATAAGCATCCTCACTGGTGATTCTGTTAATATTTGAAGGCAGATCACTACAAAATCAAAAACAAAATATTCCTAAAATGGAATATACGCTTGCTTATTTTCTTATCTATTCATTTAACTTAACAAATTTGATCTGATTGATACTCTTTTTTCACCCCGTAGTCATTTTCCGACATACCTGTCCTCCCATCCTCACCTTGACCCTTCCTTGTCAAAAAGAAAAACTGTTAAGAAACAGTGACCAAGAAAATGTCCATTTCTGACAGTAGATACAATATTCCTGCACAAAGTTGAACCAAGCTTCTTTTATATTTATATTCTGCCAGACCATTATGGTCTCTGCCCAGTATTTCTGGTGAAATCTGTATAAATTCTCTGCAATCATGTACTTTAAGGTCATAGCCACTGAATGCACTAGAAATTTTTTAAGGTTGGGTTATTCTAACCATATCTTAACCCAGGATGCATTTAAAAACAACAGCTAGAAACAAAGTTGAACTAGAATACCCTTTCTGCCTGGACCCCTCTGCTGAAGATAGTATCTTGGCTAGTGAATTTACATTACTCAAACAGGCCAGGAAGTGGGTTGACATAGGGCTGGCTGGGGGCCTAGAAAAACCTCTTGGCCATAAAATTATTGAGAACTAAGCTTTTTTTCTCCCCAAATTCTTTCTTTCTTTTAAAAAAATTATAAAAGTGCTCTAAACAAAGATGACCTTGAAGATCATGGCTCAGTCCCAATGGCCAATGGCCACAGTCTCTAGCAGAACCCAAGAACCCAAGAAAGTAAGAATAGGAACTTCCGGCTATATGCAAGGATACTCGGAGCCTTCTCTCTTTAGGTTGGATTTTGGTCAAGCAAGGCCCCCAGTTTTTCCAGAATTTTCAGTGCTAGTCTCTTGGAAATCATGATGGAGAATCATGGCCTATTGCTAGCATTAGCTGAAGGTGAAAAGAGTTTTTCTTTACTTTGGTAGTATGAGTACAAGAGGCTCTGTTCCTATTAAACATAATATAGGGGGAAAAAGTTCTCATACTCTTACTGAATCATATTCTACAGTTCTAAGCCAGTCTCACAAAGACAGAATATTATTGGTTGCCTGACATTCTATTAGCCAGAACTTTCTGTAAACCACCATCTCTACAGCAGGGAAAACAAGAGACCCCCTCCTTTGGTATAGGCCTGACATAAGGTTTCTCTCCATGGAGATGACTCCATTCCCTTCCTTCCCAAGGCTGGGGAGACTTTTCGAAGTGCAGGCAAGGGTAAGGAGAGCAACCTTTGAGAAACTGAACAGTTGCTTGCCTTCTCAAGGTGTGGGGAGGGAAGGGAATGAGGGATTTGGAAATCAAAATTTTTTTAATGTTAAAAAAATTTCCATAGAATTGAGAAAAATAATTTAATACCACATACACACACAAAGAGAATTAAAGTTGCATTAATATGATGGTCAATGGGAAGGTTCATGGAGGACTTGAGTGGGCTGCAACAAAGACAACAACACAAAAAGTCCCTGCCCTCAAAGAGCTTACATTCTATTCTCTACTTTGATCACAAAGGCAGCATGAGAAACTTTTTTGATTCTTTGCTGAAATCAAAGAATGCTATATCTCCAGCATTCCTTTTATTTTTCCAGTCTAGTTCCTCAGTCCAAAAAAGAAAGCGGCATGATTCTGTAATGACTTTTTCTTGATTAAGCTATATGGGCTTTTAGGGATCATTGCTTCTCTTTCTACAAAGCATACCTTTAATAAATGTGTTCTGACATACATACTAAATGGGATATCTCAACCTGCAGCAGAATAGGGGGAAGGGGGATGAGAGGAGGGATGATGGATGGGAGGGCATCCTTGGGGGGAGGGGAGGTTGGAAGTACCCACTATAGAAGAGGGACAGGATCATGTAGGGAATGGACCAGGTGGGGGGTGGGATGAGTGGGAGGGAATTATAAGCAGCCTTGTACAATATATCTACTATGATAATGTTTTGCATAGCTAGACATGTACAACATATACTGAATTACTTATCTCCCCAGAGGGAATGGGTGACAAGGGAGGAAGGAAATGGATCTGAAATTCGAGGTTTTAAGACTAAATGTTTCAAATATATATAAATACTATTATTAATACTCTTTTGCTTGTAATTGGGAGATAAGATGTGCAGGCATTGGGACACAAAGATTCACCTTCCTCTAATGGAAAAGTCAAAGGGGGTATGGGAGAAGATATGGGAGAGAGCAGATTGGAGGAAGCGATATTTTGTGGGACTACTATTCTGGGAGGGTGGGTAGGGGAAAAACAAGAGGGAAAAATAATTGCAACTCAAAATCTGGCGGAAACGAATGATGTGAAACAGAAGTTAATAAAGCATTTGTTTAATAAAAAAATAAAAAATAAATAAATGTGTTCTACCATAGAATTTTGGTAGGAATAAAAGTCAAGTTCACTCATACTTTATGGACTCCTCTATCTTCCCTTTCTTGAAACTTGGGTTATTTGTGTTGAGGTGTCCTGGGATTTCTCACCTATTCTCCAAGGTCTTTCAAAATTCACCAATCCCTGGTCAGTAATCCACCAGCTCATTCAGTACCCTGGGCCAGGGGATTTGAACTCAGTGGGGGCAGTCGAATATTTTCTTCTCATTTCCCCACTGGAGAAGGAAGGCAAGGTGGATCTGACCAGGGTATTGAAAACAAACCTTCTGTAGGGAACAGTGTAGCCTAGGTCTGTCTCATCTCGTGAATTACGTAGAGCCCTACCCTGTGATTGTCACAGGACAATCTATTTGCTTTACCTTTATAGAGATGGACAATGGTTCCATGCTACTCCCAGTACCCTGTCCTCCCTATATTTTTCTCATAGGCAGTTAGGCAACACAATGAACAGAACACTGGACCTGGAGTCAGCAAGACCCAAGTTCAAATTCTGCCTCAGACACTTAGTAGATATGTGATCATGAGAAAGTCAGTTGAGAATTGACCTTTGTCTCAGTTTCCCCACCTGCAAAATGGAAATAATCTCATGATTGCCTATATTGGAGTGCTTATGTGTATATCTTAACAGAATTGCATTCATTGATTTATATGGTTGCTGCTCTTCATCCTTAAAGAGGACCAAAATGGCATCACTATGGTGGACTCAAGTTTCAATGTGTCCAGTTGTGGTTGATCAAATGAGCTCGGAATGTTCTACCACAGGTTGGGCACAAATAGTCTGAGTGAACATTTGGGGTGGGTTCTCTAAATTCACTCATCCTGCATAATCTTTGAGCTGTCTCAATTCTGCTTTGCTCATAGAGCACAGAACCTTCTGTGATGTGGGCACACCATGCTGAGCGATCCTGTGCCAGTCTCCCATGTCACACAATCAATTCCAAAGTTCTTAAAAGAAACCTTGAGAGTGTCCTTGTATGGCTTCTTTTGACCACCATGTGAATACTTGCCCTATGTGAGATCTCCATAAAATAGTCTTTTTGCCAAGTGTACATTTTACATTTAAACAACATGGCCAGCCCACTCTCTGAAGCAGAGTTTGAATTCTTGGCAGTTTAGCTCAAGGCTGCCTCCATTGTCTATCTCTATAAACATAAAGGAAATAGATTATCCTGTGACAAACCCAGGGCTCTCTCTTAGTCATTGCTGGCAAGATTCTTGCCAGAGTCCTCCTTAATAGGCTGATCCTGCACCTGGGATATGATCATCTACCTGAGAGCCAGCATGGCTTCAGAAAGGGCTGAGGAGCAGTCAATATGGTGTCTGTTGCCCAACAACTCCAGGAGAAATGCCAGGAGAGGAACAGAGGTCTGTACACAATGTTTGTAGATCTGACCAAGGTCTTTGATTCTGTTAGTCATGAGGTTTTATGGAAAATTATATCAAAATCTGGTTGCTCAGAGAAGTTCATCAGCATTGTATTTCAACCTTATGATGGCATGCTTGCCTGGGCTCTGGAGAATGAACAATGCTCTTGTGCTTTCCCAGTTACCAATGGGGTGAAACAAGGCTGTGTGCTTGCCCCCAAGCTTTTAGCATGATGTTTTCAATCATGCTGTCAAATGCTTTCACTGAGAATGAACATGGCATCAAGGTCAGCTACCGCACTGATGGCAAATTCTTCAACTTGAAAAGGCAAGTTGAACAGTCAAGACCAAAGTGGAGGGAGTATTGGTGCATGGTTTTCTGTTTGCTGATGATTGCGCACTCAATGAAGCCTCTGAAGCTGAGATGCAACAAAGTATGGATCAGTTCTCTGCTGCTTTTGCTAATTTTGGCCTAACAATTAACACCAAGAAAACACAGGTGCTCCATCAGCTGCTACCTGATCCACACCATCCATGCATGGAACCATCAGTTACAGCAAATGGAGAAGTTTCGAATGCTGTGGATAAGTGCACTTACCTTGGTAGTGTACTTTCCCAGGGATGTACACATTGATGATGAGTTTGACGCATGCATTGCCAGAGCTAGCTCAGTGTTTGGGAGGCTCCAAAGGAAAGTATGGGAGAGAAGAGGTATTAGAGTGTCTACCAAACTGAAGGTCTACCGGGCCATTGTGCTGACCTCGTTGTTGTATGCCTGTGAAACCCAGACCATTTGTACCAGTGGGTACCAACGCCATGCCAGGAAACTGGATCACTTCCATTTGAATTGTCTTCGGAAGATTATGAAGGTCACCTGGCAGGATAAGATACCAAACACTGTGGTCCTTTCTCAAACTAAGATTGATTTCTATATTTCACAAGGGGATCCTGCTACCATTATAATTACAGTAGACAGCTCCAAGTAGCTGTTTATATTATACGTATTGACTGTGCTATGAACAGTTGGGCCTGCCAATATTAAAAACAAATGCTCTTTCCTCACTGATAGTGTTGCTGTCCTCTGAAGAACAGATAGAGGACCTTGGTAGGAAAGGCTACTAAGCCTCAGATCTCCCTGGCTTCAGTCCCTGTGCTCTATCCACAACAGCTGTGTGCCTCAACTACAAATCCTTGCATGCATTAAATGCCATGAGAATCCTAGCTCTGACATTAGCTATGTGACCCAGGGAAGGCGTTTAACCTCTCTAGAACTCGCTGTTCCAAGAAAATCTTAAAGCTTGGCATTATCTTTCTCATTGAGACAAAAGCTCTGCATTAAACTAGGCGGCAAGAGACTTACTGAGCTCAGCCTTGGTTTACCCATTCACTTATTTATTCTTATTGTTTAAAGGGAGTGGGAAGTATTCTCTTCTCTGTGACTACACTGCTCTGTGTCCTTGCCAAGAAAATGCACTTGAAAAAAGTGTTCACTTCCTGGAGCTAATATCATCTGATTAGTTTGATTGTGTTCAGTGCTAGATTGTCCTGAATATCTGATGAGTTCTGTAGAATGACTTTTCTGGTTGGGTCTAGCACTCTGGGTTTAGATGCTCCATATGTAGGTGGCACCATTAATTAGATCCTTACAGAGGTGTAGCACTCCCACAATACAAAGCATCCACAGGCAGCAGGATGTTTTTGCATTGATCTTTCTGCCGTAAATCATTCCTTCCTTTCGGGATCCTGTGGTATAATAGCTAAGGTCCTGTTCTTTTATGTATTGAGAAGATGCAGAAAAGAAAAGGGGCATTACCTTGAAGAATCAGATTGGAATCTGCCTTGGAACTTGGAATCTACCTGCCCTGATGCACTCACTTCTCTAAAGCTAGATGAGGGATTGATAACTAGGGAAACAATTCATCTTTCCATCAGCCTTCCAGCCTTGGATGCTGTTGAAAGGATTTGTCCTTTTCATGTGCATCAAGAGAGTAAGTATGAAGATTATTTGGATAGTTTTGATTCTTCCCAGATGCCACTTGGGTCTCAGGGTCAATGCTACTGAGCTTTATTCCTATTATACAGGACTGGATTTGGGAAAGGTCACTTAAGCTTGTTCTTACAGGGTACCTCCCACTCCTGATTCTTAAAACGTTTTGTGTTGACTGTCATAATACCACTTCAAGGAAGGCAAGGCTGGAGGATAATTTTATAGATAGAGAAAATGAGGTCATAGGATCATTAAGACCATAGCTATAGAGCTACAAGGGAACTCAGAAACTGTATAGTCCAACCCCATCATCCTTCAGGAGAGAAAGCTAATGTCATGTTAGCCAATCTGATAGATGTGATGTGCTACCTCTGAATTGTTTTGATTTGCATTTCTCTAATCAATATGGAAATAATTTGCCTTCCATAACACAGGTAAGAAACACCAGAAACAAGATATTCACCACCCTCCAGAAAGGATTCTCTTTCTGCTCTCTATCACTGCCTTGAATCCCAAAGGAAGTAAAGAAATTTGCTTGAAACCACAGAACAAATTCATGGGGAAACTGAGAACAATGCCTGGTGTTCTTGATAGAAGTCCCATGTAACTTAGCTATATGACTTATGTTTGATTCTCCTTAGGGGTACCTGGATAGTATCTTAATTTACTATGTGGTATCCTAGAATAGCCTCAAAAGGTCACTGAGTGTGTTTCACTTACAACTTGGGAGAAACATAGGTGCTGAAGGAAAGAAGACCAGTTGTTTTGTAGCAGTGGGGTCTCACTGGCTTCAGTGTTACCACATTAGGACACGAAGGAGCTGTGTTTTTGTGGGCATGCGATCTTTCTAAATCAATGCAGATTACAACCCATTTCTAGTCTCAAGGAACTGCCTGAGCTTCTGAAAGATAACAGGGCTTGTCTATAGTCTCAGAGCCATTTGTAATCAGAGGTAGGATTTGAACTCAGGTCTTTCTGAGTTCCAGGTCCATCAGTCTAGCCTTTAAGCAATATTGCCTCTTCAGTATTATTACATTAAACAATAAACGAAACAGTAGGGTATAGTAAACAGAAAACTGACCTTAAGTCAGAAAGACCTAGATTTGAATTCTTTCTCTGACTGTGTGGCTCTGGGCAAGTCACTTAACCCCTCAATGTTCTGGGCAATTCTCTAAGAATGTAAGTTACAGCAAAGGTATGGGTAGAGAGAGTTTCCTCATCTGGGAGGTCTCTGTATCAATGAAATTATAGGGTCAATTACTATTCCTATTAAATAATATGTTTTATTACATAATACATACATAATGAATGGTAATTCACATTCACATAGCACATAGTCTATAAAATATTTTCCTTACAAATCTTCTAAGATATGCAAATTAATTTTATATGAACCTCTAACATGTATGTGTCTATTTGAAAGAAAAAGACAGAGCAAGACAGACAGGTCCTCTACAATATTGTTTCCAGACTACGGCATCTATATTTTCATTATTGTTGAAGAGTTAAATATGGCTCAGACACTGTGAAAACAATTGGTAGGAATTGCAACACTTATTTTTTTAATAATTTAGTTTTAGTTTTCAACATTCACTTTTATAAGATTTTGAGTTTTAAATATTCTCTTCCCCTCTCCCTCCCCCTTCCCAAGACAGTATACAATCTGATACAAGCTATACATATGCAATCATATTAAACATATTTCTACATTAGTCATTTTGTAAAGAAGAATTAGACCAAAAGGAAAAACCATGAGAAAGAAAAAAAAAACAAAGGAAAAAAAAGAGAAAAATAGTACGTTTCGATCTGCATTTAGACTCCATAGTTCTTTCCCTGGATGTGGATAGCATTTTCCATAAGTCTTTTGGAATTGCCTTAGTTCATTGTATTGCTGAGAAGAGCTAAGTCTATCAACATTGGTCATAGCACAATGTTGCTGTTATTATGTACAATATTTTCCTGGTTCTACTCATTTCATTCAGCAACAGTTTATGTAAGTCTATCCAGGTTTTTCCTCACCATTTCTTATGGAACAATAGTATTCCATTACATTCATATACCACAACTTGTCCAACTATTCCCCAATTGATGGGCATCCCCATAATTTCCAATTCTTGGCCACCATAAAAAGAGCTATTATAAATGTTTTCATACATGTGGGTCCTTTTTCCATTTTTATGATCTCTTTGGGATACAGATATAGAAGTGATATTACTGCATCAAAGGATATGCACTTATTTATAGCCCTTTGGACATAGTTCCAAATTGCTCTCCAGAAAGATTGGATCAGTTCACAACTCCACCAACAATGCATTAGTGTTCCAATTTTCCCATGTCTCCAATATTTATCATTTTCCTATTTTGTCATGTTAGCCAATCTGATAGATGTGGTGTGGTGCCTCTGAGTTGTTTTGATTTGCATTTCTCTAATCAATAGTGATTTAGAGCATTTTTCCATATGACTATAGATAGTATAATTTCTTCATCTGAAAATTGCCTGTTCATATCCTTTAGCCATTTATCAATTGGGTAATGACTTGTATTCTTATAAATTTGACTCAGTTCTCTATATATTTTGGAAAGGAGGCCTTTATCAGAAACACTGGCTATAAAAATTGTTTCCCAGCTTTCTCTTCTAATCTTGGCTGCATTGGTTTTATTTGAGGAATTGCAACACTTTCAAAGAGCAAATCTGGAGCTCATTAGGCCCCAAGGACTCAGCCTTTGGTGGGTATTGATTTATTTAACCTTCTACCTTCCTCCTGTCTTTATGCTGGAATTTTTCAATGATTGCTCTTGTGTCCCTTTCCTTCCTATGGTATATATTTAGAGCTTTGCCCTGAATGTGAAAAGTAAAAAATAAACCCACAAAAAATTCCAAAACCTCCAACCCCCCAAAAAAATTATCGTTAAAAAGATGGGTCTTTGTTTCTTGGAGAAATGTGTGGTCATTAAAGGAGTTTTACAGTTTCCAAAGGCAGCCCAAGCTGTTATCCTCTTCCTGTTTGATTCTGGGCCTGACTCCAATATCTGTGAAAGTTGGACTATGAAAGATAATGTTAGACCACCTCTATAGTAGAGCAGATGTTCATTGGGGTAATTAGGTAGCTCAGTTCTGGCTGGATTGAGTGCCAGATTTGAAAGCAGAAAGACCTGAATTCAAATACAGCCTCAGATACTTACCAGCTATGTGACCCTGGTTAAGTCACTTAGCCTCTCTAAGATTCAGTTTCCTCATTTGTAAAGTGGGGATCATAGCAGTACCTACCTCCCCAGGTCTTGTAAGGATCAAATGAAATAATAATTGTAAAGTGCCTGGAACATAGTAAGGCCTATATAAGTATTAGCTATTGTTATTGTCTAACTGCATGCCATGATCAAGATAACAGACATTCCTCGTGCACTTGGTTTTTCCTGTGTGGATTGTTTCCTGCTCTAGATTTCAACATCTTTTGGCACATTCCATTCTCTCCCCCTTTACTCCTCCCTAATGAAAAGAAAGTTCTTCGTCTTGCCAAAGGAAACCTTGAACCCTCTGCCCTCACATCCTCTATGGCAAATTGCCCCCATGATTGTCCCCTTTCTCTCTCCCTGTCTCCTGACACCTTTTCCTACTACTGACAAACATGTTCAGGTTCCCCCACCCTTTAAAACAAACAAACAAAAATCCTCATTTTGCCTTACTATGCCCTTAAGCTGTTGTCCTACATATCTCCTGGCTTTCAGTCAAACTCTACTAAAAAGATATTTGTTGCTCCCACTTTTCCTCCTGCCTCTCATTTCTTAATCCCTCTCAGTCTGGCTTCTGACTTCATCATTCAACTTGGAACCACTTTCTCTAAAGTTACCCACAGTCTCTCAATGGCCAAATCCAGTGACTGCTTCAGAGTCCTCCTCCTTGGTCCTCTGCCCTATTCCTCTCTGGATTTACTCCTCTCTGGGTTTTCAGGATACTACTCTCAGTCATTCACACTCTGTATTGGCCACTCCTCTGTCTCCTTTACAGAATCTTCATTCATCCCTTGCCTCTTATCTATGGGCTCTGAACTGAGCTCTCTTTTCTCACTCTCCTTTCTCTCTCTTATCTAATCTCTCTTAGGCTTGTTTTTAGAATCTCCATATAGATGACTCCCAGGTCCACATATCCAACCCCAGTGGCCCTCTGGAGCTTAGGATTACATTATCAACTGCCTGTTGGACCTTCCCAAATGGACATCCCACAAGTACCTCAAATTCAACACATCTAAAATAGAACTCATTATCTCTCTGAAAAAATATGCCTCTTCTTAACCTCCCAGTTTCAAGGGCACCACGCACCTTCTAATCACTGATTCATGCAGTCAGTAAACATTTATTAAATACTTACAGAGATATCCACATCCAGAGAAAGAACTATGGAGTTTGAATGCAGATTGAAGCAAATTACTTGCTCTCCTTCTTTCTCTTGTTTTGTTTTGTTTCCTCTTTCCCATTGTTTATTCCATCAGTTATAATCCTTCTTTACAACCTGACCAATGTTTTATGTGAAGGTATTTGTAGATCCTATATTTGATTGCATGCTGCCATGGGGCGGGGGGAGGTGGGGAGGGAGGAAGGGGGAGAAAATTTGAAACTTAAGGGATTGTGAAATTGGCTATTGTAAACTAAAAGTAAATTAATTAATAATTTAAAAAAATACTAGGTTTCAGGCACTGGGCAAAAAACTGGAGATAGAAATAAGTTAAAAAAGACAATTCCTGCCCTTAAGGAGCTTACAGTCTAATGGGGAAGACAACACATAAAAGGAAGCTAAAAGAGGGGAGGGAGAGTAAATGATGGGATGGGGATGCAAAAGAGGGAATGATGGAGACCCTGGGAATTCCATGATGGGTGGGAAATGATGATAGGACTGCCCTGGGCACTGTTCCCAAATGGGTGGTTTGAGAGGAGCTCTCTGATGTCCACTGTCTCCCATCAGAAGGATAGAAGTGCCTCAGGAACAGGGGGACCTCAGGTTCACAACTTGGAGACATCCTCAGCTCTTCATTCTTCCTCCACATTCAATCAATTGCCAAATCTTGTAATTCTATCTCTATAATATCTCTGACATCTGCCTCCTACTTTCCATTCATATGGCTACCACCTTAGGTTGCCTCCATCATCCCTGGAACACTGCAGTTGTCCCCTAATTGGTTTCTTAATCTCAGTCTTTGCCCTCTTAAGAATCTATCTTCTACACCCTCAGCAAAATAGCCTTCCTAAAATATGGGTCTAATAATTGCATTCCCCTCTTCAATCATCTTCAATGTCTCTATTGCCTCTAGGATAAAATCTATACTCTATTTGGCATTTAACAACCTTCAGTTTGGCTAGTTTTCTAGATATTTCACACAACTGCTCTATATTTACTAGTCCACATCTCACCAAACTGACCTACTCTAAGCTCAGAAGTCCATTTCTTGTCTCCAGGACTGTCTCTTGGGTCTGGAATCCACCCTCTCCTCACCTTTGCCTCTAAGAATGCTCAGCTTCCCTCAAGGTTCAAAGCAGGTATCATTGCATCTTGCACAGGACATCTTTCTTCATTCCTCTAGTTGTGAGTTATGAGCAGGGCTGGTTTCTCAGGATCAGAATGAAGGTTACATACTGGGAGGGAGCAAATCAGATTCACATGTTTTGTTTGTGTGTGTGTGTGTATGTGTGTGTGTGTGTGTGTGTGTGTGTGTGTTTGTGTATGCGCACACTTGGGCACCACCAGTCACCACTGCCTTACGTGCTATCAATTTACCTCATAGGTCAAAAATGTGTAGAACTAAGACTGTTCCTCAAAATTCTGTAATGTATTAGCAAGCAAGGTCAGAGCATGTCATGTTATTCTAACTAGATTCTATCATTAGGAACCAGAGCTAGTCATATTGTAAAGTTACAGTATGATAGCATTGACACAGCTTAATATTCTGGTGGGAATATTTTGGAAATATTTGGTGGGAATGCTTTGAATATCTATTGGTCTGTAAATGGTGGGTTGTGGCAGGCAATATGTGAAGCCCTGAAGTCTTTGTTGAAACCCTCCCCAGAACTTGGCTGTAAACTGTTGTTTCCCACAGACACAATCTGTTTAGAGAGCTCATCCCAGCAAATGATCTTCTTTAGAAAATGTCACACTGTTTGGAGGAACAAATGGTAACTTGGGACTTTCTTGAGAAATGATCTCCTAGCATTCCAGTGATTTCCCTTTCTTAATTATTTCCTACTTATTCTGTATATAGCTGGATTGTACATACTTGTTTGTTGTCTCCCCCATTAGACTGTGAGCTTGCTGAGAGCAGGGAGCTGTCTTTTGACTCTTTTTGTATCCTCAGCACTTAACACAATGCCTTGCCCTCGGTGGGCACTTAATAAATGATTATTAAATGAATTACCATGCAGAATCATATTTATATTTCCCTATTGAGGTGTTAAATCAGCCATAAAATTAAGCCCCATCATCCTGTATGGCTGAGGAGGTACCTTCAGGGACAATCATCCAAGCTTCCAAACCTTGGTTCTTATCTCCTTTGACAAACAGGACAGCGTGAGGAGCACCTAAGTTTGTTCTCTACAATAAGAAGACTCTACTACCTATCCCTGGAGCAGTCATATGCCAAAGCCAGATCACATAGGGAGAGCTAATTGCTAAATATTCCTTGTAAGCATTTGTCCCTCAGCAAATGCTACAAATCAGGGCTGATTTATTGTTTTGTTGGTTGTCTAGGTTTAAGAAAGTGATGGAAAAAATGTTAATAATGCAGATTAAACTTAACTTTTCCCCCCTAGACAGTCGATTGCTAAACATATGCCAACATACCTGTGTGTAGACCAGGATATTCCACAATATTTATGACCAAGACCCATAACTCCAAGGCAAATAGTGGCTCCACTCAAGTCTCTTCCTCCTTGGGTTCCAAATTCCATGTAAATGGATTTAATGAGAATGTTTCTCATTTCAGGTATATAAATCACCCAGAGAGGTACTTAACTACCCCCAGGATAGTGCCAACAGGTCTCTGTTTTGTTGTTCAGTCATTTTTCAGTCATGTCTGATTCTTTGTGACTCCATTTAGGGTTTTCTTGGCAAAGATATAGGAATGGTTTGCCATTTCCTCCTCCAGCTCCTTTTACAGACAAGAAAACTGAAGCAAACAGGGTTAAATGACTTGCCCAGAGTCACACAGCTAATAAGTGTCTGAGGCCAGATTTTAATTCAGGTCTTCCTGACTCCAGGCCCAGCACTCTATCCACTGTGCCACCTCGTTGCCCATAATAGGTCTCTAGAATAGGTTTAATAAGGATTCCATCACAACATAATTTCATAGTCCATGAAGTCCAACTCCCTTATTTTATAGATGTGGAAACTGAAGTCCAGAGAGGTTAAAGGACTTGCACATAGTAGACATTTAATAAATATTTATTGATTTGAAGGGACTGACCAAACTCTAGGTCCTCCCACTATACCACACTATCTCTGCTGATACCAACAGGAATAAAACATCTGAGAGTCCCTGTGTCACAGAGAAGAAAACCTACGGCTGCTTTCAATGAAAGGTGCTACTTACATGCTCTCAGGAAGATGCAAACACAGATGGAAATGGAAACCAAGCCTCCTGCCCTCCACATCTCTGCATTTGACAACATTTTCAGTGAGAAACTCAGTTCTCCCAGAGAGCAGAACCCAGTCATTTAGAAGCAGGGGTTGATTCGGTTAAAAGCCCTTCTCCCCACTTACATAGCCACCATTCCAGTACAGGCTCTTACCACTTCCCTCCCTCCTCCCCCACTATTGCAATAGCCTCATAATTGGTCTTCCTGGGACCACTGGCTTCCCTCTCCAATCCATCTTCCCCACATCTGCCCAAGTGATATATCGAAAGCATGGGTTTAATTAGGCTTTCTCAAAACCTCCAGAAGCTTATTGCTCCTTAGGTAAAATACAAATTCCTCTATCTGGCTTTTTAAGTCCTTCACAACTGATACCAGCCTACTTTCCCAAACTTATTCCTTATTAGTATTTTATAACACATTCTACGGTGTAGGAAAACTGGTCTGTTAGCTTTTCTCCTACAAAACATTTCATCAGCTATGTTCATGCCCTTGCACAGCCTAGAATGCACTTCTCACTCAGCTCATTTGACATCTTATATAAGAAACTTGTCTTGATGTTTTACTAGTACTCTTCTACCCTATCTAATTTATCGATCTTTTATATTCAATATTCTATGTATGTGTTGTTTTGCCCCAATAGAATATAAGGTCTTTGAGGACAGGGACTATTTCATTTGGGGGCAAATATTTTGAATGAAAGAAGTGCATCTTGGGAAATTAATCTCTCTCCCACTTCCCCCCATCCTTAGTTCAAGAGAAGATGGGGCTTTATAGAACACCAGAGCAAGGCTTGAATTGAACTCACGAAAAAGTTGGACCAGAAAACAGGGAGTGGGAGAGAGGGAAATAGAGAGTGTGGGGGAGCTGGAGCAGGAGAGATGGCTGAGAGAGAGAGAGCTGGGACAGAAAGATGGCACAAAGGCATCAGCACACAGACAAGCCAGAAGCTTCACACACCAGAGATCGTATCAGCAGTGACTGGACTGAGACCCAAGTCCCAAACTTGTTGAATGTTCCTCACCTCTCTCTCCTCCCTGTCCATTCAGCCAGGGCTAAACAACAACACAGTGATTCCTATTTCCCTATCCTTCCTTATTCCCAATGGTTGTGAATAAATATGATTCTCTTTTAATAAATGAGTCTGCTCCCATTTTCTGAGGACATGTTATTACTTATGATCAACATGAAAGGATCTTATATTTCAGAGTATATTAAATAGTTCTGACTTGGGGAAGGGATGAAAAGACCACCTCCTCCACCCACCCAGAGCATCTATGGTTTAGTTTTTATGAATGATCTTATAGCTCTCCCGAGCAGAACCTTAAATCTGAATTTGGGAGTTGACTTTGATTTCCTCCAGAAGAATGAATTTGCTGGAGCCAAGGTGGTAGGCTAAACACTGCCCCTTTAACCAGAAGGGAAGGGGATCTAAGAAGGGCTACATGAAAAGTCTTGCCTCTAAACTGCACCGGTAGGTAGAATTAGGCTTGGTCTGGGAGGGTTTTGACCCCCACCCCCTTTCTTTTTGGAAACAGGAAATTAAAATAGCCCAGATTCCCTCCTTCCCTTGTTACATAGTGACACCTGCTAATTAAATTTGAATCCATAGTTTACAGGGTGTGCTGGTATATAGATACTTAATAACACTTTTTAAAAGGGTCAAGGTCTCCCACTGCATCCAGGGCCATCAGCTGTAGTCCTGATCTTTGTCTTGTCACTGGACCCAGATGGCTCTGAAGGAGAGAGTGAGGCGCCATGGTGACTTTGCACCTCACTTAAATTCAATTCACTTGAAATTCAAAATAGTACCTTCCTGATGTCATTGGTCCTCTTTGAAAACTAACAACAACACAACAAGAATGATGGATGAATGAATGAATACAAAGCACTGAAGTCAAGGATGGTGATTTGAGGAGTCCAGTTCACTAAGCATTTTTATTAAAAGAACTATTCTAGGGAGAATAGAAATAATTTATTGAATCAAGTAACTTTCCCAGTTGGTTACTGAAGATAAGTTTTTAACAGTTGTTACATGATGTCTGAATTCGCCTATCAGGCTGTCCTGATCCAGAGGAAGATTAAGCTTTTTCAATCTCAGGAAGAGAAATGAAATGTATTTAAGTCCCAAGAGAGCAATTACAAGGCCACATTATCTGAGAAGATTATGTTTTACACTGAGAACAATCCTTAACAGTTATTTAAAGGGAAAAGAGGATTGGGACAAAAAGAAAAAATATATTCTAGATTCTACAAAGAGGACTGAATAAAAGGCTGAATGGATTTATAACATTACTCTTTCCTAGTCCAGGCTGCATAATGGCTGCAAGTAACTATCTCCAGGGTTAGAAATCCAGCAACATCCAAAGGAAAGGGTCATTTTGGGGGTTATATACCTAACACCATGTTCTACACCAAGGAAACCCTAGAGTGACTCTAAAGAAAAGCTTTTCCTTTGACAATTTGTCAAAATGTAATCATTGTTATTCATGGCAAGGAGACATTCCAGGCTTTCTCAGGATTCCCAAGGGCTTGTGATTAAATTTTTAAAAAATCATTCTTCTCTCCACCCTCCTCCCCACACCACTTATATTAGACTCTGCACTGAACTGGGCAGTTCAAGAAAAGATCCTGGATATCACCTCCAAGGAGACCTTTTCTGTTCCCTCTAAGCTTAGCAAAAGTCACAAAATTATGACTACAAGATTCTCTTGATTTAGGCTTTGTTTTCTCACCTTCCAAGGAGAAAAGCTGGGGGAGGAAATAACACTAATCTTCTGTGCCTATAAGGTAATTACCATCCTGGGGATCCAACTTGGCCTTAAGAGCACTGAACCTAGAATCAGGAAGACCTAGGTTCAGGTCCTGACTGTAATGATTGTGAACACGTCGCTTAACCACTCTGAACCTTACTTTCCTCATCTGTACAACAAGGATGATGCCTGTATTATTTAGCTCAGCTGTTCTGACATTCAAATGAGATAATATGTATAACATGCCTTGGAAATTTGAAAAAGCTACCTGAATGAATGAATTAAAAAAGCACTTATTATGTGCTGCTACAACCAGTGCAGGCATTGTGCCAAGATCTGGGCATACAAATACAAAAAGCGAGCTAGTCCCTACCCCCAAGGAATTTATATTCCAACAAAGCATTGGGAGTGAGGGCCAGCAAAGGGAGTTTGGGACAGAATGGGTCACAGGAATGATGAGTTGATCCATATGGCAATTAATTCACACTTTTTCCAAAAGCAGTAGTAATATTGATTTTGTTTACAGGGAGTGAATGAATGAATGGATGACAGAAGAGGCATTTGGTGAACATTTGCTATATACAAGTTACTGTCTGAGAGCTAAAGATGCAAATAGAAAAAAAATGTTTGCTCTCAAGGAGTTCACATCTTAATGGGGGGAGATATGACATACAGGAGGTTTTAGTTGTAAATAGGATGAAAAAGGTCCTGTTATCTTTAGGATGATGATGAGGAATAGGAGAAGACTACTAACCCAATGACAGGGCAAGTGGCACATAAATGTTAGAAATGACTATTATTGGAGATTTGATAGTGTAGGGGAAAGTTACAAACTATATGTCCCATTCTATCTGCCTTGATCCACTGTTTTGTCCTACCAAGTCTTAAATTCTCAATAACAAATATCAGCCAAGGAACACCAGAATTAAAAAGCAAATCTGTTACCTGGGATTGACCTTATGCTCTTTCAGCTCACTAAGACTGAATGTTTGGCTTATTTTTATATCACATTAAAGTAGATCCTCTCTTCCCTCCTCCTCAGATCCATACCTCTAATTATGCTCATTTCTTCTTTCCTTTCTTCTCTTTTTCTTTTTGCCTGCCTTCCTTCTTTCCTTCCTTCCTTTCTCCCTTTCTTCCTTTTCCTTTCTTTCTTGCTTTCTTCCTTTCTGTCTTCCTTCCTTTCTCTCTCTCTTTTTCTTTCCTTATTTCCTTCCCCTTCCTTCCTTTCTTCCTTCCTTCCTATATATCTTTCTTTCTTTCTTTCTCTCTCTCTCTCTCTTTCTTTCTTTCTTTCTTTCTTTCTTTCTTCTTTCCTTCCTTTCTTTCTTTCTTTCTTTTTCCTCCCCAGACCTATGATTTAATCCATAGAGGGAAATCACTATACCACTGCAACTTCTGCAAATCAATTAACTCCTTGAAACATATTGTCTTAGAGAGTGACCTGTGGCACTGAGAAATTCAGTAATCTACCCTGGATCACACAGCTCATATGTGTCAGAGGACTTGAAACCTTGGTGGCCTTCCTGACTCCAAGGTTTATCCTCCATCTTATACTATATGACTTCTAGGGTTTTTTTTATAATGGCTTTCAGATAGTCAAATAATTTTTAAATTATCTCTCCTGGATCTATTTTCCAGGTCAGTGGTTTTTCCAATGAGATATTTCACATTGCCTTCTATTTTTTCATTTTTTTGGATTTGTTTAATAGTATTTTGACTTCTCATAAAGTCATTAGCTTCCATTTGCTCCAATCTAATTCTGAAGGAATTATTTTCTTCAGTGAGCTTTTGAAATTCTTTTTCCATCTGGCAAATTCAGCTTTTTAAGGCTTTCTTTTCCTCATTGGCTTTTTGGGCCTCTTTTGCCATTTGAGCTAATCTATTTTTAAGGTGTTATTTTCTTCAGTCAGGTTGTTAGCTCTCTTTTCATGATTTTCTTGCATCATTGTCATTTTTCTTCCCAATTTTTCCTCCACTTCTCTTATTTGATTTTCAAAATCCTTCTTGAGCTCCTCCATGGACTATAATGAATTCATGTTTTTCTTGGAAGCTTTTGGTGCAAGAGTTCTGACTTCATTGTCTTCCTCCCATTCCATGCTTTGATCTTTTTTGTTCCCAAAAAAGGAATCTAAAGTTGGATTGTTGTGCTTGCTTTGCTTCCTCTGCTTGCTCATATTGCCATTCAATTAGTTTACTTTTGAGCTCTTTGCCACAGTAGAACTCTGCTTCCAGAGGGGAGAGCTTTGTCCCAAATCACTGGGGTTTTTGAAGCTTCCAGAGCTATTAGGAGGGTGCCCTCTCTGAAGCCCCCACAAGCTCTGGCACCTGGTCACATACCCCAGGACCTCCACCCAAGATAGCGATCCAGATCCAAGCAGGTTAAAGCAAGAGCAATTACCCTCAGAATGGTCTCTTGGCCTCCCTACAATCCGAAACCTAGGAGCTCTGAAGCAGCCATCCTGGGGTGGCTGCATGGCTGCCATGCCTCTGCCGCTTCTCTCTTCAGGGGCAGAGGGCAGACTGTGCCTCTATTCCCCCCCCCCCCGCAGTTCCAACAGAGTTCTACACTGACCTTTTACTTTTCCTTTGGCATTTATGGATTGATATTTCTGGAAACCATCATAGCTACTGGTGATCCACTCTCCAGAAGTCCCTCTAGCTGCTGCTGGTCAAGGCTGCCCTGGGGCTAAAACCGTGGGCTCATGTGGGGCTGGGCTAGACTCCCAGCATGCTTCGATGGACCCTTCCTGTCTGCCTTTTGGGCTGCCTTCAGTGGGAGATTTGTTTCTTTCTGTTACTTTGTGGGTTCTGTAGCCATTACACTATATATATAAACTGAATGGTATAATAGCAACTCAAATTCAAATGAGATTTGAAGCATCTTACATGCAGAGATTAAAGGGATCCCAGAGGTCATCTAGTATAACTCCCTCATCTTACAAATGTGGAAACTGAGGCCCAGGGAGGTCATCACTCACCCATCATTACACCGATAATAAGCATTAGAGGCCATATTGAAACCCATGTCTTACAACTGCACAGTCAGTGTTCTTTTTCCCTGTATTAACCTGCTTTTCTTTTCAAAGCAAACTGCCACCATAACACTACTGTGAAGGTTCAGCCCATCTTACAGATGAAGAAACTGATACTCAGGGAGGTTAAATGATTTGTCTGTGCTCAAATCGTAAGTGTCAATAAGTATAGCCTCCTGGTTACCATTGAGTTTTATTTCCACTACAGCATCAGTATGAAGAGTTTCAATTTCTGTGCCCTCTCCTCTATGCTAACTGGCACCAGCAGTGCAATAGCATTATTCCAAAGGTGGCATTGAGCCTTAGGCAAAATTAAAGTCAGTCTGGGTTTTGTAGATGGTTTTCCACCTCCTTTTCTGCACCCTTACCATCCTCCTAGCACAGCCTGTTTCCCCTCCCCAGACAACCTCAGGCAGCCCTACAGTTGTCTAGAGCCCTTTCTCATTAAGTTCTCCCCTAAGCTTCCCCATGCTCCAAACAATTCCTTCCCTTCCCTATGTCATCAGTTTAAGACAATCTAGTGATCTAGCAAAAGAAATTCAGAGTCAAATACGGACTTCTTTTTAGAAGCTCTCCATACTTTTTGCCTACATTTCCCCCCATTCTAAGCTCATCTCAAATCTTGACAATCTACCAAAAGTGTTCTCTTGGAAGTCACTAATTTCTAAATTCAGTGCCATTTTAAAAGTCTCCATCCTCTTTGCCCTCTCTCTTGTGTTTAATATTTTCAACAACTTCCTACTTTTGGATGCTATTTTTTCCCATGGTTTCCTAAGAGGTCTTCCTGCCTCTGCTTTCTCCTCTGTTCTCATTTCTGCCCAGATCCATCTTTTACACTGCTGCTGAACCAATTTTCCATATTTATAGGTTTCATCACTGCACCTGTGCTCACAAACATTTAGTAACTCCCTATTGTCCTCTAATTAAAATACAAACTCCTTGGCTTGCCAAATAAGAACACCAACTTTTATCTCCTAGTATTCCTCTCCACAGGCCCTCTGCTCTGGCCACACTGGACTAAATTAAATTCCTCCTATATTTACCCAAATCAGTAGCCTCCATATTTTTGCTTATGCTGTTTCATATTCCTGGGATGACTTTCACTCACTGCATTCCTTGTTGTCATTGGTCAGGTGTGTCTGACTCTACATAACCCCATTTGGGGCTTTCTTGGCAAAGGTACTGGAGCAGTTTGCCATGTCCTTCTCCTTCTCCTTCTCCTAGCCATCCTTTAAAACACAATTCCAAGGCCACCCCCTCCTCACTTGCACCCATTAGTCAGTGATGACCTTTCTCTCACAAGACATTACATAGTTCTCTGTTCCTCCTTTATGCATCAACAATATATGAATATGTATTATAGCTATATATATTCTATATAGATATTTTTCTGGTGCCATATTCCCCTACTGTACTATCAGCTCCATAAGGGTAGGGACTTTGTTTTAACCAAACAATGGATTGACTTCAGAACCCAGTACAGCACAAAATAGGCATTTAATAAATATTTATCAAATTGAATAGGGTGGGTAGGGCTCCCTTGGGATTTATTTTCCCAAGGGAAGTGTTGATTCTTACCAGTCCTTTGTATTCCCTGCACTAAGCATAGTTCCTGACTTATAGGAAGCTCTTGGAAGGGGGTAAGGTAGACCTCCCAAATCCCTTTTGGCATCAATCTTTGTGCTTCTCCCTAACACTACTCTGACTCCCTTAAGCTATTTATGTGCAAACACACAAATCCATAAATTTCTTTCCTATATTTCCATGTACTCAGTTGAAAATATTCCTTCAAACTTGGCCCCAGGGAAGAAAAGAGAACAGTCACCCCTCTGGCTTCTTTGCAGAGGTGAGGGATTTGGGATGTAGAACACATATGTCATCAGACTTGGCTAACCTACTGATTACTTGCTAAAAAAAAATCCCTCTTTTTCTGTGCTTTGTTAATATGGATGAGTGGGTGATGGGGGAGGTTATATATTTCTATATTTTGAAATTAAGGTGATTTACAAACAAAAGACATCAGTGAGGTTTTTTCCCTCTAAAGAATATATTTCCAGTCTCAACCAGAGTTCCCAAATCACTTGACATAGACATCCCCCAGAGAAGCAAAAAGGGGATAGGATTATCCTTAGTATTGTTTGTACTTGAGTAGCAAGGATTTAGCCTAAACTGTCCAGGGCAGATAGTGGGCAGGGAGAGGAAAGAAGGAGGGGAATGAAAAGGAGAAAGAGACACAAAACATTAATTTACTAGTTTTACATTTTTGCCTAGAACTCAACAGGGAAAGGACTTTGGCTTAAAAAACCCACTGTAGCAGAAATAGTCCTGACTTGCCACTTGAAGGATGTGGTTTTGAATTCCTACTTCAAAACATCATAACTGGGAGACCTTGGGCAAACCATCGAACCTCCCTGAACCTCCATTTCCTCAAATGTTAAATGGTGACAGTAATAGCCTACTTCATTGGGTTGTTGTGAAGATCAAAAGAAATAATGCATGTAGAGTGCCTGGCAAACCTGTTTACAGAGATAATCTAGCATACAGGGCAGCTAAGTGATGCAGTGGGTAACACGCTATTCCTGGAGTCAGGAAGACTCATCTTTCTGAGTGCAAATCCAGCCTTAGACACTTACTAGCTGTGTGAGCCTGGGCAAGTCACTTAACCCTGTTTGTTTCAATTCTACACCTGTAAAATGAGCTGAAGACGGAAATGGCAAGCCAGTCTGGTATTTCTGCCGAGAAAACCTCAAATAGGGTCACACAGAGTCAGACAGGACTGAAACAACTGAACAGTGCTATTTTTAAATAATAGAACTGAAGCTTGCTCCAGGCTTTTCAGAGTCAGGGCCTCATATGCTATTTGCTTTCCCATCTCTGTTCAGGGAAGCAATCTCAGCTCTCACAGATCTCACCTGTGTGCTTGCCTCTTCACCTCACTAAAAGCAGTCCCTCCTTGGGGTTCACCTTTAGTTTGACTTATAGTTCTATGATCAGTCTGCCACAAGTGAAATGGGCTTGTTAGGGAGAGTGATTTCTCAGTGAAGGCAAAACATACCACCTACATAACATCTACTCTAAAAGAATGCTCCTACCAAAGGTGATGGAAAGACCTTTCTCACACAGCCAATGTGGAAATGTGTTTTGATTGACTGCGTAATTTGTTTTAAGGGTGATATTTAATATGGGTAATATAATAATAAAATAAAAAGCATAATATTTAAATGATGGGAGGGGTGGGAGGTTGAGGGAAGATAGGGACACTGTAGCAAAAAGAAAAAGAGAGAAGAAGGAAGAGGAGAGGAAAAGGAGGAGGAGGAAAAGGAAAATGAACAGGAAGAGAAGGAAGAGGAGGAAGAGGAGAAAGAAGAAGAGAAAAAGGAAGAAGAAGAAGAAGAAGAAGAAGAAGAAGAAGAAGAAGAAGAAGAAGAAGAAGGTCATCGAAGCATTTTATAATACAGAGAACAAAAGGAAGGCCAAAAAGGAACACAGACAAGTAAGATAGCTCTGAAAGTAATAAGTTAAATTTATTATATATTTTAAAAGAAAAGCAGGCTCTACATCACAGAGACTTGCAGTTTCATGTAGAATCCTTTTTCTGTCCTACAATGTAAATTGATATGCTCGTTTTATTCATGTTGTTAAGTTCAAAATAAATATTGAGGGGGAGGCAATCAGGGGTTAAGCGACTTGTGTAGGGTCACACATCTAGAAAGTATCTGAGATCAAATTTGAACTCAAGTCCTCCTGACTCCAGGGTTGGTGACTTATCCACTGTGCCACCTAGATACCCCAAACTAAACATTTATTTTTTAAAAAAAAAAAGAGGTTTTTCCCACTCATTATAATTCTTCTATGCAACATGACTGATATGAAAATGTATTTAAATGTATGTGTAGAGCCCATATTAGATTGCAAACCGTCTTGGGGAGGGAGCAGGAGAAAATTTAAAACTTATGGAAGTAAATGTTGAAAACTAAAAATAAATAATTTAATAAATTGGGAGAAAAGAAAAAAGAATACTTCTGGTAATTAAAACCACAAGGGATCAAATACATCCCTTTGGGGCCTGAAATCTTCCATCATAGGATTTCCCCTTTCTTTCAAGGTCTACTTTTGCTACACAATGATAGGATGCTGGGGGAGGTACTTTAGAACCCATGATTTTATAGATGAGGAAATGAAGGTCCAGAAAAGTTCAGTGACTTACCTGAGGTCATTTTTGGACCATTTCATTTTTTTTATAATAGGTCTAATGCAAAAACCAAAATTAAGACCAAACTAAAATGAAAGCAAATTGCTAAGAAGTCTATTGGGTCAGACATAAAATAGAATAGAACAGAAGTTCAGTATCTGAATGGAATATGAGTTTTGCATCTCTGACCCACCACAGCAGAACAAATTGGGAGAATGCCTTGTGCCTTTCAAGATGGGGGGAGAGAGAAGGGAAGGGAGTATATCCTCAGTTTCCTTATCTATATAATGAGAGGCTTAGATTATCTGGTCACTAGGTCTAAATTAGCTGCCAGACCTAAATCCTAGGAACGTTGAAATTAACCAGACAGCGTGTCTATTTGGAAACTCACAAAAATGTCTACCATGGAGCGCTTAGAACATGATATTAATTTCTATGTAAACAAATGCATTCATTCATTTTCTAAAAACAAGATACCATAAGCTGGTCATGGCTCCATGTTTACAATCATAGGGTCAGTGAACAGTCACTTATCAAAAATCTTATATGATCGTAATATGTGCACAAGAAGACGAATGGGCAGAGACCAGGGATTTCCTATAAGTAGTGAGGTCCGGCAGACATTCTGATTTCACTGAGCCCTGTACCAATAGAAAGCCTCCCAAATGAGACCTTCAGCTACTCAAAAGCACTTTGCTTATAAACATTATCTCGTTTTATCCTCACAACAATATGGTGCTAATATTATTCTCATTTTGTAGCTTTATTATTATTATTAATATGAATATTCTCATTTTGTGGCTTGCTTAAGGTCACAGAGCTAATAAGAGTCTGAGGATAGATTTGAACTCAGGTCTTCCTGAGTCTAGGCCCAGCGTTCTATCCACTGAGCCACCTAGCTCTGACTGTATTAGTTCTTGCATTGGGGAATGCCCACACAGCCTTCTTCTCACACCAGTCTACAAGATCTTTCTGTGATAATGATAATTGCCATTATACCATGTGGTGGTACACCAGTTTTGTTTTTTAGTCGTGACTGACTCTTCATGACCCCATTTGGGGTTTTCTTGGCAAATATACTGGAGTGGTTTGCTATTTCCTTCTCCAGTTCACTTTATACATGAGGAACTGAGGCATAGAGGGTTAAGTGACTCGCCTAAGGTCACACAGCTAGTGAAAGTCTGAGGCCAGATTTGACCTCAAGTTCTCCTGACTCCAGGGCCAAGGATTTGATCCACTGTGCCACCTAGATGCTTGGTACACCAATACAGAATTTGAAATCCCTGAAAGAAATTGCTGCAGCCACAGTAGGCTGACAAAAGTAATGCTTAATAGTTCATATTTTTAGAAACTCTGTGTAAATAAATTTATAATAAAAACCTGTTAGCCAGCATCCTATTAATTATGATTCTCTACTACATAACACTTAAATATAGCTGCTTTATCAGAAAAATCCATTCTAAGTGCCTTCTGAATTGGAACAGAAGGTCAAGAAAAGTCTTAAAAGTAGAAATGAAGATCAATGAGGAAAGAAAGAGGCACCTTATCAGTTACAGCTGCAAGACAGAAAGAGGCTTACATATTCCTACATAGCTTCAGAGTCAGAATTCATGGATGTTTAGACAAATGAAGCCAGCTTGTATATTTGCTCCCCATTTGGGCCCATTAACTTTACTCCCTGTTCTAAAGGACCAGGCTGCACACTTAACTAGCAAGTCAACTCTGATGTATGTTCCTGGTCACAAGAAGAGTGGGAAGAGTGTGGATGAGTCAGCACAGATCCATCACCACTATTGGAGAAAAACATTTGTAAAGCACACGTCCTGCTAGCCATGTTGTCAGTACTGGTATAATCTTATATTATAAAGAGCCAATTATTAAAAAAATTTTATAAAACAAAATGATATTGGAGATGAATAGATTTCTGCCTGAATGACAAGAGTGAAAAGATGGGAAATTTCATTCCAAGTTTCCAACTCTCTGTCTTCTAAAGCTAAACATTTAAACATCTTAGACCTCTTTGTACTTTATCATACAAAAGGACTTAGAATATTTCTCTTCTAAGAAAATCCAGTTAATCAACATTAAGCATGCTAATACTACTCCAAAAAAACCATTCATCTCATTCATCTTGGAAAGGAAGCAATGATTGAAGTCTGAGAGTGAGAGAGGAAAGAGAAAAGGTCTCTCCCTGACTGATTTGAGTTAAAACATCCAAATTTCATTCTGTACAGTTTGGATTCAGTCAAAGGGCCAAACTTGAGGACCTAGAGGGCTGCACATGGCTTTGAGGCTCAAGTTTCCCACCTGTGGGTTAGTCTAATAGAGGTCATGAAGAAACTTATCAGTACTGAAGACTAATAATACCTTCATATTATTTTGCTGAGTATTTAAAATTACACACTTGGTTATAATTTCTAATGTGTTTTTATCATTGATTTGTACAAAGTTAAATATGTTATTAGTATAAACCATTCACTCTATGAATGGTGACAGTGTGGAGGTTGGACAGAGTGCTGGCTTTGAAGTCAACAGGACCTCTGACCAAAGCAGATTGTGTGACCCTGAGTAAGTCACTTGACTTCTCAGTGTCCTGAGTAATTGTCAAAGACTACACGAATGATAAGAAAAGTATTGACCAGCATTGGTAGAGATTGTTTCTGAGCATGAATTCCTTACTCTGATGAAAACACAGATCTAGTCAATAACTTTGCTTATAGATAAATGTAGATATTATCAGGACTTGGAAACACTGCAGAAGAAAGTATTACCCATATATCTCTAGATTAACTAGGGTGTCTAGGTTTGACTCTTAGTTTAAGCCTCTGATCCCTAGGGGATCTCACCTTCTAATCTATCCTGCCCAATACTGCTGGAAGAATCTTTCTTATGCATAAATCTGGGCAAGTCAATCCTTTGCTTAAAAACATTCAATGACTCCCCATTCCCAAGCAAGTCAAGTTCCCCTTAATAAAAGGCTTTTCTGTGAAATTTGGATTCAATCAAAGGGCCACACTTAAAGACCTAGAGGCCCACATGTGGCCTCGAGGCAGCTTCCCCACCTCTGTCAAGGAAAAGAGTCCTGCCATTTAATATGAAAGTACAAGCTCTCTCTTAACACTAAAACCTTGGGTTTTCTCATTAAATGAATAAGATAAACATGGCTGAAGTAAAATATTTAATGCACTTAAGAGAATAAAGTCTTTTCAAATATCTTAGAAAGTTCCATTTCAAATAAATAGTTGATATGCACATCATAAATCATCTTTATCTGTTCATGAAAGCAAATCTCCATAGACTGATACCTGCCAACATTTTATTAGCTTAGTCTGAGTTATTATGTAGATTTGTAAGCAATTAAATTTTTTTTGTTTTTCTAAGATACAAACTTTTCACTAATATAGAAAGGCCCTCCTCCTGATTAGCTTGAATCAGTGAGGTTCTCCTTTATTTGAATTTCATAAAATGTGTTCCACAATCAGCTAAAACAAAATGTTTAAAAAAAAACTTGATGGGCAGTCAGCAGGCATGAGAAATAAGGGGTAGGGTGTGGAGCTTATACAAAAAGTCCCAGGCACAAAACAAAACAAAACTTTGAAACCATGTGTGAATGGTCTAATCCTCAGGAAGCATTAATCACACAGCATGAATTAAATCTGCTATGTAGGGGATACCTGGTATGTGAAATATCCTCTTTTTAAAATAGCTAGATGACCCAAACTATAGCCATTGTTTCTTTGTAAAGTTTTCAGTTCTTTGAACTGTTTGGAAATTTTGGATGTTTTTCCTACTGTGGAAATGTTTTATCTTCCAGTAGAACTAAAGTATAAAATGTGTGAAAATTTGAGGTTTTAAGAGGATAAAAATCCATACAATTAGTAATTCAGGACAGTTATCCTATGAGATAAAACTAGGCAATCAAACAGCATGGGAAACAGGCTGGACTTTTCAATCATCATAGTCAAATATTTCTAATTCTTGTATATCCATTTAACTAAGCAAGAACTGATTTTCCTATTCTTCTATTTGGGTGAATTTAGCTCATGAAAGAACAGACTAGAGTTCATAGGATCTTATAACAAGAAGGAACCTTAAAAACCAAGTCCAACTTCCTCACTTCATTGAAGGTGAAACTGAGAGCCAGAGGTTGGAAGTGATTTTCCCATAAAAACACAATGGTGAGATGAAGACAGAGTCTGGACTAGAATCCAGGTCTCTTAACTCCCAACCTATTGGGAAAGTGCCCCTGTAATATCGGTATAACAACATGATAGGTAGGTCACTTGGATGTGGTGATGGAAAATCACTTAGCTCAATCTGTGCCCTTTTGTACTAACTTAAAAAATGAGACTAACACTATTCACTTAAATGAGGTATGGGATAGGCACTTGACTTACGATTTCATTACTAGAGGGGTCATTTAGATGAAAGAAATTCCTTCTACTAAAGCAATTCAGCAACTTTCCCTTCAATTTCAAGTCTTAAGAGTTGCTTAGAGCATCTACAGGACAGGTTAAGTGACTTGCCCAGGGTCACAGAGCCAGTATGTGACAGATGTCATATCCTGCTGCCTTTCTTTATTTGTATAATTTGTATTTTTATTTGTATAATTGTTTACCAAAGTAAGGGAAAGAAATACTGGTCAGGCTTAGTTTTGGGAAGAAAAGAATACTCATCAAGTTAAAAACAGCTTTAAGTAAGTTTGATGTTGATACTTACTGCTTTCATAAGTTATTGCTGAGGAGTGCAGAACTAGAAAAATAAGACAACACCAAATTAGAAAATACCACAGATGAATTTGAACTTGACTTGCTTGGTAATGGGGAATCACTGAAGATTTTTAAGCAAATGATTGCCTTGCCCAGATTTATGCATAAGAAAGATTCTTCCAGCAGTATTGGGAAGGATAGATTAGAAGGGGAGTTCTCCTAGGGATTAGAGCCCCAAACTAAAAGAATGAAACCCAGCCCCAATAATGGAATTTTTAAAAGGGAGAAGGCTTTTCCCTGGCAACTCCTGTAAACACACTGCAAAGCCAGTCACTTCTCCTACCTGCTGAGTAAAAGGTAGCTCTGCCCTCCAGTCTAGAAAGGTGCTTTGAAAACTGGGTTATTAAAATTGCAGTGATGATACTTCAGAGGTAGACAGACACTCACTGCAAATGCTAAAATTTTATCATTTCACAAATCATTTCATTAGGCAGCAATTGTCTCAGTTCCCAGAAGCTATGTCTAACAAATGCCCTCTATGCTCCCATTGTAAGAGGGAAGAAGATGAGAGTCCAGGTTACAAGACACCCTGCTTTACAGAACCTGATGTCCTTTGCGTAGAGAACAAAAAGAGACAAGGATAGAACTTGCTACTGAGGAGGGAGAGGAAAGTAGGATTAAAGGTTACTAGTCTTTTCGGTGTTCTCCAGCCAATGTGGTGTACAGAGCAGAGAAACATGTAGATGATTGAAAAAAGTTCCCTCACCACCGTTTCAGTCACCTTTTTTTTTTAGGAAGTCCAGGGGAGGCTTGCCCAGGGAAGAGCATATGATTAGAACTAAGAACTAAAATGGGTTTCCGACTATCAGTCAAGTGAGAGTTGAGTCAAGGGAATGAGGAGAGAAAGTGGAGAAAGTTCAAAGAAGAGATGGGAGCCGATTCTGGTATGTGGAGCAGCCTGACCAAGGGAAAGTAGTTCATAACCATTGGTTGAAAGATATGTAGCCTTCCCCTGCATGGGAGAGGCTTATTAGCCACAACATCCCCCTTTGGATGTGTTGAACAGGGTAGCAGAAAGCAGAAAGCCCTGAAACTATCATCTCAGTTGAAAATATAACTATGGGTAAAAGAGCAGGCTCTCTCCTACAGGGGAGAAGTTTGCTAAGAACAGCACCCACCTTCCACCCCACACACATACACACACACACACACACACACACACACACACACACACACACACACACACTAGAAAGTGGAAATGATTGAAAAAAATATAATACTCCATTTAAAGAGAGAAGCTTGCTAACCACATTACCAACCATAATATCCTTCAGTGCATGGGAGATATGTGGCCCTGAAGATACCCAGATGACTGGCGACCAGATAGAGGCAAGCAAAGAAGAAAGATGTAACACCCAGCTGGGAAGTGGTATGACCATAACACTTGATGGGTGGCAGGCCAAGCCAAAAAGAGTGTGATTATATTACCGAAAGACACAGACAACTCTGAGGCATGAGGGGCATGGACTGTCTTTCCACATTTTCTGCCTAATACAAATACAAAATACATAGAATATGAATGAAGAGTCTTTCTAGAGGCACATGAGTGAGGGGGACCTTGGGCCTTATATCTTTAAATAGGATTTTTATGGTAGAGATTGTGATCATTTAAAGCCTTATCAGCAGGCTCCTACAAGCACTTCCGTTCTCACAACATGGAGGATAAACTTACAAGTCTACTTTGATAACATAAAAGTTAAAACACTGAGTGACTGATCAAATGGAGAGAACCAAGAACTGTCCTGAGTCATAGACTATCTGCCTTGCATTCAAGCTGTCTACCCGCTCTGCCCTTCTGACACTTATTCTAGCTTTAAATAACACTACACCACACACACACACACACACACACACACACACACACACACACACACACACAAACACACACATGCATTCACACACTTTTAGGCTTTTGAGAGATTATAAATTTTATTTAGAAAGCCCTGCAGTATTTGAATGCTTGATGCTATTAACAAAATGTTATCCACAAACAGGAACTTCTGGAAGGCTTCACCATCTATAGGAAATTCATCCGCTATTTGGATTTTCCACTGGACTGCCCTCTTAACAGTGGTAAATACCACTGGTGAGAATTTACCTCCCTATAATGATCAGACTATCCCTCCTATTATGTTGGATATATGTACCGTGGATAGAGGATTTATAGGCAGATTTGGGCAAGAGTCACACACAGGATGAAAAGGCAATATTCACAAAAGAGGAAGGGCTCGGGTTCACAGGATCACAGACCCACTGAAATTCAAGTTCTGAAATTTCAACCTTAGCTTTGACCTTCCCATTTAACAGATGAATGAGGCCAAGGTCACACAGCTAGCTGGTGGTAGAGCATGAACTCAGCATCTTGACTCCTAATCCTAATTAGGCTCCTTGGAGCCTAATATTCACTTAGCTATCTTAGAGGATAGACCACTGGACTTGGACTTAGGAAGACCTGAGTTCAAATCTGGCCTTAGATTCTAAGGTGTTGTTCAGTCATTTTCAGTTGCGTCCAACTTTTTGTGGCCACATTTGGGGTTTTCTTGGCAAAGAGGCTGGACTTTTTTGCCGTTTCCTTCTCCAGCTCATTTTAAAGATGAGAAAACAGAGGCCCTATACCTTATCTCTGTGCCACCTAGCTGCCCCCTGCCTCAGTTTACTCAATTGTAAAACAAAGATAATAATACCACTTTTCAAGTTTGTGGTGAGGATCAAATGAGATATTTATAAAGTCTTTAGCATAGTGCCTAGCACATAGTAGGCCTTGAATAAATGCTAATTCCCTTTCCCTCTCCCTACACTTCCCCACATAACCCCTCTCAGCTTGTTTCCTTATCTATAAAATGAGGGTTTGGATTCACTGGTCATTAAGGTCCCTTCAAGTTCTAAATCTAACATACTCTACTGCCTCAAACGATGCAGTATACCCCCCAGAGTTTAAATGCTAAGTTCAAAGGGAAAGTTCTTGGGTAGGGAGGGCATTTTCACTATAAAATAAAGAGATCTCAGCTAAAAAAAAGTCTCTCACTTTGGAAGTCTAAGAGTACAACACAATAACTTCTGGGCAGAATGCACATCCTTCCGATTTACCAAGAGTAGCTTTAAAAAGAATGAGATACCCTAAACTTCGTGCTTGCAAATTCCAGATATGATTTTAAAACCCTGAGATGTAATCTTATTTTTTTCTTTCTTTCTTTTTTTTTTTTTTTGCTTTTTGCAGGGCAATTGTGGTTAAGTGATTTGCCCAAGGTGACATGGCTAGTAAGGGTTAAGTGTCTGAGGCTGTATTTGAACTCTGGTCCTCCTGACTCCAGGGCCAATGCTCTATTCACTGTGCCACCTAGATACCCCAAGATGTAATCTTAGATACATCTTGGTGACAAGTATGGCAGGGTCCCTCATCCTAATGAGCAAGAGAGCTATGATTAGAAAGACTTTGAATAGTAACCCAGAGATGGATTGTATGTCTCTCATCTCTGTTATCTGAAACCAATCCAAGGTCAGAAATCCCCACATAAGACTGGCCATACATTATAAAGAGCATGGCAACTTATCCAATTATTAACTAAGGCATGGAGAGACTTCCTTGGGTGAAGAAATCAAATGTGCTTTTGCACATATGTGTTTGTATATTTCCAATCAAAAGCACAAATTTTTTGATAACATCCTCCCCTACTTGCCTCCCCCCAACTTCCCATATGAAAGAAACGACCCCACATTTGCTTTCTGTAAACTGCTGGCCCGCTCAGTAACTGATCTACATCCCCATGAAGGCCTCTATTGGTCATCTGATAAACATCCTTTCCCAGGTCACTTGAGGTCCCAGTGTATCACACTTGATGTAAGTATAACATTTGGTCCAAAAAAGAAAATTCTCACCTGGCTCTAATCAAGGGACACAAGCCCCCCAACTTCACCCAGTGTAGCACATACCACCATGGTTAGAGAAACAAAACCTATTTGTCTTTTTTTTCCTCCAAAATTGGTCAAAACAGGAGAACAGAATAATTCCCTTTTATCAAACTGGTAACATTTTTTTTCTCCCCCCTCCACTTTTCAAAATTATGAAAAAGACAACGCTTGTTATTCTCCCAAAGCCACATTAAAAGCAGGAACATTCTGCTGACAATTTAATAAAAAACAGGGCCTACATGCTAAATAGGAAACATACAAGGAATGACAAATGGAATTAAGGGAGAGGGATGGAGAGGGCAGATTAAAGAATCTTAATGAATGCAATCAACAAAAAGAATGTTTAAGGGAGGGTTTAATTAAAGTGTATGAAAATACTAAAAGGCTTAGATAGGATCAGCGGACTTTCAGCACAGATGATTACATGAGGGCATGCAACACAGATTGGACACAAGGAAATCCTTTTCCCTACTAAGGCAGAAACAACAAAAGAACAATTAACATGTGGCAAGATATGCTGCTCAAAGAAGGGAGAAGTGAGGGTTGGTTGGAAAAGGACAGAGATCTTGCAACAGAAAGTTGAGAACTAACCCAAGAACATAAATGAAGGTTTCCTGGGGCATCCAGGAGGCTTTTCTGTGGGTGTGGAGAGAAAGAAAAACCAACAGACCAAGTGCAAGGTACTCTGGTGGTATTGTTGTTCAGTCATTTTTGTTATGTGCAATTCTTCATGACTCTGTTTGGGGTTTCCTTGGCAAAGATACTGGGGTGGTTTGCCATTTCCTTCTCCAGCTCATTTTACAGATGAGGAAGCTGAGACAAACAGGGTTAAGTGACTTACCCAGGGTCACACAGCTAGTAAGTATCTGAGGCCAGATTTGAACTCAGGAAGATGAGTCTTCCTACCGCCAGGCCTGGTACCTCTATCCACAGGACCACTTAGCTTCATACAGCAGACACTTAATAAAGATTTCTGGAACAATCCTGTGAGTTATCAGCAAGATAGAAAATTCTTAATTCAATAGACCTTGATGGCTTCGGAAGTAAATACTGATGGAGATTAATACCAGACTGGTCAAGTCTCATTAATATCTCTCTCTAAAAAGGTGATAATTAGAATCACCGAAGGGATCCCCAAAGTCAGCTCCAAGACTAGCCCAGTTAGTGCCCGTTCAAGTGTGCCCTCCACTCCCTCCCCAACAAGATGTCAGCCAGCCTTCACTTCAAGGATGGTGTTTATATTTGAATGTTGCAAAGTGACACACATAGGAGAGTTGTCTCCTTGCCTAGTCCCAGGCCATGCAACTCTTTAAAGACAGATTCCATTAGGATTGTTGGTTCTTTTGTTTCACTATTGACTCTTATTGTACTTGTAGTCCACTAAAAGCCCCAGGTCTTTTTCATGTAAACTAGTATTTGAAAGTTATCTGATGGGCAGACAAGTCTCCCCCTCCCTACATCATGTATTTATAAAGTTGATTTTTTTTTAACACAAGAGGCCAGGGTTTGTCTCAAATCCCTCACTCCCACATTCTTAATTTACAAAACATTTTACTACCAATATCACCTGCTTAGGTATCACTTGCATTGAAAGTTGATCAGTTGAACTTTTGTACCAGGGAGTATTATATTTGGGTTTTCTCCCTCAGAATCATCCATAACTGTTAAATTGGTTCCTACTGGAATGAGAAAAAAAATCTGGCACAGCTAAAATAGACCTTAAAAGTAGAAAGCAGATCTTCTTTGATAGCCCGTTGGAAAAACACTTTTTTTTTTTTTTGAAAGAAATTGTCGAGAATAGGCCAAGAGTAAAATTGCTGCACCGTGAGTTACAGGTGCCTCAAAACCAAACACACGGTCAGGGTTGCCCGCAGGAAGCCCCTGCACGCTGGCCGGTCACCGTGAAACAATCACTGCTCTTTGACAGGATCCGGTTCCAGGTTCCAGGTGCTATCGTGTTTTTCATGATAACTGCAATGCTCATGAAGATATATTTATGATCAATGAATAAAAAAAATAGCAAAACTGAAAAAAAAAAAGTAGAAAGCAGGTACTTTTAAGAATATGAAATATATGTTAGGAGTTGTTGTTGTTTGTCCTTCATTCTCAAAGAGGACCATGACATTAGGAAGGTGATGATGTGACTTGCAAGTGAATTGGATTTAAGTGAGGAAGAGCTGTGCAAAGTCACCAGCCTCACTTTCTCCTCTGGAGCCATCTGGTGCTGGTGGCAAGATATAAATCAGGATGATTGGAGATGGCCCCCATGTTAAGGGTACAGGAGGAAAGGAGCAGCAGCTTCTGTCACAAAACAGACCAAGAATCAGTATTTTAATGAATGGAAAGCTTTATTTTTGAGGGACCTTACCAACCAGAAGGGCTTCCAGAATAGTTTCAATGATTGGCAAAAGTTGAAGGAACAGATGGTATGCCAGGATGGCACTGTAGAGAGGCCCACTATTGGGTTGGCCATAGAATGATAAATAAATGATAAATATTCCATCCACCTAACTCTTGAATGCTATCTCCTAAGTGATAAAGGTGCTTCTGATCTCAATCAATGAAAGGAGTACCCTAATTGAGAAAGTAACCCATATGGTTGTGAAATAGTATTTGGATACTTTGATAATCATTCATATCTTTCTGGATAAAATTTGTATGGTGATTTTTTTTTTTTAAAGGATGATCTTCCAGTGTTTGCCATACCATTTTTGTTGGTTGGCTGGTTGTTGTCCTTTGTTTTCTTTTTTCTTTTTCTTTTTTTTTTTTTGCGATTTTTGGAGGGCAATTGCAGTTAAGTAACTTGCCCAAGGTCACACAGCTAGGTTTTTTTCGTTTGGGTGTGCGTTAAGTGTCTGAGGCCGGATCTGAACTCAGGTCCTTCTGACTCCAGGGTGACGCTCTATTCACTGCGCCACCTAGCCACCCCACTTTGTTTTCTAAGAAGACCAAAATGACATCATTATGTTGGAGTCAAGATATAATATGTTGACTGTGGCTGATCAGACCAACATGAGCTCAGTAGGTTCTACCACAGGTTAGGCACAAATAGTCCATGTGTTTTATTTATAATATCCTCTTCTTTAGAAGGCTCAAGGTTCTTACTATGCAGGAAAAAATACTATTTGATCTAGTAGAATGCAATATTCCTGAGGACCAGAACTATTTTCATTTTTGGTATCCACAGTGATTAAAACAATGCCTGATATGTAATAGGTACTTTTAAAAACACTTATTGAATTACTATTATAAGAGTGCCAATTTCACCAGATACTAATATGTCCAGCTTCCCAGAAAAGGATGATTTTTTCAAATCCTCTCAGTGCTCTAGGGGAAATTCTGTTATAAGAGAAAACATTTCTTCTACTCACTACTTTAGCTCCTGAGTCCACATGAATGTGTTTCCATTTTTACACACTAACTACTATTCATAATGATGACACTTTTAGAACTCAAGTGTAACCATTTACTTAGTAACAAGACAAAAAATAATATCACAGGTACTCATAAATTAAAATAAATGCAGAAATGATAAATACATTACAAATTATACACAAACTCAGGCACTGTCCTACCAAAGCACTCACTACCTATGGAGGACAGTGGATACATTTCTAAAAACCTGCCAAGGAGAATATGAGTAAAGAAAATCCATGTCTCAGAATAACTCATAACTATGAAACCATAAACTTTAATGTCTTCTCTTTGTCTCAGGAAATGCCCATAGAAGTACTTGATCAGCATAGCTTCTATGTTGAACAGATGCTTTCATTGCTAAACTGAGTTGATCTCCACTATTCTTGACTTACTGGGTACAATATCTATGCCAATCTAGTGAATCTACTAGGTGACTTCTCTGATTCTCAGTTTTCAATGCATCCTTCTGCTGAACTTGACATACTCCTCAATAGTAACTGTAGTATACATCACTTTTAGCTTCAAACTTAGCTGATACAATTCTGAAATTTGTCCTTTTACCTTTCTCTCTTCTTATCTTGATAGGTTTAGACTCTTGTTCCTTTCTGTGAATGACCCCAGCTTCTACTGTGAATAGTAGCCAAATTGTCACCTTTTTATAATCAGAAAAATCACGATTTTCCCACAATCACAGACCAGTTCTGGAGCTCATATTGCTCCTATATACTATAGTTTGTCATATTCAAAGTGAAATTAATTAACAAAATTAAAATAACAAACTTATTGCAGAACTCTTGGTCAGAGTAACTGCTTTTCTTAGAACTATCAGCAGATTTAACTCGGCAACAAACTACTCCTTATAAAAGGAGAGAATCTTAAAAGAATAGTGCCTCACACTATCATAGATTATGTTTGGGTTTAGAATCATTAACTTAGAGAATGCAGCATGATAGAACCTTGTGATAATGGTGGGCTCATCCATCTATTTTTAGAATGTTTCCTCCTGGAGCTGTCTTACGGAACAGTTTTCTCCTAGGCAGCCACAACTATTCAGAAGTAGCATTTCTGAGTCACAGGTCCTTGAAAAACTCAGGAAATTTTAGTGAGAATAGCAAGTTGCAATTCAGGAGTTTTTAAAGGCATTTATCTGTTGGTGTCACAATTAATTAAATGTGACAAAATGGCAATGTGGCTGCTAAATTTAAGAGGTGAGAAGCCCCAATATTCCAGTGCAATATGCTTCTCACATAACCACAAATAAGCACCTCTACCATTTCCTTACTACTCATTCAATCAGGTGCAAGCTCCTTAGCTTGGCATTCAAGATCTTCTATCTACTCGAGAGGTTACTGTAACAACACAAAGTGTGCTGCATGTAGAGTCATTAAGACTTGGGTTTGAATCCCACTTCAGACAGCTTGGGCCAATCCCTTAATCTCCCCGAGCCTCAGTTCACTCATCTGTAAAATAAGGATAATATTGATATCATTTCCTCATGAGATTACCATGAGGATCAAATGAGATAATGTATCTAAAACATTTTACAAACCCTAAAATACCATGTAAATGCAAATGATTATTATTCCTTACATCTAAATTATTCCTTTAGCCAGTAAGAAAGGAAAAGGCAGGAAGAAGCAAATTATTTTGGCTTCAAAGAATTTGCCATCAAAAGGAACAAAAGAAATGTTGAGCACAAAGGAAAGTGAATGTTCTTGGGATAATCCCCCAGCACTCTCTTGTCAGTAAGAGCACAGAAGGAAAAACACACCTGGCTTAGAGAAAGGGCTGCTTGGCCCCTGGTCTGACAGTTTTCATCTCTTCTCTCATCTAGAACTCCGTTAAAAAACAAACACCAAAATAATAGCTTAAAATGCACACACAATTGCTTTAAATGAAAGGGCTTCAGAGCATTTCTCTGTAGATAAGAATTGCAGATGATTACCCAAGAGATCTTGAGTTTTAAAATTCAAAAGACATATCCAAAGTACTGCTATTCAATCAAAAGCCTGCGGGAGGTCAAGTAGAATATATTAGTATAAATATACAGAGGCTTCTTAAATTTGGATTACTTCAGTAAGAGAAGACAGTTGGGTTTTTTGTGGAAAACATAAAATGAGTTACTTTTATGCTTTTTTAATTATGTATTCATTAAAGGTTTGGAATAGAGTGCAAGATTTGGAGTCAGGAAGATCTGAGTTCAAATCTATCTCTGACATGGAAGTAAACATTCTTTGTTCTTTTTAAAATTTTCTTTTTATTTCTTAATTTTTAGCTTTCAACATTTACTTTTATAAGATTTTGAGTTCAAAACTTCTCCCCTTCCTTTCCTCCCCCCTCCCCAAGATGGTATGCAATCTGACATAGGCTATACATGTACAACCATATTAGACTTATTTCCACATTAGTCATGTTGTGAAAGAACCAAAACAAAAGGGGAAAACTGTAAGAAAGAAAAAAAAAGAGAAAATAGTATGCTTTGATCTGCATTCAGACTCCACAGGTCTTTTTTTGGATGTATTTTCCATCATAAGTCTTTTGGAATTGTCTTAGATCATTGCATTGCCAAGAAGAGTCAAGTCTATCAAAGCTGGTCATCGAGCCATGTTACTATTACTGTGTACAGTGTTCTCCTGGCTCTGCTCACTTCACTCAGCATCAGTTCATGTAAGTCTTTCCAGGTTTTTCTGAAGTCTGCTGGCTCATCATTTCTTATAACACAATGGTATTCCATTATATTCATATACCACCACTTGTTCATTCATTCCCCAGTTGATGGGCATCCTCTCAATTTCCATTGAGTAACCTCTCTGACCCTCAGTTTCCTTATCTGCAAAATGGCAAATAATAATACTAACCTCTCAAGTTTATTGTAAGGTTCAAATAAGATGTAAATAAAGTGCTTCGAAAAATGCAAAACATAATAGATAGGGAAGATGCCCGTCAACAAACATTTAATAAGGGCCTACTATATGCTGGGTCCTGGAGTATACAAAGACAAAAGTAAAAATTGTTCTTGCCTTCAGGGAGCTTTCATTTTATCAAAGGACACAACATGGACATATATACAAAATCAATATAAGGAAATTTGTGGGGAAGTAGAGCCTTGAAGGAAACTGGGAATTCTGAGAGGTGAAGATGAAGAGATAGTGATGATGGTGGAGATATTTACAATAATAGAAGGTGCTAGCTAGTAAGGAAAAAAAGAATTTTGAATCTTGGTCTTAAATGCCACTTTTGTGAATGAGGAGAGCTTGCTCCTCAACTGAGTAGAAAATGATTCTGTTTAACTTGAGGAGGAATAAAAGGGGAAAGAATAGGAAAGAGACAAAAGGCCAAGGAGGGAAGAGAGGGATGGAGACAGGGGAGAAAGGGGAGAAGGATGAGAGAGGAAGAAGGTGGGGGAGAAGGGACAAAGGAGGGAGAAATACAGAAAGAGAGACAGAGAGACCCAACAGAGAAGTGTGAGAGTGTAGGTGACCGGGTGTAGATGGGTTATCCCTGGAGAAGTTTCTGTGCCAGGATATATTGTGAGCTATCTGACCTCTATAGGAACACTAAAGGACTTAGTTTCATAAATATATGTAACTATTGTTCTTGAGAACACCTTTTGGCTGTGGTGTGCATCAGAAGTCACAGAACCTTAACATTCTCAGGCAGTGGGACCCTGGTGCCATGATTGCTGGGGAGGCTTCAGCAGCAGCTAAGGTTCCTCAAACTTGAATAGGGGAAATAGACTTGGGAAGCACTGGCTCCAAGAAGTCCTTGAGCAAATGAAGCCTGACTCTACTCCTTGCATATTCTGAAGATTCTCCCCTGATCTCCCTGTATTTTCCATGTTTCTTGGACCTCAGATGGGTATCTGGTAACATGCCAGGCTTGATCCTTTCTTCATCCATCTGGCTGTTACCCTCTAGTATCTCCTCTGATGTGACCTGTCAGTCTATGTCATCATTCCTTGAAGCATCAGAAACAAACATCTTCTACCCTCTAACCTCCTAATCAGGTGGGGACTTATTTCTGCCCTTTTTTCCTGTTTCTGCCTTAAGTAGCATTTCCATTCTTGATAGGAAAACTTCATTCTTTCAGTTAACTAGACAATAGGTATGTGTTGTTCCAGCCATCTTATTTTCTTCAAATGGATAAAGATGAGCTTGTACTTTCATGTGCATTTATATACATATATGTAGATGGAGAGAGAAAGAGAGAAAGACAAAGACTGAGAAAGAGAAAGACAGAAAAAGACAGAGAGAGAGAGAGAGAGAGAAAGAAAGAAGAAGAAGAAGAAGAAGAAGAAGAAGAAGAAGAAGAAGAAGAAGAAGAAGAAGAAGAAGAAGAAGGAGAAGGAGAAGGAGAAGGAGAAGGAGAAGAAGAAGAAGAAGAAGAAGAAGAAGAAGAAGAAGAAGAAGAAGAAGAAGAAGAAGAAGAAGAAGAAAAGAAGAAAAAGAAGAAAAGAAGAAGAAGAAGAAGAGAGTTGGTTATATTAGCAGAAATACCCATATGGTACACTATCTTCTAGATGCTTCTTGTTGGGAGCTTTCTTGGATGTCCTTTGTGCTTAACTACTGTGGCAAGCTGTCTATTTCTGAGACATAAATCTAATGAGATCCAATCATTTCATTTCCCTTTATACAATCATTGCCAGACATTTTCCTATACTTCTCTGGATGCTAGGCTCTCTGTCCTTACCTGGGAAGATGGTAAGGCTTTTTTCATTTGGCATACAGAAGCAAATGAGACACAACTCATGAGTTATAAGGACACTAGAGACAAAGATACACACACACACACACACACACACACACACACACAAATTCAATAACTTAACGTGATCTCTCTTGTTTTTCTTGCTGCTACTCTCCAGGTTCTTTCACTTACCTTCATGGACATTAGTCTCTCTAACTAGAAGTTTTGACCTAGACCAGAAGACAATATGTTTACATTTGGTGGTGGTGGTGGTGGTTTAGAAAGATTTGCCTGGGTGTATCATTCAGGATGGACTGGAGCAAAGAGTGAAAAAAAGTAAAGAGACCAGTGAAGAAACTACGGCAATAATATAGTCATGAATTGTTGAGGACCAGCTCTAGGGTCTTGGCCTCAAGAGACTGTTTAGGAGGATTTGATGGTTAAGATAGGAGACATGAAAGAAACTGAGAGTCCAAAATAATTTTAAGGTTGTGCTTAGTGGGGTATTTTAGAAAGAATACTGGATTTGGAATCAGAAAAGCTAGTCTTGGCTATTTTACTTCCCATTTTTGTAAACTTGGACCAATCACTTCCCCTTTAGAGACTCAATTTCTTTATCTATCAAATGAGATGACTGAACTAGCTGATCTCTAAATATCCTTTCAGGTGATATTTGATGATCCTGTAATCTTGAGGACCACAGCCACCACCCAAACCCACAACTCCTTTCCCCAAAGAGAATCAGGTTAATTAAACCCTTCCAACAGCCAAAATTCATGTCCTACAGTGGAAATGCAAAGTTGCCCTGCTGAGTGGGCCCTTCTGGGCCATGACAAGCCTGGAACCAATATCCTGTCATATTACAGGTCAGGGTGCAGGGACACTGGCAAGCCTCATGGGGATGGCTGGAAGGCACCATCCCCCACAATGCCTGGCTCTAGACAACGCTATTTGTCTGTTTCATTAGCACTTTAGAAAGATTATTTCTAAGCATTTACAAATCTTCACTGGGTATTTCAAAGGAAGAGACGTTAGACTCCTGACTTGGAAATAAATCTGTCTCAAGCGCTTTGTTTATGAACTTTGTCCTTAGTGATCCTGGTAACCTCAGAATTTATTATTGACAGACAGAAGTTTACATTTGGTTATGAGCAAAAATGAAAAAAGAATAAGCCATCTCTATGAAGGCCTCTATTTTGGGTCAGCAAAAACTAAATACTGCAAATGGCAGCTTAGAAAGAATGACTGCTGACCCAAGGTTCTCTAGAGCCTAGCACTTATTACAGTAAAGGATTCCCAGCCCATTACTCAGTCTATGCACCTCCAAATGCCTGAAGGCTTTTACCTAAAATGTGAAAAATGAGACCGGCTTATGCTTTCTCTCAGATATTATTCTAAACATGAGGATTTTACATCTTTTCATTTCTGGCAACTCTGTGTTTCTGTCTGCTGCTCTGAGTTCAAAGAGACTGAGGAAAACAATTCAAAATCCAATCTCCTTGGGTGGGTCTCTTTACTGACTTTCCACATCTACACATTTCCTCATGTTGTTTCCTCTAAACCTAAACTCTGCCTACCTTTCAAAGTCTATTTTGTTCCTCTTATTCCAGGAATCCTTCCCTAGATACTCCAGCCTAGGCTGCTCTCTCTTCTGCAATGGAAACACTATAAGTTTAATGTGAATGAATGATATGGTAAGGCAGCCCAAAAAAGGGGGAGAGGGACTAATAGAATCTTAGGGGACATTAGTAGAGGCACAATGTCAAGAACAAGAGGAAAAGGTCAGATATGGGTGTCACATTTTAACAAGGACACAGATGAACTGAAGGACCTTCCAAGGATAGCAGGTGGAATGCAGAGTATATCATATGAGAGGCAATGTAAGGAACACTGAATTTGCAATCAAAGCATCTAGGTTTAAATGCTGATTTCCTGGACACTTCATCTCTCTGGGCCTCAGTTTCCTCATCTGTAAAACAAGGGAGATGGACTAATTGACCTCTAAGATCCCTTCTAGCTTTAAATCTATAATCCCATTATCTATCTGTGCATGATTGAAGGCACTAGGGATACTTAATCTGGAAGAGAAGAATTAGGAGGGAAGATGAAAGTTGTCTGTTGGAAATACTTGAAGGGCTGTTCTATGTGAAAGGGATTAGACTTCTTCTTCTTGTCCTAGAGGGCAGACTTGGAAGCACTGGCTAGAAGTTGCAGAGGAGCTCTCAGTTAACAATGAGGAAAACCTTGTTAACAATTAGTCACCCAGAAGGAGAGTGGGATGCATCCCAAGGTGATGGGGAGCTCACTGGAGGCCTTCAAGCATAGACTGAGTGATCCTTTGTCTGGTGATTCTCAATCAGATATGGGTTGGACTAGATGATATTCCCATTCTGAATTCTCTGAATGCTCACTTTGAAACGCAATTTGTACTTTTTCATATGCTAGCTGGTATGGCCCTTCAGTTATTTCATGTGTGTAACATTTTTCTCCCATCAAATCTCTAGTCCTTTGAGGTAGAGGTCAGTTCTGATACTTTTGTCCCTAGCACAAAGATATGCTCATAATTAAATTCAAATTCAACAAGCATTTGTTAAGTAATAACAGCTAGCACTCAAGTAGTAGTAGTGGTTGGACAGCGGTTGGGACAGGATGGGCATATCAAGTATCTCACTCAATCCCACTACAAATGGGTAGGTAGGTAAACAAACAGATGGACAGACTGATAGATGGACAAACAGATGGACAGATGAATGGATGGATAGATAGATAGGTAGATGGATGGATGGATGGATGGATGGATGGGTAATTAATGAACGGATGTATGGATGGATAGATAGATAGATGGCATTGGCCCATATGGCTAGAACCAATCGATAATGAGTAAAAAAAGTAGGGCTTGTATTTATTTTACTGTATGGCTAATAACTGAGAGAAAGAACAGTATACCATACTGTTAGATGAAGAGCTGACCTTAAAGTCAAGAAAACTTGAATTTGAGTCCATCTCTGACACACTGGCTATGGAAGTTTCCACACCAGGAGTTCCTCACACCAATGAAATCACAGATCCAGACCAAAAAAGAAAAAAAGATTCAAAAATAAATTTTGTTGCTGCTTTTTGTTAGAGTAAAACTAGGTGGTGAAATGCATAGAGTACCAGACCTGGAGTCAAGAAGACTAGTTCATATTCATCCTCAATTCATATCCAGGGATATGACTCTAATATGAAGGAGTGTTTATCTCTGACTACTTACTAGCTGTGTGACCCTGGGGGAGGTAATTTCACTACTACCTACCTCAGTTTCCTTAGCTGTAAAATGAGAATAAAAGAGTACCTACCTCCCAGGGTTATTGGGAGGATTCAGTGAGATAATATTTGTAAAGAACTCTGCAAACCTTAAAGCATCATATAAATGCCACAGAATTATTGTTATAGTTAAAAATTGTTGGCTAGGAAATCTGTATATGTATCCACAAGAATGGTGTAGGTATTCCCCTTGCTAACTCTGTTTGTAGGAAACCAGGCAGGCTTCAGCACTGATAGAAGGCATTTATTTTTTTTCCTCTTTCCTATGCAAATGTAAAAAGCTGTAAACTCATGATGATTCATTTATGGCCAGGGATTTTTACTGGACATATACCTGCTCTTGATTATTTTAGAGTATTAAAATAAATCAACCCCCAATTATATATTCATTATGTTGTCTGTAACTTTTAGGGAGACCAGAAGGGTGGCTTTCTCCAACTATTTGAACATAAGTTGTTGCTGTCAAAAGGAAAGCATGTTCTTCATTTCCAACCAGTCTTTTGGTATAGTTTCTTAGTCCCTACCCTGATGATGAATTTAAGCAGTTGGTGGGACATCTTGAAATGGTAAAGCACCATGATGAGGAAGTGTTAATCACCCGAACTCATTAATTATAATCATACCAACAGAAACAGACAAAAAAAATCCAGTCTTAGATAGCAGACTTAACTATAACATTTCCCATTTTCCTTTCCTGCTCTCACTGGCATAATCTTCAAACATCCATTCTGATTAATGGGTTGCCTCCACTTAAAGATTGCCTCAGAGAAAATAAAAATAGTTTGAAATGATTTACTCAAGTTAGTTTCTGTTTTTTATGAAGGCATAAGCCTATCGTGAGGTCAGATAATGTCATCTTTTCAGAACTGTATGCACCTTCTCTCACATCCCCCCAACTCATAGGTCCCAGAGGTAGTGTCCGAATATCTCCTGATCTCTATTCCTCTTTGCCATTTTGATACTCTGCCTCTGCTGTTATCTTCCCTTGAGGTTCATTCTATCCAAAATTTTCACTCAATCAAGATCCTGTTGGCTATTATCCACTAGCCCTCAGGACATTTTCTCTCCCTTTTCAATGAGTTCCTAGTTCATAGCCTTTCTCTCCACTCTAACTCTTGCCCCTATACTAAAGGACCTCAGCATGTATGCTGATGTTCTCTCAAATATCCTAACTCCTAGTTCTCCAAATTATTCAGCTCCCATGACCTACTCCTCTTCTCCACCTCAGGTCCACATAGGGATGGTCATCCATTTGATCTTGCCATCACTCACAAATATTCCACTTCCTTGGTTGAGGACTCCAACATTCCTTCATCCAATCAAAACCTCTGATATTTCAATCTCTCCCTATGCCTTATTGCCCTTAAAACTATTCTTCATCTTCACTGTAACCTCCAATCCTTCCATGCCTTGGTAATTTCCCAGGTCATCACTCCTGTTCTGACTACACTGTTTTCCTTCTCCATTCTTTTTTTTTTAAATTTAGTTTAATTTTAATCAATTTTAATGTCTACTTATGTATTTATAAAGGTAACTGCCAAAAAATAATTATTTTCACCACAATTTCCAATACAATCATGTTATCACAAACTTTTAAACAACAGAAATGCTTGAATACAAAGTACTCCAAAGAACTACACTGCTTCCTGGTACTTGAGGAACGTCATTACTTCTGGGCCAGTCTGCTAGACACTTCCTAAGAGATAATGAACGCCCAGGTGAGGAAGGTCAGGTGAGATCAACACGCTCCTCAGGAATTCTGCCAGGTAACTGAAAAACTGGGTAACTGAAAGAATCTGCTTTTCTTTGTGGAAATGTTCTCAGTGCTGTTTTTCCTCGATTCTGGATGGTTGCCTGGCACAGTTAGAAGAGGAGAAGCTGTGGGAAACCCGAAGAGCTGTTTGTCATCCTCCAGATTCTCTGATCACCGTCTGCCCTGAAAGTCTTCAATGATGTGGGTCAGGAGGAATTTTCAGAGCAGCTTCACAGCCTGCTGTCCGATCGCTTTGGCACAGACGTTGGTGCTTTTTAACTGCTCCAGAAGACAACCTGCTACTGCGAGGGCAGTGAAGCAGTGATTATGGCTTTTAAAGCCCTGCCAGTGTTTTCTTAGAGGCATCCCTGACCGAAAACAGGTAGCTAGTTCATTCCACAAGTTGGGGGCCCGGAAGGGCCTCCGGGTCACCCTCCCGCTCTCCATGTTCTCAGGATTGTTCCACTAGCGCTCTCGTTGGCCTCCACCACCTAGCCTCCCCTCCAGTCTTGGCACCAACTGTCCAACGGCTGGCACAGAACCTTTGTTGAATAGCCTGTTCAGCAGCGAGGACTGGCTGGAACCGGCACCATAAGACACCTTAGGCTGGTGAGGTGGGGGCTGGGAGCCGAGAGGGGAGATATGTGGGATGTGGGGGGATGAGAGAGCGGGGCTATAATTAATTTTGAAGGCTACTTTCTATAGTTTTATGTCAGTTTATTAACATTGCTCCTTTCAATTAAAAACATTCACTTGAGAAGCAGGTTTATATTCTTCATCCACTTGATACTGGGATTTAATTAATTAGTTGTATTTAGCAGCTAAAACACTGTGAAATTTATATGCAACATAAATTTAAAGCATTTTCTTTTCTGTCTTTTTTATTTTTTTAGTTTATATCATTCATTTCCACAAGATTTTGAGTTAAAAAATTTCTCCCCACTTTCCCCTTACCCACCACCCCAAAACATTGATCCCACTGAATATCCCCTCCCCCAATCTGCTCTCTCCCATATCTTACCCCATATGCCCTCCAACTTTCCAGTAGGGCAAAATCTCCCGACCCCAGTGCCTGTATATCTTATTTCCCAGTTACATGTAAAATAATAATAATTATACATATAAACATTTGATTTTATAACTTTGAATTCCATATTCTTTCCCTTCCTCCCTCCTCACCCACCCTTACTGGGAAGATAAGCAATTCAATATAGGTTGTACATGTGTAGCTATGCAAAACATTTCCATAGTAGATACATTGTAAAAGACTGACTATATTTCCCTCCATCCTATCCCACCCCCTACTTGTTCTAGTCTCTATTTTGGTCCTGTCCCTTTTCAAAAGTGGGTGCTTCCAACTCCCCCACCCAGCCTGCCCTCCCTTCCATCATCCTCCTTCTCGTCCCCTTCCCCCCTACTCTCCTGTAGGGTGAGATACCCTATTTAGTATGTATGTCATTCCCTCCCTAAGCCAAATTCAATGAGAATAAGGTTGACTGATTTCCTTTTGCCTTCCTGTTCTTCCCCTCCATTGTAACAGTTTTCCTTTGACTCTTCTATATGAGATAATTTACCCCATTCTCTCTCTCCCCATCTCCTCTCATTATATTCCTCTCTCATCTCTTAATTTCATCTTTTAAATATCATCCCTTCCCATTCAATTGGTCCTGTGCCCTCTGTCTATGTATACCTGTACACATATATACACATACTCACATATGTATTCATATACCCATATACCCTCCTATATAGACATATATGTATGTATACATATATATATATATATATATATATATATATATATATATATATATATATATATATATACACATTTATATTCCCTTCAACTATCCTCATGCTGAGAAAAGTTTCATAAATTGCAATTACGATTTTTCCATGTAGGAATGTAAATAGTTCAACTTTGATAAGTTCATTATGATTTCTTTTCCCTGTTTACCTTCTCATGCTTCTCCTACTTCTTGTATCTGAATGTCAAATTTTCTATTCAACTCTGGTTTTTTTTTTCATCAAGAATGCTTGAAAGTTCTCTATTCCATTGAATGACTATATTTTCCCCTGAAACATGATACTCAGTTTTGCTGGGTAGGTGATTCTTGGTTTTAATCCTAGCTCCTTTGACCTCTGGAATATCATATTCCAAGCCCTTCAATCCCTCAGTGTAGAAGCTGCCAGATCCTGTGTTATCCTGACTGTGTTTCCACAACATTCAAATTGTTTCTTCTTGGCTACTTGTAATATTTTCTCCTTGATCTGGGAACTCTGGAACTTGACTATCATATTCCTAGGAGTTTTCTTTTTGGGATCTTTTTCAGGAGGTGATTGGTGAACTCTTTCAACCTCTGTTTTGCCCTCTGGTTCTAAATCATCAGGGCAATTTTCCTTGATAATTTCTTGAAGGATGAGTTCTAGTTTCTTTTTTTGATCATGGCTTTCAGGTAGTCCAATAATTTTAAACCAGGTCAGTGTTTTTTCTAATGAGATATTTCATATTGCCTTCTATTTTTTTCATTTGTTTGGATCTGTTTAATAGTACCTTGATTTCTCATAAATTCACTAGCTTCCATTTGATCCAGTCTAATTCTGAAGGAATGATTCTCTTCAGTGAGATTTTGAGATTCTTTTTCCATCTGGTAAATTTGGCTTTTTAAGGCATTCTTCTCCTCATTGCCTTTTTGAGCCCCTTTTGCCATTTGAGTTAGTCTGTTTTTTAAGTTGTCATTTTATTCAGTCAGGTTGTTGACTCTCATTTCATAATTTCCTTGCATCATTCTCATTTCTCTTCCCAATTTTTTCTCCACTTCTCTTATTTGGTTTTCAAACTCCTTCTTAAGCTCCTCTATAGCCTGTAAGCAGCTCATATTTTTCTTGGAAGCTTTTGGTGCAGGAGTTGTGACTTTGTTGTCTTCCTCCTGTTCCATGCTTTGATCCTTTTTGCCCCCCAAAAAGGAATCCAAAGTCAGACCATTGTGCTTGCTTTGCTTCCTTTGCTTGTTCATGTAGCCACTCAATTACTTGACTTTTGAGCTTTTTGCTACAGTAGAACTCTGCTACCAGAGAGGGGAGCTTTGTCCCAATTGCTGGGGTTTTCTCAGCTATCAGTTGGTTGCCCTCTCTGAAGCCTCCACATGCTCTAGCATACTGGTCACGCACCCCAGGACCTCTGCCCTAGACTGTGATTCAGATCTAAGCAGGTTAAAGCAAGAGAGATTACCCCTTAGACTGGTCACTTGGTCCCCCTACAATCTGCAGGCCAGGAACTCTGAAGCAGCCATGAGGAGGCTGCTGCATGGCCGACAGGCCTCAGCTGCTTCTCCCTCTAGGGGGCAAAAGGCCAGATGGCACTCACGGACTCCCGGTTCCCAATGTCCACACTGCACTGACCTCTCACTTTGTCCTTAGCATCTATGGGTTGATAATTCTGGAAACCACCACAGCTGCTGGTGATCTGAAGTCCCTCCAGCCAGCAGCTAGTCAGGCCACCCTGAGGCTAAAACCTCAGGCTCACATGGGGCTGGGCTCAGTGCCCAGAGTACTGAACTGGACCATTCCTCCCAGCCTGCCGGACTGTCTTCAGCAGGAGGTTAGCTTCTCTCTGTTATTTTGTGGGTTCTCTTCCTTTTCCATTCTTGAAACCTTAATTAGCCTCATCAATTCTATTCTGTCTTCTATTCCCAAATCTCTTGTTCCTTTGTCCTATTGCCACTCATGCCTTGACAAAATGCCAACCATTCACTTTGAATTCTCCTTCCCCACCTCCTCTCACAAGACTTGATAGCATTTCTCACTGTCTATTCCTTTACTCTAGTCTCTGGAATATGATTAGTTGGCCCTTCTCACCAGGACTAATCCTACATTCTAAGTGTCACACAAAGGGAAGTAATAACCAACAAAAGGGTAGTGGGTCCATAAAGTTACAAGGAAAGTGCAATAATCTCTTAACTGGCTGTCCTCCATTCCTGGTATGTTCTCACTCCTCATCTATGCTCCTGGCTTCCTAGCTTTTTTCAGGAGTCAGCTCAAACCTCACTTTCTACAAGAAGGTTCTCCTGGTTCTTTCACCTACTATTAATGTCTTACATTCAAGATTACCTTCCATCAACTCTGTTGATCAAGCTTGGTTGTACATATATGTTTGCTTGTTGTTTCTCCTATTAGAATGTGAGTACCTTGAGGGCAGACACTGATATTTGTGTTTCTTTGTATGCCCAGGCTTTGCCCAATGCTTACTGACTAAGTCCTACCCATGGGGGAGAAAAGGAAAAGGATACTCCAGTGTGGGAGAAGCATTTGAGGAGGAGGTAGCTGAAGAGAAGGGAGTGATGGGTAATAGAGCAGAGACTTACTTCAAATAAGGTTCCAGGAAAGATAGCTTATAAATTAAATTATAAATTATAAAGTTCCTCCAGGACATGGTCAGTGAGGCTTCCGGTGACAAGGGTACAGAGCAGATAATGAAGTGAAACCTGTCAATCCCTGTGATGTTTAGGGAAGAATCCATTTATCAAAAGGTTTTATAATATGATATCGTTCACTGAGAAAGAATGAGAGAAAGGTAAGTTAGTCTGATTAACTTGGAGGGGGAAAGAATACATCTGCAGACATTGGGAAGAATGTTTATGGTGGCATAGGGCATTGTCTCCAGATATTAGCCCCCTTGAGGATCTGGGCAGCTAAAGGATTGTATGAGAACCCTGAGAAGCAAGTACTGTAAACCTTGCTCAACCCTCAGTTGAAGAAGCGCGAGGAATTCAGAGAAAAAAATACAAATAACTTTGCAAAGTCATCATAGCTAAATAAATAGAAGCAAGAGAAAGATCAGCACAAGGACTACAGCAATTTAAATGAAAAGATCACTAAAAGAAAGAGGAATTCTTAGTTATGGAAAACCTAATAAATGCCCTGGAGGAAAGATCACAAAACATACCTCATTTTTCATTACAGAAAGTTGGAGCAACACCAGGACAGAATATTATATACATTTTCAAGTCAAGGATTCTGTGCTGGATTCTTTTCCGAAGACTCTTTTCCCCCTGGTGGGGGCAGGGACACTATCCTGTTTGAGGGATTCAGAAACCCCAGGATCCAGGCTGGGATGCAATAGTTGTTGGGGTAGCTACTGCTCAGAAGGAAGGAGCCCTCCCTAAACCACCATGGAGCAATTTCCTATTTTAACTAATTATTCTTGCTAACTCAATGCTTATCTCTGTTGTTTCTGTAAATTCTGCCAGGGTCCTCTCAACTGGGCACCCACGATTTCTTCATCCTAGCCATAGCTCTGAATGGTACCATCAGAAAGAAGAAGGGACAGAAAAGGTCCCAGGGTCATTTGTGAGAATCAAGTGAAATAATGCGTAAAGCGTGCTTTGTAACCCTACAGATCTGTAGCAACAAAAGCTAAGCTCTGTACCAGGAGTCTGAGGCCTTGGTTTAAAATGATGGCTCTGCCATTGAACATTTAACCTTCAGCAAGCCGTGTCTCCATTTTGTGGCATTTGTAAAATGAATGGGAGAGGGGACAGTTAGCTGACCCAGTGGATAGAGTGCCAGGTCTGGAGTCTGGAAAATTCATCTCCCTAAATTCAAATCTTCCCTCAGACACTTAATCACTGTGTGACCCTGGGAAAGTCGCTTCACCCTGTTTGCCTCTGTTTCCTCATCTGTAAAATGAAGTGGAGAAAGAAATGGCAAACCATTGCAGTACATTTGCCGAGAAAACCCCAAATGGGGGGTTTCACAAAGAACCACACAGGACTGAAACAACTGAACAACAAAATTAAGGGATTAGACTTGAAAAACTCTGAGATTTAGTCATTCCAGTTTTAACTCTGTGATCTGCCCCCTTCCTGCCTTTCCAGTCTTCTGTTTTCCTCCCTTTTCCTTTATTCTACAATCCAGCAGCACTGGCCCGTTTTCGGTGCCTTGCCCAGACGGCTCCATCTCCTGATTCGTTGCCTTTGTGATGGCTGCCCCTCATCCCTGGAATGTTTTCCTTCCTCTCCTCTGTTTCTTAGCTTCCTTGGCTTCCCTGAAGAGTCACTTCAAATACCACCTTCCAGCAGAACCCTTTCCAGACAGAAGAAGGGTGGGTTTCCTCATTTCTGGGAAGAAGTTGGGCAGACAGGGGTACTTGCGCCAATACTATTGACATTTCACATGTGGTTGTCCCTAACACTACAATCTCCATACCCTTACTGGGTGCTTAATATGTTTGTTAAATTGAATTAAATGAAAAGCACTCTGTTCCTGGCATGCGAAGCTAGCTGTTCTTTACAAATCCCAAATCTCTTGTTTGCAAAACTGCAAAATCATTTCCTCTGTGCCATTTTTTGTGGATATTCATGTGATTCACAGTTTCTTACAGCTGCAAATTTCATGGTACTTCAGATGCCCTCTGGTTTTTCAAAAGATGTCTTGGCAAGGGCAGAGCATTGAATTTGGTCTCAAAGGACTTGGATTCAAAGGCCATCTTTACTATTTACTACTCATGTAACTTTGTGCAACTCAGTTATTCAACATCTTTGGTCCTCTTTCCTTATCTATTAAAAAAAAAGTGTTTGGATTAAACTGTCCTATTACCCAAAGCAAACATCTTCCTGTTTTTATCCATAGGCTTCATTTTATATATTTGGTTCTCCCTTCTAAAGACAGATAAATTGCCCTCTCCTGCATACCATAACCTGACCTTCTAATTTAGTTTTAAGAACATTGGCCAACAAAGCAATCCTCATTCTCTAGAAAGTCTAGGGTGCTGGGAGTTTAATTTAATCAACATTCCTCAAGTCACACACAGAGGAAAAGCTGACATTCTAAGTAAATAAATAAATGTCACCTTTTCTTAGCAAAGTTCATATAAACGGCATCTGGGATTCTCCATGGCATAATGAGATTTGAGATTAGGATTAAATGTCAGGATCCAGGGGGATCCACAAAACATGGATTCTTTGTAAGAAGATAGTGTTTTTAATTGGTCCAACAAAATGTGTTCACAGGAAGACTTTACAGGACTGTCTTTTTATTTGAAGTGCTACAAATATACCAAAGATTTTATTTTTAGTATTCAACAATGAAACACTCACTTTCCACCTGATTCTACACAATGTGAAACAGATTAAGTAAGGAAAAGAAAGAGCTTCCTTGCCCTCTCTAAACCTTAATCTCATTGACTTCTTTCTCCTCCCTAGTTTTGGTAGACACCCTATACTTACCTATTCATATTCCAACTAAGGGATGATGTCAACAAACCATCAGATTGTCTAATGTTTGTTCTTGGTCATTCCTCCAGGGCTATTTGCTTTATTTAAAAGACATAGATTGCTGAATACACTCACTTTGCCTTTGGCATATTGATGGCAGGTGATAGACCTGAAATAAAGAAGGTCTGAGGTCAAATCCAGTCTCCTACACTTCTTATCTGTGTAACCTGGGCAAGTCACTTAATGGCTTTCTGCCTCAGTTTCTCCATCTATAAAATGGGGTTAATAATAGTACCTGCTCCCAAGGGCTGTTGTAAGGATCAAATTAGATAGTATTTGTAAAGTGCTCCACAGATCTTTAAAGTACTGACTAAATGCTAACTATTGTTACTCTCAGGTAAAATGTTTCAACATTTTAGTTCTTTTTTTTTAATGTCTGGGGTTTTTTTTTAAGTGAAACTAAATCTCCCCTATTTTATGTGTTATTTTATTATTCTTTTTTTCTACCCCACTGCCAACCATCCTCTCCCCCAACAATAGAACCCTCTCTTGTATCCAAGAAGTCCAATTAAGCAAAACAACAAATCTTCGGTCTGACCTTGTCTGTCAGTCTCTACTTCATCTTGCAGCTTTAGTCTCCCACCTTTCTATTGAGAAGGAGGTTTATTCTATCATTAATCCCACCAGAGTCAAGATGGGTCATTGCACTGCCCTCGATTCTGATGACTTTTTAGCATGGTTTTCTTTTGTATGATTGTGGTCTTAGGGCTGTTGACTTCACTCTACATCCATTTGTCATGTTTCTCCTCATTTATATTTCTTATTGTTCTTTTTTGAGGTGGAGGGATAGTAGGGAAGGAAGGATGGTCAGAACTTGTGACTTCATGGGTGTAGGGAGTTTCTTGAAGATCATTCACTCCTCTGAAACTTAAAGCCTTAGAGAGTTTCCTAGCGGGAACCAAGAAGTTTCATGATTTGCCCAGGGCCACACAGCCAGTTTGTATCAGAGGAAGTATTCAAATTCAAACAATCCTGGCTCCTAGACTGACCCTCTGTCCACTATACTGTACTGCCTTCCATTCATCATTAATCATGTGGCAATAATATGCCTGAATGTATACAAGTCACAGCTCGTTCACCCAGTCCCCAATTAATGGGGACCTACTCTATTTCAAGTGTTTTTGCTACTCCTCTCCTATTTTATGAGTGATTTCTTACCCTGCAGTGGCTAATATCCGGTCTCTATGTAGAGAAAGTGGTCCTCCTTGAGCTAATCCAGCTACCTCTAAGTATACCCTAATCTCTCCCATCCTTATTCGACCCTGCCGTCCCCTCAAACTAACACTGATATTTCTTCTCCCTTTCACTTCCCAGTTATTTAAGAGTTGTCTACAACAGTCAACTCTTTCTGGAGAAAATGACTCATCTTTCTGACTACTCACTCAGTCGCTCTATCTGCTTTCCAGCTCATCTGCTCTGCAGAAACTTCAGTGCCAAAGATTGCCCATGGCATTTTAACAGCTAAATCCCGATGACGCTTTCTCTCTTGGTCCTCATTTTCCTTGATCTTTCTGAAACTCTTGACACTGTTGACTCAGCTCTCTTGGATACTCCCACTCTCCTTGACTGTGGTGACCGAGCTCGTCTGGTTTTCCTATTTGCCTACTCTTTCCCAGGCTCCATCACCACCCCCTGATCACGGACTTCCCCTGAGGTACAGGCCTGTGTACTTTTCTCCTCTTTTTAAAGTCAATATCTTGGTGACTTCACCAGTTCCCACAAGTTTATTCAATATCTCTTTGCAGAAAAACAAACAAAAAACCCTGACTCTTTGATTCCAGTTCTATTCTTTCTCCTAAATTCCAGTATTGCTTCACCAAGTGCCTACTGGAAATCTCTCCCTAGAGGTCCTATAAGCATCTCAAACCCAGCACTTATATAAACACAATTCATCTTACTCCACTCCCAAACTCTCCTTCAAACCTCCCTACTTCTGTTCAAGGCATCCCTGTCCTTCCAGGAGGGTAATCTCAAAATCATCCCGGGCTCTTCCCTATCCTTCAAGCTTTTTAATTAATCAATCCCCCAATTTTGTCAGTTCAGTGTCCATAGCATCTCCTGCCTCTACTCCCTTCCCTCCATTCACACAGACACTATCCTAGGTGAGGTCATCTCTGAGGCAGCTAGGTGGTCCCATAGATACAGGGATACTTGGACTATTCCTAATTAGTCCCCCTGCTTTCAATCTCTTCCTTCTTCAATCTGTCCTCCACACAGCTGCCAAAATAATTTCCTGAAAACCCAGGTGTCATGTCTGCTGGAAAATTTTCCATGGTTCCCTACATTAAGTACAGATTCTAGGATAAGATAAAAACTCCTCAGCCCCTCCCCCACAAGCTGACCCCAGCCCACCTTTCCTTTACATCATTAGCCTTAGCCTAAAAGAGCCAGGGTCTACCACTGCATCCTGCCTGGGCCATCTCCAGTTGTCCTGAATCACTGGACCCAGATGGCTCTGGAGGAGAAAGTGAGGCTGGTGACCTTGCACAGTCCTCCCTCCCTCAAATCTAAACCAATTGCAAATCATGATGTCATGGTCCTCTTTGAGCATGAAGGACGAACACACAAGCCTTCTCTAACAACAACTAGAGAGATCTGAAAATGGAACACATTTCCTCAGGAACCAGTGGTTTCCTCCTCATTAGAGTCTCCAAACAGAGGCTCCACAACCACTTTGGGGGCAGGGGATGTTGCAGAGGAGATATTTACACAGATAGGGTTAGTTATAGATAGCCTCTTAGGTCTTTTCCAACTCTGACTCCAAATCTGAGACCCTGCTTCTTTCCATAAGAACACATGACATTTATAGCTCTTCAAGTGTTTCTACATAGAGTATATAATTTCAATTGGCCTTCAATAAATCAAATCCCTAATATATAGGTAGTATCTAACCCTTTATCTAGCCCAGTGCTCCCCATACGTCTAGTCCATGGCCCAGCATCATTTGAAGGCAAATTTTTATTAGTCTCAAAAAAACTTCTGCTTCTAACAGTTCTTACTTAGTTCCTCCAAACTTAAAAATTTGATTCTCCCTTTTCTCTATAGTTTCTCCTTTTCCTGCTCCTCAGTGAGGCAGCCTGCAGAGGGTGAAAGTCAAGTATCTTCTGGGGTCTGCAGTATAGTTTGACGTGGAATACACTGATCTGGACTACCCACTGATTTGCCAACAAATGAAGTGGCTAGCCCAAGGTCACACAACTCATTAGTGGCAGAAGCTAGGGCAAGAATACATGTTTCTGAATTCCTAGGTCATTACTATCTACCACACTGTGCCACTTCTGGGTTCACTGACGCCTGTGATTTATTATAATGCTTAAGGAAAGATCTGAGTCCTTTTTACTTTCTATCTATAATTCTAGAATGAAGGCTGAGTAAGTAATGTGAATGTGAGACTCTAGTCTATGTACTACAGGAATGGAGAACCTGAATTTGGCTTTCTGAGGACGGGGTCCATATTACTTAGGTGTCTGATATGTTTGTTCTAATCAGCCATCTCCTTCACAAGAAGGCACTAAGATCTTGTTAAGTTCCCTGACCAAGGCATTTTAAGCAAGCCCCAGAAAAATAATTAGAAATGAATTCTTAAAATATGAACAGAGTGGGCAGCTAGGTAGCACAGTGAATAGAGCACTGGTCCTGGAATCAGGAGGATCTGAGTTCAAATGCTGCCTCAGACACATAACACTTACTAGCCTGTGACCTTGGGCAAGTCACTTAACCCCAATTGCCCTACCTTCTCCTCTCCAAAAAGCAAAAAACAAACAAAAAACAACAACAAAAAGAATGAAAATAAACAAGAATAAAATACAAATAAGAAAAATATATAATGAAAAAACAAATAAATGAATAAAATTAAAATTAAAAGTCAGCCTTTTAAAGAATAAATAAACAATATAACTGTACCTTTTTCAAAATATCACATTCACATGCAGAGGGGAAGGGTGAGTCGAAATGAAGAATGGCTTTGACAGCATCTTGAGTACATACCTTCTCCCTTCCCACTATAAGAATAATACCTGTTCTAGAGCCCTGGACAGTACTTCAAAGTGCTTTGACGTGAATCACCTTACATGATCTTCCCAGCACTTATTAAGGTAGGCAAAAACAGTGATCCCCATTCTACAGATGAGGACGAAAAAGCTTGGGTCAGTTAACTATTTGTTAAGGTCCCATAAATACCAAGTGGCAGAACCTGGGCTGGAACTCCAGGATCTCAGGTTTTCTGATTCTCTCATCTTTCTTCTCTCTCACAATGGCTCTCTGCCCACACGGAGGGGGCTCTGTTCCATAGCAAAAATATACACTTTCCAGATATGGATCCAGAGAAGAAGCTTGAATGTTGCTCCCAGTCTGGGTCATAGTAAATATGCCAGTAAATTTCCATATAATTAGAACCTTAACAAGTAGATACCCCATATTATTTTTCCCACACCATGATACATTGAAAATTGATGTTGCTAAATATGATGTGTTTTATAAAGATGACTGGTACTGATAAATGTGCTGATAAAATGTACTAATAAAATGTAAAAAGCTACAAAAGATGCTAGGGCAGAGTCTCTGTGGAAGCCCTATGGGAAAACATAGGCAAGAATTGCATAGGTGATGTGGCAGTTTTCTGTTTGCCCTGAAGAAAGGAATAGCCATATTGTTGAAATTTCAAATATATTAAGTATAAATATGGAAGTATACCAGTAACCTTGAAACACTCCAAAATTTCAAAGTGCATTCCAAATCATCAAAGAAGGAACTGCTTATGTTCACTATGGTTTTATTTAGGTTGCTATAGATGTTACTGCATTCTTATTCCATCCAAATTGACCAGCTATAAATAGGTTTTGGTTTGGTTAGGAGTTTTGATTTCATCATTATAAGGAACTCCCTTTGTCCAGCTGTAATTTAAAATCTTAGAGAATTGTTTGGGGGTCGTCAGAGGTCAAGTGAAGTCCCAGGTCACACAATGTCATAGGTCATGTGTCATAACCAAGATGTCAACCCAGGTCTTGCTGATACCGAGGATGGTCATCTAATCCATGCCATCCTGATTCCCAGGTACAAGAGGTAAACAGAGTTTTATATCAATTTACATGAGGTAAACAGAAGGACAAATGCTCACTTGATCCTGATTTTCAGGATCATTTTCAGGATATACAGGACAACTCTTGGTTAAATACAATATTGTGTTTACTATGCACACAGTGTTGGAACAGATTCTATTTTGTTTAATCTGGGATATGGGAATAGTCTTTATGCCTCATGTGATCCATATTCTTTTAAACATCTTAGAGTTTTTGCATAATTTCTACCTTATCAAGAAGATACAGATGAACATACTTTTATAAGGATTAGCCTTTTGGAGAGACATTTCATAGTAAAGAACTGGGTATAGAAGTACATCAAGCTCATGTTTGTTATCAAAACAGAACCTAATGCAGCTTCTTTTTTTCTTTTGAAAGTTCACTAGGAAAAATCAAAGGTTTTCAACAGCTATACAATGTAGTTTATATATAAACACAGTAGGAACAAAAGGTTTGCTCCATTGGGTGTTGCCATGGAGAAATACACAAAACTCTGCCTGCTACCCATGTTTCTTTTAAAGGATGATGATAATTTATGTGGGGATGTACAAAGAGCAGGAAAATATGCCGAGATTAAAGAGCAGCTGTGGACAAATTAATCTGGCCCTCTGACCACATGAATGAGAGCTGGAAATTTACCAAAACAAAAACAATTTAATGAATTGAAAGCTTTACTTGTCTACATTAAGCTTAAATTGACCATTCTCCATCTTTTCCCATTACGGAAGAAAAGGTCAGATTTGCTAAGAACAGAATTATTCTTAGGTTTATAAGTATTTTTAGTAATTACACTGCTATGCCATTCCTTTGGAGAAAATCACTGTGCCCCCAGAGGCAGCAGGAGGTAACAGAAAAGGCACTTTCTCTCCAGAAAGAGGAATTGGTTCAAATCTTAGCTCTACCATTTATGACCCATAAAGGCACCTTATTGTGCCTCAGTTTCCTCAGTGTAAACTGAGGGGGTCGGACTAGATAGCTCCTAATGGAATTTCAACATTTCTTCCAGCTCAGAGTCCTGTGAAATGCTGGCAGTTTCATGGAGCCCAGCTCTTACGAGTAGGCAACTGCATGCTCAGCTGATGAAATGTCCCCATGTGGGAAAAGCTGGGGAGGGGGGGGGGGGCACTGCTTGCTGGAGCCCTGTAATGAGATGTCATGAAATACCTTGGAGAGGTTTGGAGAATGCATGGAAATTCTGTGACTGGCTCTTCTGCTAACCTTGGGGTGAAGAGGAGCCTCTGATTGGCTGTGGGAACTAGGGATGCATTCAAAAGATGCTAGTCTAGCACATCCCTTCTCTTGGTTTCTACTTCCTGGCTGGTGGTGTTTCAGTCAGAGAAGAACCCCTGCTGTAAGCCCTCTCTAACTGAGGTAGGTCTGCGAATGTAAGACTTAGCTCTTTGCCCCAGTTTTTATCATTTTGTTTTAGGTGAAGAAGATTGGCTGCACGATCTGGGGAGCTTTGAGAGACCCAAGGATGAAGTCCATGACAAGGTTTATAGCCAGCTGATCCAGGTCAGAGGCTCTAAGGAATGAGGAACAAATTGGTAGATGAGAAAAGGGTTCATTCAGCAATGATGCCTCCATTGGGACAGGAATTTGGTGGAACCAATGCTATGTAGAAGTCTGAGACGAATCTCCCCACAGGGCTAAAGTAGTATAGAAAAGAGTGTGACCCTGAGGCAGAGGCAATTAGATGGCACAGTGGATAGAGTGCTGGGACTTGAGTTCAAATTTGACCTCATGCACTTACCAGTGGTCACACTGGGCAAGTCACTTAACCTCTGTCTGCCTCTGTTTCCTTGGCTATGAAATGGAGATAATAATAGCACCTGCCTTGCAGGGTTGTTGTGAGGATCAAACGAAATAATATTTGTAAAAACAAAAACAAAAAACTTAGCGTGGAGCCTGGGACATAAAAGGAGCTTATTCCTTTCCCTTTTCTCTTTCCTGAGTCTGTATTTTTATTCTTTCTTTATCCCAGAGCACAGCAAAGGCAGAGAATTTGCTCATCGATTATTGTAATAAGTATGTAGCTTCTCAGCTTCCTAAACTACCTTGCATTTTAGTCTGGGGTTGGGAAGATGGGGAAGGAGCAGAGACTGGCCATGTAATTTCATTGGTATAGGGACCTGACCATGAGGAAACTCTATATTGGAGAGCAGGTCAGCCCCAACTCTGAAACTTAAAATCTTAGGGAATTATCTGACTACACTGAGAGGTTGTGATTTATTTGCCTAGGGTCACACTACATACTAGGGTATGTATTTGAGTCTTTCTGCCCCCAAAGCTTGCCCTCACTCAGATAATCCATATTGCCTCTAACCTTGAATTTCTTTTGTGTAAACTCCCCCAGCTGAATATAACCTCCCTGAGGCTGTTTGTAATCACATTGCCTAGCACAGTTTCTGGTTTATAGGAGCTGAATAATAAATGCTTGTTGCTTGATTGATCCAATAAGAAGATATACATGTATATAGAAAAATATGGTTTGGACATATGTCTCTGACACTTAGACGTTAAGACATTTATTTCTGAGTAAAATGTGACTTTCTTTGGTTCAAATGGAAAGAAAAACTAAATGCCAAAATATCAGAAGTAAATGTAACAAAATTGTAAAGATCCATCAGGACTCAGTGAAGAGGCATTCAAGGATACTCCCAAACCAGCTCTTCATGAAGGAGGAAGGTCCACAGATGATCCACTTTTTCAATGTATCGATCAGTTGTACTTATTTTTTTCCTCTCTAAGAAATGCCATGTATTATAGGGGGTGGTTCTCTGGGAGGGGAAAAGGGAGGTATACTTGGAATAACTATGATGATGTAAAAACCAGAAGATATTGATAAAGAAAAAGATAACAAAAAAACGCAACCTATGTCACTCAAGGAATATTTTTCTGAATAAAGCCTTTCCTGATCTCCCAACTGCTAGTTCCCCCCCTTCCAAATTATCTTGTATCGAACTACTTTGCATAGATTTATACTTACTCACTTCACACTTTTGCTATATGGATGTTTATATGTGCTTATTCTATCTACCATTAGGATCTATTCCTTGCAAATAGGGATTGTTTTCTTCTTTGTACTTACATCCAGGCACAGAGTTTAGTATGCAGTAGAAGCTTAATAAATGCTTGTTGATTGCTGAACTCCTCTAAACATCCAAGCTCCCTCTCATTTCACCTCCTTCTTTTCATAAACATTTAATGGAAGGGCAATTCTCGGCCAAATCAAAACATCCTTCATCTTTCCTTTAAAAAATGAGACACAACAGTTTTCTATTTCCAGTCCTGTTACAGGGCCAGTACTGATCCAGCAGTCCTTATTAGGCAGGTGAACTGGATCTGGGCAAAACCCTGAGCAGGATAGGATTATCAGACTCCAGAGTTGGTCACTTTTCCAATGCCCTCAAGGGAAAGAACTGTGTTCTCCAGAGAAAGGAGGTCTTTCTTACAGGACTACTGATCTGTTTCAAAGCCTATTAATACATTCCCCATGACCATAACATCAGAGCCAGGGCTGCTGCTGCCCCAGACAAGTCTGGCTAGTCAGCACATTCTAAGCTGCAGGAGCCATTTTGCTCAGTGAGAGGGAACCAGAATGCTTTGCTCCTGTGACCAATCTTTAATCCTGTGGGTGAGGCCAGAGGGCCTGAATTCCTAGCATCTGTGCCTGGAGGAAAGAATCACCCAGGACCTTTCCCACCACATTTTCACTGGCCTCTAAGATCCTAGACATGAGAGAATCTCCTTCTGACATAAAAAAGAGAACCCCAACCTCCTTAGATGAGCAAAATCTTCCTCTCCTTGTAAAAGTTTGATTGTGAAGGAGTTTCATATTTCTGTCTGGCTTTACACCAGTAGCATTATAATATGTCTTCTCTGTTATTCTGTACGACTTTCAATAACTCAAAGATCCAGATGACAACCCTCCTATAATTTAGTAAATAAGTCTCTAAAACGTTTTCTGAGATTCAGAGAATCTACAGGACCTGTCCATAACCATGCAGATCCTAGGACTATAGACACAGTGTCAGAAGGGGAGTTTGAAGTCATCTAGACCAAATTCTTCATTTTACAGATAAGGAAACTGAGGCCTGGAGAGCTGAGCAAGCTAGGGTTGCTCAGTCATCTGAATCCAAATGCAGCACCTTTCCCATTATATCACATTGTTCTTTCCAGAGATGAGTTTTGAACCAGTCTTCCAGATTCTAAGGCCACTCTATCTACTACCCCCATACTACCTTACTTTTGACCAAATAAGGCCTCTTTTAGCCTAAAGAGTTATAAGCTTAATAAACCAATAAATAAATATCCCATCCCCAACTACCCAAGGTAGGTCATAGCTTAGTAACTGTTACTTCATGAAAAGGTGAAAACAGAATTTCTTGCTCACAAGGTTCTTTAAGTGGCCTGCCCAATAGCTACTTCTTTGCAAAGTTTTGGGGTACCCTAATTGCTGGGGCCTTATAAATATTGCCAGATAGAAGTTGGAATACTGCTTTTATTCTTAAGTACCAAGTTTTTCTTCCAAAATTTTGAAACTAGTCAATTATGCGCACAGACTAGCAGTACCTAGCCTGGGCCTATCACTAGATCTTGGGCCTGTCTTACTGGGACTGTAGTTTTGGAAGCTTTGCACTATGGTATTTGAAAGAAAGGGAATTAAAAGGAAAAAGAAAAAAACACTCGATCTACCATTTGGGGTTAGAATCCCCTCCCTGGCCATTTTTTGCTCCAGTCTCTCCAAAATACTTCCTGAAACTTTCCCCCTTCTCATTAAATTGGCCTCAACAGGAAACCAGACATTAAACTCCCTTCTTCTGAATTCTACAACAATGCACTGTTAGCTGTAGGAACTTTTGAGGATAGTCCTTGTTGACAACTATTCCCATTTTACAGAATGGAAAAAGAGACATAGAGGAAAATTGATTCACTCGTCTGGTCACCCATTAAGTAAGACATGATAAAGACATGACCTTTGGACACTCCTCATTTCAGAAAGAGTCCCTCCAAATTAGCTGGAAGTTTATTCTGGTTCACAAGGATTTACCTAATATGCAGACACATCTGGATGTTGGGCCTCATGGGGACGAAACTTCCCAACAAGAAAATACATTTTCCACTTAATATAGTAAATAATAGCTCTCACTCTGTATACCTCCTCCCTACTCCCACCCCCACCCACCCCCAAAAAATACTTAGGAATTTAGAATGCAAATTATTTCCATGTTGCATATCTAATAGAACTCAGCAACACCTCCCCCTTGAAGGCTCTCTAGGTTAAGACTTTTAGTTCTTTGCAGTTTCTTTATTAAATTCCTCTGTCTAGGGCAACATGCCATTATTCACACAGGGCTTGCAATGCAAAACCCATAATAATAACATAGCCAGCATTTATATAGCACTTTAAGGATTGCAAAGTGCTTTACAAATATTATTGCATTTGATCTTCACCCCCCACCCTGGGAGCTTAACCTTCACAAACAGGCCTGGCAAACAAACTCTCAGTGAAGGCAGTGGTAAATGTTATACAACCAGCTTCTAAGTTTATTCTGCATTATTAACATTCATTCTCTCCATCACTTTGTTAAGTCTAGAAATCAACAAAACAAAACAATAAATCAAGCCCTGATTTATAGCATTTGTAAATTTCTGAGTGTAAATGCTTACACTGAAAATTTAACAATTGGCTCTGCCTGTCAGTTCCACCTAGCTCCAGAACATTTCTGGAAGAATACCCTTCACCAAAGTCTGCACAGGCTAAACCTATTGATTTCTCTACCATTTAGAATCATAGATCTAAATTTTAATGGTACCTTGAAGGTCACATATTCCAAATTCTTCATTTTATTGATTAAGAAACTGAGGGGCAGGGGCAGCTAGGTGGCGAAGTGAGAAGAGCGCCGGCCCTGGAGTCAGAAGGACCTGAGTTCGGTTCGGCCTCAGACACTTAACACACACATAAACAAAAACCTAGCCATGTGACCTTGGGCAAGTTACTTAACCCCAATTGCCCTCGAAAAAGCAAAAAAAAAAAAAAAGAAAGAAAGAAACTGAGGGGCAAAATTGGTTGTGATTTACTAAAAGTTCCTCAGGTAGGAATTGCAGAGCTGAGATATGAACACAGGTCCCTTGAATACAAATCTAGGGCTCTTTCCACTACACCACAAAGTTTGTATCATTGCAGACTTTAGAGCTATGCTGCCTACTCAACCTGTCAGGTCACACCCATCCATGTCTTCAGCCTTTGGCTAGACTTCAATGCTTCCTAGCACTTCTTTCAAAACCTCCCACTGCAAGGACATGCCTCCTCTGTGAGCCTATGCACAGCCTCCTGGGACAGGGCAGTTCAAGGACCTGCTTTTAATATGTGAGTCCAAAATCCCAAAGCCCGGTGAAGATGCTTATAGGCCAATTTGCAAGCTAAAGATGCATGTTGATATATCACATCCACTATACTCCTCTTCCATGCCCTGTAGGAGAGTTGCCCTTATACCCCTACACCACTGAGTGCCCTTACAGTCATTCGTCCTACCCACTCCCACCCCCAATTATATCCTCTTCATAAATTTGCAATTAACATAAAATTTTAAAATATCAGATACCCTTTAACCATAGTTTTTTTTTTAATCCTGACCCCTAAGAATGGCAAATGCTCCATAATATAAATGAATCTACTCCTCACAGCCCATTGGTTTCTGTATTTTGAGAGTGGGACTACAAAGGAAAAATCACCACCGCTTACCCCAATCCCCAGACAGCTGTTAATAAGAGACCATTACATCTTATTCTTCATCCCTCAAATACATGTACACAAACCCTTTGGCCACTATACAAGCATGAAACATTTACTGGCTCCCCAGGATAGCTGGAATAATTGCTGCCTCTTTTTAATGAGCTTAAAGTCAGTAGGGCATAAGGGGTTTTAGATAAGATTTCTTTCTTTGTTCTCCCTTTGGTGGATGCCAACAAAAGGGGTTGGGCAAAGTCTTCTGGCCTTGTAGGGGAGGAGAAGCCCTTGGAACTATTTTATTTCTAAGAAAGCTCTGCCTTCAAACCAGCATCACTTAGCTGTGGAAATCATTAGTGTTTAGGCCTTATATCCCAGGAGAAAAAAAAATGGGTGACATTTTCAGATCAGATTTGAAAATGAAGCCAATTCACCAGATGATCCTCTGAGCAAGAGTATGCAAATAAGGAAAACTTCATTAACATAGTGCCTACACCCCTGCAGTCTTTACCACAGGAATAGGAAAGCTTAATGACAGATACCTAAAAGTTTGCCTGTCTGCCCCTGAATATCTCAGCCAATCAGTCTGTTCCAAAAGCTACAACTCCCTTTGTCAGAGTCATTAGAGTTAAATCACTATGTCTCCAGAAAGCTCCTATTAAATGCTAATGTTTTACCTAAGAAGAAGAATGCACTGACCCACTAGGGCACACTAATGTGAAAATGGAGATTAGTTGAATGGATTAGCTGTCACCTTGCAAAGTGGTGAGGAAGGACCTAAGGTTATGATCACTGAACCTGTCTTGAGTCTGTGTTTCTCATCTCTGAAAAGATTTAGGCTATATCTATGATCCCATAATTCAGGACAGGCAGGTTTTGTTTTTTTTTTTTTCAATTAAGCATTCATTTTTCTCTCCCTCCTATCTCCCCCCCTTCTTGTGAAGAAAAGAAAGGTAGAAGGAAGGAAGGAAGGAAGGAAGGAAGGAAGGAAGGAAGGAAGGAAGGAAGGAAGGAAAAAAAAAAAAAGGAGGGAGGGAGGAAGGAAGGGAGGGGGAGAGAGAGAGAGAGAGAGAGAGAGAGAGAGAGAGAGAGAGAGAAGCAAAATTCTTATAACAAATGTGCATGGTCAATCAAAACATATTTCCACTTTAGCCATGAGGACAGGTAGTTTCTGGTGAGGGACAGGTAGTTTTTGGTGAGGATTGAGGGCACTACGTGTGTGTGTGTGTGTGTGTGTGTGTGTGTGTGTGTGTGTGTGTGTGTGTTGGGCAGCAAAGAGAATTGTTACAATGGTTATTGTGTACTGGAAGGGTATCCAGCATGAGCATAGTGCCTGAAACATAGTAGGCATTTAACTATTTGCAGAATTGAACTGAATTGAAAACAGAAATAAAGGCAGGCTGACTGAATGAAAGATGGTGAGAAGACTCTAGTCTAACCTGCTCACTCAAGCAGCTGTTGCATGAAATCTATATTAAGGGTTGAAGAATGAATAGAAAAGAAAAGGAAGCTCAATTCCAAACAATAAACTTACAAAAGATCCTTTAAAACACAACTCATTTGTAAATGGAGTATGATGTGTATTGCTTTGCATTAGATACTTATACATTAAAGATCCCCCTCCATTAGAATATGCCCTAGACATCTGTGTATCCATCTCTCCCCACCCTCACTCTGCTGAGCATAATTCTTGCACACAGTTGACACTCAAGAAGTACTGACATTAATAACATCATAATAATTGGACATCAATGATTATTTAAGTGCCCCAAGCAAGGTTCTAGATTCCAAAGTGCTTTGAAGGGACTATGCATTGGTAAAGGGAGTATTCTCATTGAGAGTTTGCTGTACTAAGGACTAGTTGGAGGGGAAAAAAGATTTAAAACTTCCAAAAAGTTTGCAAATATTGAATCCAAATCTTTCCTCTTTTGAGGACCATATAAATCGAGCTCTTTGGGACTAATTCAATTCCCATTGAATCATAAAATTGGAGAAGCATAAAGGGAAATTAGGAATCAGATCATAGATTTAGAGGTGAGGGAACTTTGAGGACACTGAGTTCACAATTACCATTTTACAGATGAGGAAAGTGAAGATCTGAGAGGTTACATAGGTAGAATTTCAACCTGGGTCTTCCTGACTCAAGGCCCAGTACTCTTGCTACACTGGCTCTCTGTATTTTGTCTAACACTACCATTTTGAAATTGAGGAAACTGAGCCCTACAAGGGTTAAGTGATTTGCCCAAGGCCACGTAGGACAAGAGTCACAGACAGAGGATTGGAGTCTCAAATCTTGTGCCTGGTCTGTTATGATGTAGTGAATGAATAAATGAACGTGAATAATTAAAGTATATTGCCCCAAAACAACAAAGATGATGGCCCCATTGTGCCCTGCCTCCAAAAGACAGTATCACTGACCTAGTGCTCAGTTCTTGGTCTGGCATTTTTGTTGTTTTTTAAAAATTTACATCTTTTGTATTTATATCACAAGCATTTCTGAATGTAACCCTCTCCTCCTCAGCTACATAGTAAATCTTTCCTTGTAAGTGATCTGAGGACTTACTAGTCTACCTCTGAAGAGAGGAAAAGAACCAATGTCTGAATCTCCAAAATGCTCGCTGGGATTGAGGAGCAGATAGGCCCCAGGAGTGCCGCCTAAGCTGAATGCTCTTTTGCCCCTCTCTGAGAAGGATATTGGGTTAGAATTATATCTATGTGCCGTACCTCAGATATCTATCTAGTCTAGAGATTCAGAAGGAAATCTGCTTACCTGGTCCCTTGTAAGAAGAAATAGCTTACATTCATCAGCTTAACTCCTTCCCACCTGATTCTTCCACAAAATAACATCAAAGAGAACCAAAAATAAGTAAATCCATTTATCTAAGTAAACACCAAATAGAAATCAGAGAAGTTATATAGATTAAAATATATGAGCGAATAGCTCTACAGCTAGATAGAAGAAGTGACTTCAATTCAAATGTTCAGAAGAGAAAATAAGTTATTTCACCCAGAAGATGTCCGTTCTGGCAGTCTCTAGCATCTCAAGTCCAAGGGACATAATAGGACCAGCTTCCTGTGAATGTCTTCTATTTCCAAATATTTCTCCACCATTCCCCAGAAGATCCTTAGTCCAAATGTCTTTACCCAGAAACTTGGAAGCCTCTAAGTCCCTCACATTGCTATGCAGTGTCAAGGTCAACATTTTTTCCATCAATCAGATATCAGGGGCCGCTAGGTGGTGCAGTGAGTAGAGCACGGGCCCTGGAGTCAGAAGGACCTGAGTTCAGATCCGGCCTCAGACACTTAACACACACAAACAAAAACCTAGCCGTGTGACCTTGGGCAAGTTACTTAACCCCAATTGCCCTCCAAAAACCATCAATCAGATATCCTCTCCCTTTATATGAAGCACTAGGCTGTCCCTCCCTCAACTTGCTTGGGTGGGAGGAAAAAAAAAGCAGTTTTTAACATTGCTTTGTGGTGCTACATTTTAGAAGGAAAGGCAAACTGGAATGCCCAGGATGCTGAAGAAACTCATCCTTGTCATGCAAGGATGATTCGCAGGAAGTCGCAACATTTCGCTTGGAGGAGAGAAGGCTCAGGGGACCATGATCGATGTTTTCAAGCATCTGGAGAGATGTTACATTAAAAAGGGTATTAAAGTTGTTCTGCTTGGCCCGAGAGGGCAGAATTCAGGGCGACAAATAAAAGACAGAAGGAAACAGAATTTGACTCAATACAAGGATAGTTTCCTGACAGAGCCTTCCTAAAATGGAATGGGCTATCTTGGGAGGTAGCAAGCTTCCTTTCAATGGAGACCTTCTGGATGTTGTAGACTGAATTCCTTCTCATCTAGATTGGCCCTGAACCCCCTCCAAATTCTGTGTTTCTGTAAAATAGCTCTCACTAATGGCTGCAGAGACATGGGATGTCAATTTGCTGTAGAATTACTTGGTTTCCCAAAAGCTCCTCAGATAAGCAATGAAAGTGCTGGAACTCTAAATCTAGGGATCTGACTCAAAGTTCTCTGACCTGACCACTGTCATATACTATCTCAGTCTAAAAATATTTCAGAATAAACACATTTATCTAGAAAGCCAGAGAAATCATGCCACTTCTTAAGTCCTTTCCAACTTTTCCCCTTCTTGGTTCAGATTCTGGAAGACTAACTTCATGGCTTTCACAACAGAGATAGATATCCCAATAATAGCAGCATAAAAACATGAGCTTTTAGAGTGTTTATAATTTTTACTGTTTGACTTTGGAATGAATTACAAAAGAAACATAAACAAAATCAATGCAGTGGGAAAAGTGCTAGAGGCGAAGTCAGACAACTTAGGTTCAAATCCCAATTCTTCCACTAAATTCTATGTGTCTTGGGACAAGTCACTTAACTTCACCTTCAAACACCACCTCCCACCAATATCCAATCTGTTCCCAAGTCCTATTGAGTCTCCCTTCAAAACATCTCTCAGATATGTCCTCTTCTCTCTTCTGACACTTCTATTCCCTGGATGTAAACCCTCATTATATCACACCTGGACTATTACAATAACCTGAAAATAGGTCTCCCTGCCTCAAATCTTTCCCCACTCATCCTTTACTCAGTTGTCAAATTGATTGTCCTAAAGCACAGATTTGATAAACTCCAGCTGTTCCCTACAGAATCAAATACAAAACCTTCTATTTGGCTTCTAAAGCCCCATATACCCTGGCCCCTTCCTACCTTTCTAGTCTTCTTACACCTTTTTCTCATCCATCTAGTTACATTGGTCTATAATCTATAATCTAGTTACATTGGTCTCCTTGCTATTCCTTGCACATGGCACTTCCTTTTCCACCTCTTTACCTTTTTACAAGCTTTCTCCCACCTCTGGGATGCTCTTTCTCTTCAGGACTCAACTCAAATCCTACCTTTCGAATGAGGGCTTTTCTAGACCCCAAATTTACTAATACCTTCCTCTCTGAGACTGCTTTCCATTTAGTCTGTATATATTGGGGGGGTGGGGGTGGAGCCAAGATGGCAGAGTGAAGTATTTTTGCCAAGCTCTCCCAACACACCTCCTCTACAACAACTTTAAAAAAATTGCACCAAACTGAATTCTGAGCAAGAAAGCTGACAAAAAATCGCAGTGAATCATTTTTTTCCAGCCTGGGGCACTTTAGGAAAATAGAAAGATAGGTCTGTCCACACAGGCTGACTAGGAGCTTAGCATGGTAGAACAGTCACCACTGTGGTGGCAGCAGTGGTAGGCTGAACACCTACTTCAGTGCCGGTTTAGAAAGTGTTGTATTAACACTTGGAACAGGATTGGGTGCTATTTGGCAGCTCTGTCCCCCGTTACTCAGTGCCAAGTCACAATTCCAGGTTGGAGAAGAGCAATAGTATTCACAAGGAAGCAGGGGCCTTACCCGGGAAGGACCAAAGTGGAGGAGGAAGACAGTGACCAGACCTCTTCCCAGATCATGCTACTTTGGAAACACTGAAGACTTGCAGGCAATCACTGAACTGTGAAAGCAACAAAGACATAAGGGGGGAAAAAAAGCTTAGGCCAGTCATGCCCCTCATAGGTGAGCAGAGCCCAAATCTAACATAAAGTCCAAAGCCAAGATATAGACTAGAAAAATGAGCAAACAACAAAAAAAGAACCTGACCATAAAAAGTTACTATGGTGACAGGGAAGCCCAAGAGATAAACTGAGAAGACAGTGACTTAAAAACATCTACAAAATATCTCAAAGAAAATGTATATATCTTTTTTTTTTTTTTTTTGCTTTTTGGAGGGCATTTGGGGTTAAGTAACTTGCCCAAGGTTTTAAGTAACTTGCTAGGTTTTTTTTTGTTTTGTTTGTTTGTGTGTGTGTTAAGTGACTGAGGACCGGATCTGAATTCAGGTCCTTCTGACTCCAGGGCCGACGCTCTACTCACTGCGCCCCTTAGCCGCCCCAAAAATGTATATATCTTGTACATACCTAGTTATTTATATGTGGTCTCCCTTCATTAGAAAGTGAATTCCTTAAGGGCAAGGCCTCTTCTTAATTTTCTTTGTATCTTCAACATTTAGCATAATCTCGGGCACATAGTAAGCACTTTATAAATGTCTTTTGATTGATTTATTGATCCTATAGCTTTGGGATGGTGTGTAACCTAGGGATTATGGAAGGTTTTCAGTAAACTTTGATATCACAAGAAATGAAATGTCATGACTGATAGCAATTACAAGTGGCAGAAAGGTCATCAATGCCTATGAAAGCTAATGCAGTCTTTGCATATATAAAGGTGACTTGCATCTTTTATTCAGCAGTGACTGTATCACTGTTCTTTATGCCTCTTAAACTCCTGGAGGGAATCTTATGACTCAGTGAGTGTGGGCTAGGAATTAGGTTGACCTTGAATGTGGAACTCCAGGGTAGGCTGGCCTGCACTGGAAATAAAATCTTTGCCACATACTAAATGTAGCGTTGGTTGAAGGACATCCTGAAGAAATACAAATCTTACTTAGCTGTGACCAGAATAATCAATCAGTTCTCAAAACTGGCAATAACTTCACATTTCTCTAATGTAATTGCATAGAAAGTTGACCAAAGGAGTAGTGTTATTGTTTGATGGTCTCAGTTCTTTGTGTCTTCTCTTAAAGTTATTGATTATGTCTCATGGCCAAAATAGTATCCATCCATCTTTCTCTTTCAACAACACAGATCTGCTGACTTCAGGGTGCTCTGAAGAAAAATAAAGCACAGTTTACTTTAAAGTGGTGAAAAATTAAGGCAGCATAAGATTGATTTTTCCAAGTCTCAGAAAGAGAAAATGAATCAAAAGAATAAAATAAATAAATAAAACTCAATAAAAGAATGAAAATTAATGCCTTGCTGCATTCTCCTTTCCTATTTAAATTAAGCCAGAGGACTTGACTTATAACCATTCTGGATACTAACTTAAGAACTGGGCTTTTTCTTTGGGGTATGTGAGTTTATTTAACAGTGTGGAATAAAGAAAAGAACACTGAACTAGAAATCAAAAGACCTCCGTTCTAGTACCAGTGGGGAACATCACCTCTCTAGGCCTCAGTTTCCTCAAGAAGGACCTGAGTCCAAATTCTGACTCTGCTGCTTAAAGCCTGTGTGACCTTGGGCAAATGATCTCTTTGGACCTTGTTTCTTTATCTGTAAAATGTGAGGGTTGAATTAGAAGGTCTCTACAATCCATTCCAGCTCTGTATTTGTTATTCTAGATAAGGAACTTGGACTAGCTGATTCTCAGTTCCTATCTAGCTCTAACACTGTGAATTTTATGTAGAATCAAAAATGATTTTTCCTTTATGTCTTAATAAAGAAACCATATCCAAAGGCTTTTTCTCATCTTTGGCAACGAAAAGAACTTAAGTGGAAAACGACTGCTGCCAGCTCTGACACTATCTAGCTATATGACCTTGGGTGAGACATCTTGTACTTCTGAGCCTCATGAAATGTTAAATGAGGGAGTCAAACTAGGTAATAGCTGAGGTTCTTTCCAACTATGAAATTCTTCCCATCCTATCTATCTCCACATGTCACTTCTACTCTCCAGTGGTTTGGACAATAATGCAAAACTTAGACAGGAGGAATTATTTAATCAATAGTTTAGCAAAATGTGCTTCTATTATATTTTCCTCAACCCTGAAGATTACTCTACTTCTGGTTGGTATCTTAAGTTCCTTATCCTTTCTCACTTTCTTTATCTATAAACTGGGGACACTTCTGCTACTTACCTCAATCAATTAACAAGAACCAGGCACTATGAATCAAGTGTTATACAAGTGGGAGTTATGGCCAAGGACATGTTGGTAAATGTTTAACAACTTCTCAGGAAAAAAATGTGACAAGATAAACTTTCAAGTTTAATTTGTATTATCAACAATTTCTTCATCACTTTCTTAAGTCTAGGAAATCAACAAAATAATATACCAAGCCCTGATTGGTAGCATTTGTTGGTCCTGTAGTGTAAATTTAAATTTAACTTAAATTTAACAACTGACTCTCATGATCCAGTATGAGCTAGCTTCAGTGCACCCCTCGTTATAGTTATTATTACTATTAATATTCTCTGAGAAATAAAAATGTAGTTCTCAACACCAAAATGAGGTCTGGAAATTAAGCTCATTCAGGCTAATTAATGGTATAGTAATGGAATTAGGCCATTCACTCTTCCCAAATACTCAGAGCAGTGAGGACTGTAGGCCAGAGGTGGATTAGGCTTTGCCCCAGGGCCCTGCCACCTGGGTTGGTGAATTTCCTCCCCATAAGAGTGTAATTGAACACTTCTATTCCATAGTAAATGGTATCCCCAAACCTCATGTTTTGGTCCTCTGATGGTGTAGGGCATACTCATCCCCATGGGATTCTCTAGGGAATGGATCATCACCTTCTGGTACCACTACCCTCCCCCATGGGTCTGCCTTCCATGCCACTTCATATCCCACTTCCTGTTCATGGAATTGTCCTTGTGCCAGGATGTTCCTTGTCACTCCAAGTGAATCTGCCCTGTGTTCCCTTTCTGTTAGTTACAATTCTACAAATATTTATCAAAAGTCTTAGTTGTCCTAAAAATCCCATTCTTTCCCCCTGGTGATGGATATCTAGTGAGAAGAACTAACAATTGTCATTATATGGAGTACCTCTCTGATAATTAGACTATACCTCTTTTTCCACCAACATGAAGATTAGTTGATTATTTCTTGTGACAGATGTTTTTCTTGTTATTACTGATAATCTCCCAGTCAGGTTACATGACTGCAAATCATAGAACACCACTAACTTAGAAGAATCCAACTTTCCAATAAGAAATGGAAATGGAAAGATGAATATGAGGAGGCTTAAAGCAGCACATTGCCAATTATGTCTACCAGAAAAGAACTAAAAAATACATATGACCAGAAGATGAGAAGGGCTGGTCATATAATAATCAGAAGGAGGAGCCCAGGACCTCTCATTCTTTCTCTATTCTCTCTCACTTGGTGACCTTATCTATTCCCATGGATTCAATGACCATATCTAGCTTGATGACTCCTAGAGCTATATACCCAGCCATACATTCCAGGTCGCCATCACCAAGTGCTTAGTAAACATCTTGAGCTGGATTTCCCATGGGAATAGGCACTGAAGTTGTGATTTAATTGATAAAAAGGGAACTACATGATAAGAAAGCTATATTGACCAATGCAAGGCAAAAACTTCTCTAATTAATTTTCTTAGAGAATTGTAGAGAACTGTGAGGTTAAGTGGCTACCATGGTCACACAGAAAGTATATATCACAGGGGAATTAGAACCTGGTCTTTCTGCCTGCCTTTGAAGTCATCTTTCTACTCACTATGCTATGGCTCCATCTTTATGGACACCTATGGAAATCCCATAAGCACTTTCAATTTAACATGTCCAGAGCAGAAATCTTTCAATCCAAACTCACCCCTCTTTTGAACTTCTCTATAACATCATTATCTCTCCAGTCACCCAGGTTCACAACCTTGGTTCCTTGCTTTTACACACTATACATATCCAATCAGCTGCCAAATCTTGTCATTTCTATCCTCACATTTCTCACATGCATTGATTTTCTAAGCTCACACAACCACCACTCTGGTTCAGACCCTCATCATCTCTCCCCTGATCTATTGCTATAGCCTTCTGTTAGGTATCACTACCTCAAGGCAATCAGATGGTTCAGTGGTTACATTATTGGACCTGGAGCCATTAAGACTTGAATTCAAATTTGACCTCAGACACTTACTATGTGACCCTGGGCAAGTCACTTAACTTTTGTTTGCCTTACTCCACTGGAGAAGGAAATGGCAAATCACTTCAGTATCTTTGTCAAGAAAACCCCATTCTAGGTCACAAAGAGTTGGACATGATTAAATAACTGAACAACAGCAACAAACCTCAAGACTCTATCTACCACCATCAATCTTCCATTCATCTGCCAAAGTGATTTTTCTAAACCATAGATCACACTATGATATTCCCTTACTCAACCAACTGCAATAGCTCTCTATTACCTCAAAGATTAAATAGAAACTTATTTTTTGGTATAAACCTGGTCCCTTCTTAACTTTTCAGTCTTCTTATATATTATTCCTTTCCATTCACTCCATGATTTATTCCGACTGGTCCACTTGCTAGTCTTCATGTATGATATTTCATCTACCATCTCAATGCCTTTGAACTGGCTATTCTCAGTGCTCTCACCTCTATCTTATGAAATCCCAGATTTCCTTCAAGACCAAGCCTCTTCCTACAAGAAACCTTTTCTGGTCCTCCTGTTGCTTGGTTCCTCTTTTCCAAAATAAATTTTTATATGCACTTAAAAACATAGGATCACAGTCTTAAAGATGGGAGAGACCTTAAAGGTCCAACCTCATTTTATAGATAAGGAAACTGATGCTTCAAAAGGTTAAGTGAGTTAACTAGAGTCACACAGCTGAAAAACAGAGTACTGGACTCAGAGACAGGGATACCTGAGTTTAAACCCTTTCTCAGACCCTTCTAGCTGTGTTCCCTCTCCAGCCCCCAAGCCTCAAATCCAGGGCAAGTCCCTTCATCTCCCTCAGACTCATTGTCCTCAGTAACAGTAATAGAAGACAATAGTAGGACGTACATGTAAGGTTTGTTGCAAGGATCAAATGAGATTATATATGTGTGTGTATGCATGTATACATACACACATATATGTATATTTATGTGTATATATATATATATATGTACATATATATATTTCAAATTAGTGCAGTCCTTAAAAGATGCCCTGCTCTCAGCTGAGTACATTTCAAACTCTTTTGCTTAGCATTCAAGGCCATTCCTAATCTGGCACTAGCCTTATTTTTCCCTCTCTGCACATTCAGCGCTCTAGCCAAAGTAGCAAAATAGAATAAAGTTATAGTGTAATTTAATCACATTTGGTCTTAATGCATGGAAAACTCCCTTATAACAAAAAACTGATACAGAGACAAACCATTTTCCCATCCTTCTTATTTCAAGTTTAAATACATATCAATACAACACAAAATGTGGGGTAGTTCCTTGGAATTGCTCATCATATGGCTTCAACCCCTATTAAAATCTTTTTAAAAACCCTCTCTAATTTGGGATCTCAAATACTTTCTAGTTAAATTTGTTTTTGCTTTCAAATGTCAAATGAAAATATCAGTTACCTCAATTAGAACCGTGGGGTGCTGCAGAATTCTTTCAGTAATCCTCACTAAGTAAGCATAAAAAACATCCCCTTCCTTCTGTCATGTCATTTTTCTAGTGAACATTTTTTTATTCCTTACTCACAGCTTTAATTCCCAGAATCATCACTTAAATTTCTGTCCTTTATTCTCCCACCACTCCCCAGCCCTAGTTAAACAAAGGAGAAAAATGGCTCTGCTTACAACCCCAAGCTTATGGCTAAATATAACAGATTCATTACCACACCATAGTTTACAATCAGTATGTCACTATGAGATAGAACAATAGCCAGTGAAATTAATTTTAATTGCATTAACAATACATTGTATATCTGTTCCAGGCAAAGCTATGAGAATTATTTACTTACTTTTAAGATAAATTTTATGGATGCTTTTTGTTTAATAGCACAGTAATTTCTGGATATTTCTCCTTCCAATCTCAGAACAATTAAATAAAAAATAAAGAGTTAGTAATCACAACCAACAATATCTGCAACATTCTGCCCCAATAGTTCCTCACATCTTTGCCAAAAGGAGGGAGATGTATTTCATTATTTTTCTCTAGGAGTTGTTTTCAAGATGGTGGAGAGGAAACAGAAAAGTCCAACTGTCTCCCAACAATTACCAAAAGGATTTTAAAAAATAAAAATAAAAAGGGCCCGATCAAGAAATGATCAAGACACCCAGGGGGAAACCATATATAGTAAGTACATTTTTCCAGCCCAGGTCCCCACAAAGAGATAGCGAAGGCTAGGGGCACTGGGGAAGATGTGGTCCAGTCAGAAAAGTCTTGCCTAAGAACCTTCCATTTGGGACCAGGAGAAATTCAGGGAGCTCTAAAGTCAGGAGTAGGGAGATGGAAGACTAGACCAGAATCTAGCCAAGATTCTGGTGCCTTTATCTCTGATGATCTGACTCCAAAACGGGGTCAGAAGTGAATGATGCCAAGACCTGGAGAACAACAGTCAGAATGTTCTCAGTGAATTCTGACCCCCTCACACCAAAGAATGTTTCATCATTCCTTCCAGAAGAGCACAAAGACTATCTCTGTAACAAAGTCCTATTTCAAGAACTAAGGCAGGAAAAATTGAGTAAACCCAAAAAGAGATCAAAAAATAAAGAAATACTATGGAACAAGGGATATTCAACTAACTCTACACTGGAACAATCCCAAAGAGCAATAGTAACAAAACCTCTGTAGCCCTCTATTCTGACCTGAGCTTCTACTGAATAAAGGGCAAAATATGAAATAGGAAGGTGGAAGGCAATGACATGGTCTTCTTTCCTTCATTTTGTTCTTGACTGCCAATCAAAAGAGTTCTTAGAAGAGAAGGAGCTTAATAGCCCATTATAACTCTTGCATTTTCTACTTCTTTTTTTGCTCTTTGGCAAAGCATCCCAAAAAGGTCATGGAGGCACATAATGCTGATTAGGCATGTGAAAAGGAGTTCAAAGGAATTTTCTAACTCTAAGTCATATAATTATCTGGGACCATGGGCTTTGAATCAATACCAAATATTTATTGTTAGGTCATTTCAGTCATGTCCCTATTTGGGGTTTTCTTGGCAAAGATACTGGAGTAATTTGCCACTTCCTTCTCTAGCTCTTTTTACAGATGAGCAACTGAAACAAACAGGGTTAAGTGACCAAAATTAGTCCTATCCGCATCTCAAAGTCCACTTCAAATGCCCTCTCCTCCTTGAAATATCTCCAGTGAATCCTTCTCAGTGGGTCACCTGCCCCCCCTAAGACTTCACATAATATTTTCTACTGAACAAAATTATTTTATTTATTTATTTATATTTAATTAGTTATTCATGAACAAAAATTTACCTTCTTTCCCACTTCCTCTATTAAAATAGAAAGGAAAATAAAACCCTTGTTACATATATTCATAATCAATCAAAACAAATTCTCACATTAGTCTTGTTCAAAGTATAGGTGTGTGTGTGTCTGTGTGTCTCTCTGTGTGTTTATATATATATATGCACATGTATATCTATACATAGACATATATAGATAAATGTAAATATAGACATAGATATATAGATATTAGTATAGATATGAGTACGAATATAGATATACATCCCCTAAGTCCTTCACTTCTATTTTTGAATTTTTCTTTTATTCTGAATTTAATGAACACACAAAAAATCCACATGAAAAATAGAACATGAAAAGAAGATTAGGGCAGTTAGGTAGTACAGTGAATAGAATGCCAGCCCTAGAGTCAGGAAGACCTGATTTCAAATGCAGCCTCAGACACTCACTAGTTGTGTGACCTTGGGCAAGTCACTTAACCCCAAATGCTTTAGTTTCCTCATCTGTAAAATGAGCTGGAAAAGGAAATAGCAAACCACTCTGGTATCTTTACCGAGAAAACCCCAAATGGGATCACGAAAAGTCAGCCACAACTGAACATGACTAAACAAAATTTAAAAAAAAGATTATTATATGAAAGTGCATGATTTTTGTACCTTTATAAAGCATTCATCTCAATGTAGTACTTTGTCTTATGGTTGTTTGTGTATGTGTCGTATCCCTCTACTTAACTGTACCTCTACAAGGTAAGGGTCTGTTTCTTAGCTAAACTTGGCATCTTCCCCTGCACTCTGGCATAGTACAGTGTTCTACACACTGTAGATTAATGTTTGTTGAATTAAATTGACTTTAGGTCCCAGTTCTGTCAATTTCTCTCAGTGTGAACTGAGTCAAGCCATTCTGCCTCTGTTTTTACATCTATAAAATGAGCATGGTAATTATACATGGAGGCAAATATGATATTGTTGAAGAAGTGCTAAATTTGGAGATAAAAAGAACCTAAATCGGGGGGCGGAGCCAAGATGGCGGAGTAGAAACAGCTCGTCCAAGCCTCTCTGCCCCCAGATTCCCCACAAACTATGTAAAAAAGGACTCTGAACAACTTCTGGAGCCCCAGCACCCACAGAACGACACAGAGAAGCTAACCTCCCGCTGAGGACAGCCCAGCACCCTGCAGGAAGGACCAGCGCAGTGGTCTGGGAGCTGGCAGCGCGCAGAGCGCAGGAGCCTAGCCGAGCCCAGGTCCACGTGAGCCGAGCCCAGGTCCACGTGAGCCGAGGTTTTAGCCCCAGGGCGGCAGGGCCAGCAGCCGGCTGGAGGAACCCCAGAACACCAGGAACTGTGGAGACGCCAGAATTATCAACATAGACTTGCCTAGGACAAAGTAAGAGGTTAGTGTCTTATGGACTTTGGGACCTGTATTTGGGGAATGCGTCAGCTCCCTCCCCTGGGGGCTAGAAGCTGCTGAGGAGACACGCCACTGTGTAGTTTTCAGAGGCATTTCCGGCTCCCAGCCTACAAATCGTGGGGAGATCCAGCGCTCAGTCTTGGGGGGTAATCGCTCTTGCTTTAACCTCCCTGGATCTGGATTGTGATCTAGGGTGGAAGTTGTGGGTGGGTTTACAACTTGCCAGAAACGGAAGTTGCCCCCCACACGTTCCGGACGAAAATTCCTCTAGCTGGCCTTAAAGCCATAGTGTGGCAACAAGCCCAAAAGTCAAGCAATTAAGTGGCAACATGCCAAGGCAAAGGAAACAGAAAATGCAACCCTAGACTCCTATTTTGGGGGCATAGAGCGGGAAAAGGACTGTGAGGTCAGAAGTCCTGCTCCAAAAGCCCCAAAGGAAAACATGAGCGGGTTGCAGGCCATAGAGGACCTTAAGAAGGACTTTAAAAATCAAATAAGAGAAGTGGAGGAAAAATTGGAAAGAGAAATGAGAAGGATGCAGGAAAAGTATGAAATGAGGGTCAACAGCCTGACTGAGGAAAACAACACCTTAAAAAATAGACTAACTCAAATGGCAAAGGAGGCCCAAAAGGGCAATGAGGAGAAGAATGCCTTAAAAGTCGAATTTGCCAGATGGAAAAAGAATCTCAAAAGTTCACTGAGGAGATTCATTCCTTCAGAGTTAGACTGGAGCAAATGGAAGCTAATGACTTTATGAGAAATCAAGATGCTGTTAAGCAGATCCAAACAAACGAAATATTAGAAGGCAATGTGAAATATCTCATGGGAAAAACCACTGACCTGGAGAATAGATCCAGGAGAGACAATTTAAAAATTATTGGACTACCTGAAAGCCATGATCAAGGAAAGAACCTAGAAATCACCCTTCAAGAAATTCTCAAGGAAAACTGCCCTGATGTTTTAGATCCAGAGGGCAAAATAGAGGTTGAAAGAATCCACAGATCACCTCCTGAGAAAGATCCCAAAAAGAAAACTCCCAGGAATATTATAGCCAGGTTCCAGAATCCCCAGATCAAGGAGAAAATACTACAAGCAGCCAGGAAGAAACAATTTCAATATTGTGGAAACACAATCAGAATAGCCCAGGACCTGGCAGCTTCTACACTGAGGGATCGAAGGGCAAGGAATATGATATTCCAGAGGGCAAAAGAAGTGGGAATGAACCCAAGGGTCACCTACCCAGCAAAACTGAGTATTTTGTTTCAGGGGAAAATATGGTCATCCAGTGGAATAGAGGACTTTCAAGCATTCTTGAGGAAAAAACCAGAATTGAATAGAAAATTTGACATCCAGACACAAGAAGGAAGAGATGCCTGAGAAGGTAATCAGGGAAAAGAAATCAAAAGGATCTTATCAAAGTTCAACTATTTACATTCTTATATGGAAAAGCAATAACTGTGACTGATGATATCTTTCTCACTATGAAAATAATGGAAGAAGGGGGTGTTGTCATATGAATACATATGTGAATGTGTGTGTATATGGTTACAGTTATATATGGATAGAGGGCATAGGTTGAATTTGTTGGGAAGGGAGAATACTCAAGGGATGAAATTATGAGGTGAGAGAGGAAAGTGGCAAGAGGAGATGGGGAGAGACAGGGTAGGGTAAACCATCCCATGTAGAAGAAGCAAGGGGAAGTGGTTGCAAAGGAGGGGGAGAATAAGGAAGGCTAAAAAGGCAAAACCACATTCACATTGAATTTGGTTCAGGGAGAAAATGACATACATACTAAATGGGATATCTCAACCTGCAGCAGCATAGGGGGAAGGGGGATGAGAGGAGGGATGATGGATGGGAGGGCATCCTTGGGGTGAGGGGAGGTTGGAAGTACCCACTATAGAAGAGGGACAGGACCATGTAGGGAATGGACCAGGTTGGGGGTGGGATGAGTGGGAGGGAATTATAAGCAGCCTTGTACAATATATCTACTATGATAATGTTTTGCATAGCTAGACATGTACAACATATACTGAATTACTTATATCCCAAGTAGGAATGGGTGACAAGGGAGGAAGGAAATGGATCTGAAATTCAAGGTCGTAACATTAAATGTTTCAAATATATATATAAATACTATTATTAATACTCTTTTTGCCTATAATTGGGAGATAAGATGTGCAGGCATTGGGACACAAAGATTCATCTTCCTCTAATGGAAAAGTCGATGGGGGTATGGGAGAAGGTATGGGAGAGAGCAGATTGGAGGAAACGATATCTTGTGGGATTACTATTCTGGGAGGTTGGGTAGGGGAATAATGGGGGGAAAATGATTGTAACTCAAAATCTGGCAGAAATGAATGATGTAAATCAGAAGTTAATAAAGCATTTGTTTAAAAAAAAAAAAAAGAACCTAAATCATGATCCCAGCTTAACTACTTCCTGGCTGCATGACCACGGGCAAGTCACTTTCCCTCCCTGATTGTTTGTTTCCTTATCTTTAAAATGAAGGGGTTGACCTAGATCAGTGATATCAAACTCAAATAGCAATGGGGAGCACTAAACTATGCATCAGGGGCTCCATATTGACTCAGAAAACCACACATTAATTACTATCAGTTTCTGTTAAGTTTTTATTTGTTAAAAATTTCCCAATTACATTTTGATCTGGTTCATGTCACACTGAAGACTGTTGCTGGAGGCAATATAGTGAGTCTGGCACATCTGGACTAGGAGACCTCTGAGGTCCCTTTCAGCTCTCAGCTTTGTTATTGTTCAGTTGTTTTGGTCATGTCCAACTCTTGATGACCTCATTTGGGGTTTGTTTTGTATTTTTTATTTTATTCTTTTCCCAAATGCTTTATTAACTTCTGGTTTACATCTTTCATTTCTGCCAGATTTTGAGTTACAATTTTTTCTCCATTTTTTCCCTTCCCCTCCCACCCCAGAATAGCAGTCCCACAGGATATGCCCTCATTCTATCTGCTCTCTCCCATATCTTCTCCCATGCCCTCTTTGACTTTTTCACTAGGGCAAGGTGAATCTCTGTGCCCCAATGCCTGTATATCTTATTTCCCAATTATATGTAAAATAGTATTAATAATAGCATTTATATATTTTTAAACATTTGATTTTAAAACTTCGAATTCCAGATTCATTCCCTTCCTCCCTTGTCAACCATCCTTACTGGGAAGATAAGCAATTCAGTCTATGTTGTACATGTGTAGCTATGCAAAACATTACCATAGTAGATATATCGTAAAAGACTATATTTCCCCCCCTCCTATCCCACCTCCCACTTGGTCTATTTCCTACTTTGATCCTGTTCCTTATCAAAAGTGGGTGCTTCCAATTTTTCCTGCCCCCCCTTCCCTCCCATGATGTCCCCTCCCATCCCCTTCCCCCCTACTCTCCTGTAGGGTGAGATATCCTATTTAGTATGTATGTCATTCTCTCCCTGAGTCACATTCAATTAGAATAAGGTTTTGCCTTTTTGCCTTCATGTTCTTCCCCTCCCTTGTAGCCATTTTCCAGTGCCTCTTCTATATGAGATAGTTTACCTTATTCTGTCTCTCCCCAGCACCTCTTGTTATATTCCTCACTCATCTCTTAATTTCACCTTTTAAGTATCATCCCTTCCTATTAAATTTGACCTGTACCCTCTATCTATGTATACCTGTAAACATATATATACACATTCATATATGTATTCATATGCCCATATACCCTTCTTCAATTGTTTTCATACTGAGAAAAGTCTCATCAGTTATAGTTATCATTTTTTTCCATGTAGGAATGTAAATAGTTCAACTTTGATAAGTTCATTGTGATTTCTTTTCCCTGTTTACCTTCTCAAGCATCTCTTGCTTCTTGTGTTTGAATGTCAAAATTTCTATTCAACTGGTTTTTTCCTCAAGAATGCTTGAAAGTCCTCTATTCCACTGAATGACCATATTTTCCCCTGAAACATGATACTCAGTTTTGCTGGGTAGGTGATTCTTGGTTTTAATCCTAGCTCCTTTGCCCTCTGGAATATCATATTCCAAACCCTTCAATCCTTCAGTGTAGAAGCTGCCAGATCCTGTACTATCCTGATTGCATTTCCACAGTATTCAAATTGTTTCTTCCTGGCTGCTTATAATATTTTCTTCTTGATCTGGGAACTCTGGAACCTGGCTATAATATTGCTAGGCATTTTCTTTTTGGGATCTTTTTCAGGAGGTGATTGGTGGATTCTTTCAACCTCTATTTTGCCTTCTGGTTCTAAAACATCAGGGCAATTTTCCTTGATAATTCTTGAAGGATGATTTCTAGGTTCTTTCTTTGATCATGGTTTTCAAGTAGTACAATAATTTTTAGATTATCTCTCCTGGATCTATTTTCCAGGTCAGTGGTTTTTCCCATGAGATATTTCACATTGCCACATTCTTTCATCTGTTTGGATCTGCTCAATAGCATCTTGATTTCTCATAGAGTTACTAGCTTCCATTCGCTCCAGTCTAATTCTGAAGGAATGATTCTCCTCAGTGAGTTTTTGAGAATCTTTTCCCATCTGGCAGATTCGGCTTTTTAAGGCATTCTTCTCCTCATTGCCTTTTTGAGCCTCTTTTGCCATTTGAGTTAGTCTATTGTTTAAGGTGTTATTTTCCTCAGTCAGGATGTTGACTCTCATTTCATACTTTTCTTGCATCTTTCTCATTTCTCTTCTCAATTTTTCCTCCACTTCTCTTATCTGCTTCTTAAGGTCCTCTGTGGCCTATAACCAGCCTATAACCCCATTTGGGGCTTTTGGTGCAGGAGTTCTGACCTCACAGTCCTCCTCCTGTTCCATGCTTCCATCCTCTTTGCCCCCAAAATAGGAGTCTAATGTTGAATTTTTCTGTTTATCTTGTTTCCTTTGCCTAGGCACGTTACCATTCAATTACTTGTCTTTTGGGCTTGTTGCTACAGTAGGACTCTGCCACCAGCCAGGGGAGCTTCTGTCCTAAATGCTGGGGTTTTCTCAGCTGCTGGAGGTATTAGTTGGGTGCCCTCTGTGAAGCCTCCACACACTCTGGCAAGCTGGTTACACACCCCAAGACCTTCTCCCCAGACCACAATCCAGATCCAAGAAGGTTAAAACAAGAGCAATTATCCCCAAGACTGATCACCTGGTCCCCTTACAGTCCACAGGCCAGGAACTGAAGCTGTGCCATGTGTCCAAGGCTGTGCAGAAGGTCTCAGCGGCTTCTCACCCCCAGGCAAAGAGGCAGACACGCTCTTCCCATAAATGAATCCCAAAGTCCATACTGCGCTAACCTCTCACTTTGTCCATGGCATCTATGTGTTGATAATTCTGGAAACACCACAGCTGCTTGTGTTATGGTGTCTCTTTTGCTGGCTGCTGGTCCTGCTGCCCTTGAGGCTAAAACTTCTGACTCATGTGGGGCCTGGGCTTGGCTCCTAGAGTGCTGCACTGGCTGCTCCCTGCTGGGCTGCCGGGCTGTCCTCAGAGGGCGGTTAGCTTCTATGTGTCATTTTGTGGGTTCTATAGCTCCAGTGGTTGTTCATAGTCTCCTTTTACATAAATTTGGAAGTGGTGTGGGCCAGAGCGCTGCAGAAGTGCTGTTACTACTCCGCCATCTTGACTCTGCCCCCCATTTGGGGTTTTCTTAACAAAGTTACTGGAGTGGTTTCCCATTTCCTTCTCTAACTCATTTTACAGATGAGGAAACTGAGGCAAACAGGGTTAAGTGACTCGACCAGGGCCATCCAGTTAATAATTGTCTGAGGCCAGATTTTAATTCAGGTCTTCCTGACTCCAGATCCAGCACTCTATCCACTGTGCCACCGAGCTGCCTATGATCCTTTATTATGATCAAAATCTGTGATCCTTTACTACTTACCTCACAGTGTTCCTTTGAAAATCAAAAACTCTGTAAGACATTCTACAAATGTGATCTATTATTAGTATCCTTGTCAAAAAAGTATTAGTATACTTGTCAAAAAGAGGTATTAAAGTAGGAAAGGGGAAAAAAGGTCATTCCTAGAGATGTGGCTAAGATACCATCTGACTTAAACTTTGTCTTGAGTCTTAAAGAAATTATCAAGAATCAATGATAAGAATCAATGCCAGCAACCCCTAAAATAATATATTCAATGGTCAGTTTCAAAATGCTTAGCTGAAGAGAAGGATGAAATACAAAATTTAATCTTTCAGTTCTAAACCCATTTAAGAAATTATTTTTTTCCTGATCAAAACAAGACAGCTACCACAGGAAGGGCTTGGGTAAGCCACAAGTCTCACACTTCAGTACAAAAAAAATCTACTTCACAAGTACACAAGACAGAGGTGCATGGTTAGACAGCAGTTGTTCAGGAAAAAAAAGATGTGGGAGCTTTAGTGTACTGAAATTTCAATATGAGTCAGCAGTATGACAGGGAAGCCAGAAAAACTCATTGATCTTGGGCTCCATTATAGAGGTCCATAGATTGCAAGACTAGGCAGGTGATAGCCCCGCTCTGCTCTGCCTTGGTCAGACCTCATCTAGCTACTGAATTCAATTCTGGGCACCCCATATTGAGAAGAACATTGATCATCTGGAGAGTATTCAGAGGAAAGCAATCAGGATGTTGCCTTGAGTCAGTGTCATATGAGAATCCTTTGAAGTAACTTGCTATATTTAGCTAGGGGAAGAGAAGATCCAAGAGGAACATGATAAGTGTCTTCAAGTTCTTTTGAAGTGATATTATGTGGGAAAAGGATTTGGCTTTTTTAATTTGGCTCTGGAGGGCAGAACCAAGAGCGATGGTTGGAAGCCTCCAAGACGCCAATTGAGCCTTGATGCTAACAGTTGGAACTGTCCAAAAGTAGAGTGGGGTGCCTTGAGAAGTGCCCACTCCTTGGAAACCTTCAAGCAGTGTCTGGACAATAACTTGTCATGTATGTTTAAGTAGGGATTCCTTCTTTGTGTGAATTGGATTAGATGGCCAGTAAGGTCCCTTCTAACTCTCAAAATTCTGTGACTTAACAATTACAAAATGTGCTGATTTCAGTTGAATTTGAGGAGTGGTATAGATTTAATCTCAGAGCACTCACTGACTTCAAGTTGTGTCCTTGAGGTTCCACCCACTGACACTCAGTGTTTCTTCCCAAATGATGTCCAGTGGTCAATTCTTCCAATGGAGTGTTAAATCACAGTCCTGTAGCCTTCTTTCCTCCTGCTTTCCATCCCTTCCCTCAAAGGAAATTCCAAATGAAAGGTCAGTGGCCTGATTTATCTCTATTCCAGTCCTCTTCACCCTGACTTCTATCCTAATGAATTTTCTCAGTTCTAGGGAAGCTACAGGCTGAACTTGAGCCCCTCCCTGCAAGAATTAATTAGGATTTTTGAAGGAAAACTCTATACCCTTAATAATAATTCATATTTCTCTAGAGCAGAGGTGCTTGACCTGGGGTCCATGAACTCATTTTTTTTTTGCCTTTTGGAGGGCAATTGGGGTTAAGTAACTTGCCCAAGGTCACACGGCTAGGTTTTTGTTTGTGTGTGCTTCAAGTGTCTGAGGCAGGATCTGAACTTGGGTCCTTCTGACTCCAGGGCTGACACTCTACTCACTGTGCCACCTAGCCACTCCATGAACTCATTTTTTAAAATGACTATCTCAATATAATTGGATTCCTTGGTAAGTCTATGTATTTTATTTTATACATTTACAAACATTGTTCTAAACAGGGGTTGAGAGGCTTTACCTATTGCCAAAAGGGTCCATGATACACATTAAAAAGGGGTGAACAAGCTCTGATCTAGAGAGCAAAGGCCTATAAAGTGCTATCTCCATCAAAACAACCCTGTGAGAGATAGTGCAATTCTGCAATTATTAAAAATTTTTTTCTCAATGAACAAATATTTATTTTATACTAACCCAGATTGAAAAAAAAAACCAAACCCAAGCCTTCATAACAAATATTTGCAATCAAGCAAAACAAATTTTCACATTGGTCATGTTCATGTCCAAAAATGCATCTTGATCCCATCACTTGCTTGTTAGGAAACGAATAGATGTCTTATTTTCCCCATGTTAGATGAAGAGGTTTGATAGGGAATCCTTAACAGCTTGATGAAGGTTCAGGAAAATGAGCCTCTGTTTGGGACTTTTATTAAATCTCCTAAAGGAAAATATCTAGATGCCTGTTAGTGCCCCCTTGAGAGGGTTAAAGATATCTTCTTGTTTCTGATACCTACCAACCTACTGACACTTCATTAAGGAGGAGTAATTAAGTCTCAGAAGCAATTTGACTGACTCGGGCTATTGTAGATTAGAACTAGTCCTCTGCCTGGCCCATAGAAGGGAGTTCTGAGGCAATGGAAATATTGATTGCTCCAGCTGTTACTCCGTTCCAGATGGACTATTGATCACAAACAGCTAGAGACAGAGAAAACCAAAGAGAGAAAGGCTTGGAAGAGGTGAGTGAGTAGGCGGAGTGGCCTGTGAGGGAGATCTAAAGCCTCTATTTTGCATAACCTCCCCCTTGGAGTGGTTAATGGCAGCTTAAGAGAATGATGACCAAGACCTCACCCACAGGATGAAGAGGGGGCTTGTCATAGATCCACACCCCAGGAAAGTCTAGAACCATATAACCAATTTCCTAAATGATTTCCAGGACCTGGTCTTATAGAGAGAGAAAAGGGAAATTTTGCAAAGCTCCAGTCCTATAGAGAGAAGAGGACTGAGCCTGTGGCCCCAGAGCCTGGCGAGCACACAATTGAGCCACGAATAATGAAAAAAAAGCAAACACCTGCTCTTTACTCATTGCCACTACCATGTTCTTTGGACAATCCTGGTCCATGGTAAGGTGATTGCCTCTCTATCAACTCTGAGTTCATTTCCCTTCTGAGAGAATTCTCACCCTTGGGGAGGCTAGAAACCTGTATAAAGGTCCCAGGTATGAATGTGGGGCTCAGAGCGAAAGGACGGAAGGTTTGTACAACTAGGATCATAATTCTTTTAGAAACATTTCAACTTCTAATTTTAAAAAAATGTTTAGTATCTTTGTTCTTTACATTATCTTTATTTGCAAATATGTCCCTCCCCCTTCATATCTTCCCTTGTAACAATGACTAAAAAATAAACAACAAAAAAAGGCAGTTCAGCAAAACTAATAAACACATCAGACAAATTTGACAGAATGTGAAATATTGTGTTCCCAGAGATAATCCCCACTTTCACTAAGAAAGGAGGGAGGGGTGGCTAGGTGGCACAGTGAATAGAGCGCCAGCCCTGGAGTCAGAAGGACCTGAGTTCGGATCCGGCCTCAGACACTTAACCCACACAAACAAAAACCTAGCCATGTGACCTTGGGCAAGTTACTTAACCCCAATTGCCCTAAAGGGGAGGCTAGGTGGCACAGTGAGTAAGAGTGCCGGCCTCGGAGTTGGGATGACCCGAGATCAAATCTGGCCTCAGGAAATGAGCACCCACACATAAATAATGACTAGCTGTGTAACCTTGAGCAAGTTACTTAACCCCAATTGCTTTAAAAAAAAAAAAAAGAAAGGAGGGAGGTATGCTAAATTTGGGGGTCCAGTCTTGGTCAGTAGAATTTTTGTATTTGGTTTAATTTTATTCTTCTTTCCATTTACATTATTATATTCATTCTGTATACTGCTTTCCAAGTTCTACATCAGTTCATCTACCCTGTGTCTGTGAATTCTTCATATTAGTAATTTCTTATGTCACAGCATTATTCCACCGCACTATAAATGTGGAATGAGATTCTAATGCTTGCAGTGAAAGCCTTGCCTTCCTTTTCCTATTCATTCTTCCCTGGCATGGATAAGCCCCACAGTATAGGTTTCTTAATGTCATTTGAAATTTCTTCTATAAGTTTAGTTCCTTGAGTTTTTGTGTGGTGCTCTCAGACGACTTGGTATTCAGCAAACTTTTTTGTTTGTTTGTTTAGCAATGACTAGGTGCCAGGCACTATGCAAAGGATACAAAGAAAGGCAAAAACATGACCCCTGCACTCAAGGAGCTCAGATTTTCATATTTAAAACATGTAAATAACTGCTTACATACAAGATATATGGAGAGTAAATGAGAGATAATCTCAGAGGAAAGTTACTAGCAGTTAGGTGAATTGGGAAAGATCTGTGTGGAAGGTAGGGTCTGAACGGTGTATAAGGGAGTCAGTGGAAAGGCAGAATGAACAAACAGAAGGCCATATATGAAGAGTTGCAAGAAGACCAATGTAGATAGGAGGGGGCGAAGTGTGAGAAGACTGGAAAGGTAAGAATGTGCCAGGTTGTGAAGAGCTTTAAAAGCCAAATAGAGGATTTTATACTTAGTCCTGGAAATCAAAGATAGCTATGGGAATTTATTAAGTAGGGGTATAACATGGTCAATTTTAGGAACATCACTTTGACATGCAAGTGAGTGGGACTTGAGACATTTTAGACTGGAGACCCAACAGAAAGCCTGAATAGTCTGGGCATGAGAAGGTGTCGAGGGCCACCACTATGGTGGAGAACAAGAGATGCTCCAAAGGTAGAAATTACAAGACTTGGCAACAGATTGGACGTGTAGTGGAATTGTGAGTGGAAGCATCTAGGAGGACACTGAGATTGCATGTCTGAATGATTCATGGAATAGTGGTACCTTTAAGTGCAATAGGGAATTTTTAGATGATACAAGGGTTTGGGGGAAAAGAAGAGTTTTTTGGACAGGTTAAATTTGAGGTGCCTAAGGAAGATTCAATTTGAGATGTTGAAAAAGTAATTGATGACAAAGGAATGGAGTTCAAGAGAAAGATGAAGGCTAGATAATAATGTTAACATTTTTATATAGCACCTACTATGTGCCAAGAACTATGCTAAATGCTTTACAGATATTATCTCATTTGATCCTTACAACAACCCTAGGAGGTAGATGTTATTATTATTATCCCAATTTTATTATTGAGAAAACTGAGGCAAACAAAGGTTTATGTGACTTGCCCAACGTCACACAGCCAGTAAAGTGTCTGAGGCCCCATTGGAACTCAAGTCTTCTTGACTTCAGGTCTGGCATCCTATCTACTGCTCTACTATCTGCCTCCTAGCTACCTGTGTCACCTAGCTGGATAGATACATCTAGGAATCATTTGTGTGGAGATGATGATTGAGTCCATGGGAACTGATGTGAACACTAAAGGAAATGGTGAAGAGGGAGAAGAGGGCCCAGGATAGACCCTTGAGGGATACCCATAGTTAGTGGGTAAAACCTAGATGGAGACTAAGGAGTGGCCAGAGAAATAGAATGAGAATGAAGAGAGGAGTATCCTGAAAATCCAGAAAGGAAAACCTATATATGAGAAAATGGTCAACCAAGTCTGAAGACTGAGAAAAGACCTTTAGATTGAATATTAAAGGGCTCATTGATAACTTTGGAAAGGGCAGTTTCAGTTAAAGGATGCAGTCAGAAGCCACAATGCAGAGGGTTTAGAAAACAGTGAGAGGAGAGGATATGGAAATAGTTTTAATATTTCCTTTTGCTTTTACATCACATTCATTTCTCCTTAACCAATCACCATCCCTCCACCCCAACATTGAACATTTTCTTACAGCCACAGAAACAAAAACCTCCTATATAAAATCAACCAAGATGGCAGCTGTATCTAACTGCATCTGGGAGCCATCATCTACCAAGAAGAGGATGGGATACTCCCCTTACAACTCTCTAAGACAAAAGGGATTCATAACAACTCATCACAATTCAATTGCTTTTTAGTATGATCAATAGCTTTGGATATTAAGGTCAACAGTGAGATCAAACCAAAGAAGGACCTCTGGAGTATGGTGCAGAGCCTTTTGTTAGGATTTATGGGAGATCATGGATAGAGAGTCACAAAGTATGAAAAAGCATATGCAGATTGTGATCCAAAAAGGCAGGGGAAGCACACATGGATGAAATCATGGCTGCCTAGACATACCCAAGTGTAAATCTAATTGGTAAAGAGCCCAGCTGAGGGCTTAAAGGCAGCTCAATGTCATTTCTAGAATCCTGCTTGCTATTGCTATATTTGAAACCTTTAATGTCTTTTGGTATGTTGACAGATGCTAAGTCTGGTTGATGCTTATGTTTTGTTGCCGTGGCTTCTCCCAAGGGAGTATTTGGAACCTAGACTCAGTCCATTTGTTCATCCTTGGACTTAGCTCTTCCTACCCATAGATTTACAAAGAGGCTGCAAACAAAATCATTTTAAATAACTGCAACATTGGAGCAGAAGTATAGAGTAGTGAATCAAAAGCTAGCTTCAATATCAGAAAGACCTGGGTGCATATATTGCCCCAAATGAATAGTAGTTGTATGTCCTTGGACAATGTAACTTAACTATTCAGGATTCCAGGAGACTCTCCAAGATTAAATAGCAGAAAACTTGCAAAAAACATTTTTTTTTTGGTAAAAGGACCTTGCCAAGAAGTATAATTTCAAATTCCAATAGAGTTCCAGTCATTTCTCCCTCTATACGTTTTACCCCTCAAATCACAGACTGGCGACAACCCATTGGGAACAGGTTCTATCTAATCCCTTGATACTAGGTTGATGATGGCTTACTTTCCATCTACTACAGTTGTATTCATTGCCTCTCAGTCACGAAGGTTTCCTGTGGCAAGTTCAAACGAAGGGCTATAGGAATAATGCAAGCTATTGGATCATAAAACTCACCTCGTCTTAAATATACAGGTAACGCCATAGACAGAAAACAGTGGCTCCACTTAGTGAAATATTTCCCTCCCCAAAAAATCAATAATAAAATGCAAAATCAAGGAAACATCATCTTAATTCTTTCCCTTTGTTCTCATAGAGAGAAGACTCTGGATTAAAATTTCTGCTCTGCCATTAATCATGTGCATGGCTTTGGACAAAATTATTCCACCTCTGTGGGCCTCAGTTTCTTCTGTAAAATGAGGGGTTTGGATCACATCACCTCCAAGATTCCTTCCAGACCTAAATCTGTGGTCCTTTAATGTGGGTCCCCAGTTTTTCCTTAATAATGCCCCTTAGAACCTGACTTTTCCAAGGTTATTTCATAGACCTTCACACCACGTTCCAGTCAAAAAGGATCATTTATGGTTCTTACTGTTCCCCAAACTCCAAATCCTTGCCTTTGCAGGCTCCCCTGCTTGGAATGCCCTCCCTCCCCACTGTGACTCTTAGAATCCCATTTTATTTAGTACTCAGCTCAAGTGACACCTGCCAGGAGCTCATTTAAGTGTTCTCTCTCCTCAGATCATCACGTCCATAATTATCAGTTTGTGTTCTATGACGATGTACCCAACCCCCACCCCCATCCCCATCCCCAGTAAAATATAAGGTCCTGGAGGGCAGTCATTGATAGTCATTTTACCTTTGTATTCCCAGCACCTGGTAGCATCTTGCATATAGTATGGTTTTAAATATGTTTGTTGTATTGACTAAAAGAACAACATCCTTATGAAAGCTGGGGATGCTGGGCTTGCAGCTGCCAACTCTTATGCACCGTAATACCTCTAAAGTCACTTTTTTTTTTTTTTCAGATTGGGCCAGTTATTTGTAATCTACAGCCTGAAAAGTGTGTCGTATTTGTTAGGGTTCTAGGATTTACTCAAAGCAGTCGTGTACAAATAATTATAGAATATGCCTGGAAAAGGAGGTGGCTGAGTCACACAGCAAGAGGAAGGCACAGCATACAGGCACACCATGTCTGTGTGGGCATCTACATGATGCCAGGAGACTGAGAGGAAGGCTCTAACACAGTGGCTGACTCTTTAGGGATTTACCAGAGTAAAGAAGTAACAAAATGAGAAGACACGGAAAGGCTGCGATCTGCACTGTGGGAGACTCCATATTGATAAGAGCACAGGTCCACCAAAGTATAAAGTATTAAAAAATGTACAGGAAATAGGCATGAAATTCGTTGTTTGTTCAGTCATTTCAGTCTCGTCTGACTCTCCATGACCCCATTTGGGGTTTTCTTGGCAAAGATACTGGAGTAGTTTGCTATTTCCTTCAGCTCATTTTCCAGATGAGGCAAATAGGGGTTAAGTGACTTGCCCAAGGTCACACAGCTAATAAGTATCTGAGGGCTGAATTGGAACTCAGGAGATGGTTCTGACTCCAGGCCCCAGCATTCTATTGTGTTCTATCTAGCTGCACCAAGCATGAAATTGGTAATCCTTTAAAAAAAAAAAAAAGCGCCAGTGTCTAGTATCTCATATATCCAAAATACAGCTGGGAATATTTTAGGAGAGAACGGAGTTTGAATTTTTCCTCTGTATCACCTTGGGCAAGTCACCTGTTCTTAGGGTAAAGTATACATTTTCATTTAAATGGAAGTTTAAAGTCTCTAAATTTCTGGAAAGACTAATAATTATACCTGCCTTACAAGGCTGCTAGGATGATCAAACTGGCTAAGGCATATTGTATGTTTTGCAAACTTGAAAGGACCGTATAATCATCAGCTTGGCAGAGTAGAGAGAACAGCAGCCATGGAGTCTTAAACAATTAAGTGACCAGTCACATAACTAGAAAGACTAGATTTGAACTCAGATCTTCCTGACCCCAGGACCAATGAATGCTCTATCCACTGCAACACTTAGTTACCTGTGGAAAAGGAGGTTATAATGTGATTTTTTTGGAAGGGGAAGGCAAAGCAATTAGGGTTAAGTGACAAGGTCACACAGCTAGTAAGTGTGTTAAGTGTCTAAGGCCAAATTTGAACTCAGGTCCTTCTGACTCCAGGACCTATGCTCTATTTACTGTACCACCTAGGGGCCCCTACAACATTATTTTGTTCTCTTAAGACATGTGTATACCGTGTGATCTTGGGCAAGTCATTTAACCCCAATCACCTTGCCTTCCCCCATCCAAAAAAAAAAAAAAAAAGGCATGTGTATATCCTGAGATTATTGACTACACTAGGTACACTCTTCATCAAGGAAGAGGCAACAGGTCATTCATTCCAGAATAGGATGAACCTGTTCTCAAGCTTCTTCAGTTACAGTGCACGAGCAACAAACCTCAGCCTGCAAGATAATTAGGGAGTGGGGCAGAGGGCCAGGAGGACCTTGGGACTTTTCAAAGTTTCTCCTACACCCACTGGAGACTTCCCAAACGTTCCCTTTTCGGTAAGATCTGGTCTGATATTACAACCTAAAGCACAAGCTTAGATCTGTCATAAGCCCATGGGACATAATTATTTCCAAAACTCAATTTTCAAAAGAAATGTACCATTCCATTTCAGAAAGGTACATTATAAAATCACTTTGCATAAAAAAAAAATCAAAGTAGATCCCAGCTGTGCAGTTATTTTCAGCTTTTAATTGCCAGCTCTCGACTATTCTTTCCTTATTTTGTTAACTCAACATATTTTTCAATAGACTTTGGTTACAGGTTCAGTGTTGATCTTTTTTATGTTTAAAGAAAAAAAGCTGCTGTCTTCTGGAACAACACATCAGTTCTAACAGGAACATAGCAATTACTGGGAAATAAAAATGACCCAAACTTTCTTCAAACTCCAACAATTTCAAGATCAAAGTATGAATGATAACTTGTCCATGTTACCTGTCACTTCCTTCCACACTACCATGTATCTATCAGAGTGTTCGTGCAGAACATTACCCGACATATTTCTCTACAGAGAGAATTTCCATTTATTCATTTATTTTTTTTTTTTGCAAACTCCATTTTAGAGGCAAGGGGTTAAACTGATTGAATTTTCACACGATTGAAATTATTGCTTAAAGTGCTTGGGTTGGTTACATTTTAAAAAATGAAAGTACAGATTATTTAAAATTAAAACTATAGGTATTAGCAACACAAATGGAAACTACATGGATACAGCAAATACTTAAGTTATACAGAAACAGGAGGCAGAAATAAATTAATATAACACTGGAAAACAATTTACTTATGTAAATTGAGCAAGAAAAAAAATATCTATTTTTCCCTGACCCACACCATTTACAAGGGCGAATTATTCCGAATGTTGCCTATGAACACGTTGGCTACATAACAGCAAACAAGGGCAAAACATTTAGTGCATGATACTTAATTTCACATGAATATACAAAGTTGAACAAAAAGTAATGTTTGAAGATAAAATCCATCGGTGGTAAAATGTAAGAATCCATGTATCTAAAATAAGCCCTAGGCCTCAGTTTGAATTTGGTTCACCATTATGCAGCTCCATAAAATTAAATGTCTGGGAATGCTTCTATCATTTTTCCCATCTTGTCTTCAGCTGCCTCAGTCTAGCAAACCCCAAAAGGTGCCAGCCTTGTTTTCAGACACACCGTCAGCTCATGTCGTCCCTCACTCCTCCTTCATTTCAGTTGCATTGAATAGCATCTCAAAATAAGGAATGTCTCAAGCAGAGCAAGGCCAGAAGCGAGCAGTTTCCCTATCAAAGTGCATTCTTAAATGTATCTTCCTATACAATCTCGTTGTGAACTCCACCACATTCTCACTTGTAACTAGGAACAAAGAAAATCAGAAGATTTCTTTTCTCCTTCATCAAGGCAAGATACAGCAACTTGTTTTAAAATACACAACCCATAAGAACAATGCTGCAAAGCAATTTCTGCAAGGGCCCAGCATGCCACACACACACATAGATAAAAGCCACAGACTTGTGCTGAGCCTCCAAACTTGGAAATTTTTTAGGAGGTTTTTAAGATGGGCTTGCTTGTTTTGTACCATCCTCAGGCTCTCTCATAATGGGAATAAAGAAAACAAAATCCGCTTGGGTGATGTCATTTTTAAATATAGTGAAAAGGTTTTTATAAAAAAGATTCTAGTTGATCTCTTTACTACTAATGGAGGAGAAATGGAGGGGTGGGTGGGAAGGGAAGAGTGAACAGACAGACCTAAAATAAACGCTGATCAAATTTTGATAGGGCACAAGTTAATTTTTTTTACTAGTTCCCGACTGCTTACTTGCACTAGCCTACACGTCTCTCTAATACCTTCCAAAATACCTTCTTACAAATACCAGAAATCTGTTCATAAACTCTACATTTTCCTTTTTTTGTTTTGCATGAAAAAAATAAACTATCATAGTAAAAGTCATTGGGAAAAGCTGTTTGTAACCTCATAAAAGGTTAGACTGTAACCCTGGTTTAACATTTAAATATTGCTTCACTCATCACATCTTAATTCTCTATCAGTTTATAAAGTTCTTCCTAATAAACTGGATATTTACCTCCAAAAATCTATTTTAAAACAATTTTAATAATTTCTCTTCCCAAAGTTATCATTCAGTCTCCCAACTCTGATTGTGTAAGGTATAGATTCACTATACATTTCTTTAGCTTTGCAATCTACAGCCAAGCATCTGGGGTACATTAAGCAGACATTCTCTCTCCATTAGTCACCTTCAGTCTGGAAAGTGCACTCACTCACAATCAGAGACCAAGATTCACCTGCCAAGCAAGTGATTGCTGCATAACTTTAATGGGAAAAAAAGTGAGGCATGAATATTCAAAAATAGGAATTTTCCTCTAAACAAGGTAAGGCATTCAACTCTCACCAAGGAAGTAGGGGGGAAAATCACCCTGTTTTTGTCTTCTGATGGAAAGCTGAACATTTCACTTTTAGCATGACAAAATGAAGCATGTGGGACTACAGAGTCATGTTCTGAGTAATAAACAGTTCAAGGTATTTCAAAAATAAGAAATCCAGTTTCTCTCTGGTTAAAGTGCTATACTCCTTATGATACAAAATGGCAGCTCACCTTTCCAATTCCATTTCAAACCACAACATACCAAAGGCTTACAAATTCATGGATCATAAGGTACAAAATAACATCACATTCACAGTAGATTATAACATATCTAAGTTAACTGACTTCCTCAATAGAAGCATAAATCCAAAATGAGAATTTCAAACAATCTTTGCTAAGAGAGTTGGGGAAGAGGAGGGAGGGAGAGGATGGAGAGAAAAGGAAAAGACAAAACCAGCTAAGGACAGAAAGGCAGTCGACCCTTTTAATGAAAAGTACTGAATTGTCAAATGTTCTAATAAATATACATAATAAAACAATGAAAATAAGTAAAAGTAAATATGTGAGATGAGGTTCTTTCTTAGAAGTCTTGTCTGACAGCCTAAGGGCTGACTGAACCCAAGAAAATATCCACCACACTTAATTCACTTTTCCTCCTTCTGTTTGCCCTACTTACACTTCCTTGGACTTTGCCTCCTTCCTACTTAGATACTTCCAGTATTCCCCCTAGGGAACAGTTCTTTATTAGCCCTGACACTTGACAGGGTCTCAGTAAACTAACTGAAAAATAAAAATTGCTAACAGTCACATAATGTCACTTGCTAGCTGTAAAAATGTGATTCCCTGTTTAGTCCCATGATGTAAGGATGATGCAGGTAACTGAAGGATTTGGGGGAGTGGGGCCAGGTGTTTTCGTTAATTCCACTACTGTAGGAAGTATTGGAGGATCAGCTGAAAAGTTACCCTGAAAAGATTAATAGGGCCAGATATTACCCCCAGGGTCTAAAAAGAGAAAATCTGGTGGTACTGAAACTTCATTAAGTATAATTTTTAAGCTAAGGACCTTACCATTGTCCACAAACTTCTCTCCTGTTTCTTCCTCTTTCTTTCTCCTACCCCTAATGCCAAACCTTGTTGGGCCCTTGAACTTTAATGGCTGGTTCCAATGCCCAAAGGGCTAACATTAACATCACCATAATAAGCTCTATACCCCACTCCCTTACTCTGAGGCTATTTTTAGTATTGAGGTTACTCACTTCTAAAAATTTTTCAACTTAAAGATATAGTTTCAGCCCTTGAGGGGCATGAAATCTATCCAATTCTTTAAGCCTACTCTATAGAAAACTTGGCTTATGAGCTAAAAATGGAGAGCAATAGAGCCTCTGAGTTACACAATTAAGAGGAATGCATCGTAAGTTGACCCCTGAAGCCATTTACAAAGTTCAGTAAAAAGCCCCAAAAGAGAACATGGTCATTTGTAGAAAACATTACTCTAGTTCACTGGGAGGCAGCAGATGGCATAGTGTATACTCAATCCTAAAAATCTGTAAATGTTATTCATGTAAATCTTACTACGATTGGATAACATTTAATTCTACCTCGGACTGAAATAAAACCAAAAGTGCTGCATATCAAAATGGAGGGGGGAGGGGGGTGGAAAGGGGAAAAGGGGACAACAGCCTAACACAGTTAGACCATTTAGGCTCAGGGTATGTCACTGGTGGGCCATTAAGAAGGAAGGTGATTGATCTGCGGAGAAGCCAGGTCATAGTGGGCTCGATTCCATTTTCCCACTTAAAGCAGTTCTGCAGTTCTTCAAGTCATTCTCTTGATTGATAGAATAAAATATATCCAGATTCAGAATTTTTTGATATATCTGATGTCAGGCCATAGAATTCTTCAATAGCTTGAGCATCTATTTTCTTTGGGTAGGAATGAAGGGGAGATAGGAAAGGAGAGAAAAAAAATTAAAATGAACACAACTGTTCAAAATGTTAATTGGAAGAAGAAAATAATACAAACATATTATAAACATTATACAACATAAGGTAAAAACACCTATCATTACTTGCCAAGGCATACTTAGAAAATCTGAACAGTGAATGAATGATTTATCAGTTTAGATAAAGATTAATTGCAATTAACTTGACTATTTCTTTATATAAAAGAGATAAAGAAGCAACTCATGAAGTCAGAACCAATAAGTTTTTCTAATAGTAAAAAAAAAAGGGGGGGTGGGGTGGTTGGAATAGAGATCAGCATTGACTCTTTCTGGTTCAGGAATCCATCTGGTGCTCTGAAGAAAAATCTAATAAAATAGTGCCTTAGTAATCTCAAATTTAATGTGTCCCTCAAGCATGGAATTTGCTCGTATAAATCCCCTTACAGCAATCTTTACAGAGAAAATGTCCCCATAACAACAACAAAAGATCCAATAGTCCCAGATGATGGTCCATTTAACTTAAGAAACAACTAGTACAATGAAATTCTAGTACAAGAAAAATAGTTTGGACAGATCTCTGAAGTTTAGACAGACCTTTGAAGTTTAAGAGTATTTGAACTGTACCAGGTCAAGATAGGTTGTATCAAAGCTCAGGTCAGTTAGTTTTATTTGGTTTCTTTGCTATAGACAGTCCTAACCCTTGTTAGTTATTCTGAAAATTTGTCCTGCTTGGTCTAAAGTAATCCATCACTACTACTGGAAAAACGAATCAAAGTGAAAGTCCCACCCAATGGTGATAGGGGCCATCAGTATCAGCTCATTAAGAGATTATTCATTCATCAAATTATTTCTACTGATGTTTTCTGTTATGGCTATGGAACAATGGTGCTAAAAACTGGGAAATTATCCTTGTGTTATGACCATTCCCTAAATACCAGTTATACAGAGCACTCTTAGGGGTTAAATTTGATTATTGTTTCCTCAAACTTCTATTCAATGTTTTTATTAATTCGTTCTTCTCCAAGAAGTTTCAAGTAAGTTAAGTCCTATCTCCCAACTTGATGAAGGTAAGAATCAAGTCCCATCCTCTTTTTCTGTCCCTTATGGTGTCCAACAGTATGCTTGTTGGACACAGCAGTCACTCAATGAACGTTTGCTGAGTTGAATTAATGTTCACCATTCATTGCAATAACTAGGGATATTGCAATAACCAGGGATTTCAAAGGCTATTTGAATCTCGAACTTCTGTCCTGAATTGCAAATATAAAATTTAGGAATATTTGATTTGAAAACCAAATGTTCTTAGCTATCAGATTCCTTGCTTAGAAAGAGACAGAGATAGAAAAGGAGAGAAGAGAAGAGGAGAGAACCCTACACAAAGAGACAGAGAAAGTTATAAAGAGAGACAACCTCTTCGCTACCATCACAGTGTTCATACTGACCTCTACAATGTCGTCATCAAATAAGAGCCAGAAGCCATGACTCTTCACAATGGTAATATAATGCCCACGATTAGGTCCACTAAAAAAAGAAAATAACAAAGAATTAGCTGTAATTGGAAGAACATGTTTTCTGTCTCTCGCTATTTCTCTATGATGACTGTATAGTTTTACTGGATTTGTGCAAGTGAAAAGCCTTGATTTAATTTTAGATGTGCTGTCTAAACTGGAAAGCTCCATTCCCCACCCCCCCAACTGATTTGTTAAAAAAAAAAATCACATGAGATTATGCACATTAAGCACAGTGAGGGCTTAGGATTTCCCTCTGGTGTCTTCAAAAGACCAATGACGTTAGTAACATTCCTTTAAAGAACTAGCAATCTGGCTGACCCCTGGAGTTACCTATACTGATATCACCAGCCAAGGACAATTCCTTAGGAATTCATGACATTTCGAAAAACTTAGATTTAATGAAAAATGAAGTAACTGACATAGAACTTTATGGTGTGATTCTTAAGATAAAGCTGTCATTACTACTTCCTCAAATGGCACCTTGAATACTGAGGTGATAAAAGTCCAAATTTGGTGTTTCCATATTACAGAATCCCAGGATTGATAGAAACCTCAAAAACCACCTAGCAATGCTGATGAAAATAGACCTCAAAACCAGAAACAAATCTCTTCCACTTTGTGTCTGTTTGTTGTGTTCCTTCCAGTTTTGTCTATATATGCTTTTTTATTATCTGGCTAAGTCAGATCTCTTCCAGACTTTCCAACAGGCTCATCATCATCTATTTTTTCACTATTTTGTGAGGTTATAATGCTCATCGTCTTCCATTGTCCACTGCTAATGTTTTACAGAGGAACACTCTATACCAGAGGTTGGTAGTTTTTTGTATTATGGCCCCCACTGCCAGTCTGGTGAAACCTCATACCACTGCTCGTTAGAGGTTAATGAAAATAAAGATGTAATTTTTTTTCCCATTCAAGTTCATGGACTCCCTGAAACTGGCTTCATGGACTCCAAGTTAAGATCTTCTCCAAACCATTAGTATCCTTGGATGTCATGTCTCTCTGCTTGGCAGAACTAGCCCAACAGGTAAAATATATTCCATATATTCCATATTTTTAGTGGACCTAATCGTGGGCATTATATTATATATAGTAGCTGCCAGTCAAGGAAGTATCTGAGCTCTTTTGGGCTACTTGTGATGACAATTTCTTTTGTTTCAAGTTTTCTCTCCATCTTTCCATTTAGTCACAATTCCTTTGTGTCTTCTGCTTTCATTTATAATGAGAACGTTAATATAGGTATGGTTTACATCTTTCAGTACCATGTCAACATATCATTTCCTGGACAAGTCACATGTGAAGAGGGTCACAGTTAAATTAAATTTGCATTAAATTGTTGTATTAATTCTTTGCAAATGCTCCAAAAACTGAGGTTTTTGCACTCCCTGGTGAGTCTATCACAAAACTACCATGTGATAAAGCATATTTAAAAAAAATTTTTTTAGGTGTATACTTTTCTCAAAGGAAATGAACTAAATCAAAACTGTCAAAATGAGAAAACTAATATATATATTAATATTTTTTTAATTTTTTAAATATATTAATATATTTTACTTTTCTAGATTCTTGTTATCTTGAAAAATAAAGATATAATTGCCCATACTTGGTGGAATAAGCCCTTCACAGTCTGGTAGTCCTCTATGAAAATAAGTTCCAACCTTTCCTGTGCAGGTTTTCCTCAAGTTCCAGAATTTCCCTAGACTATGGATTTTTAATAGCCTTTCACAATATGAGTAATGACCACCTGATGTGCAGTGATTTGTCTTTTACCTGCCACAGTGGACTACTACGGCTACCAAGTCGTACATGCGGTCCAGATTCACTGCATCACTAGATGTGTTGAACAGACGTAGCTCCAGCGGGAAAACCACGCGGTAGGAGAGCTTGGTGTATCTGTGAAGTTGTTCCATGTATTTGAACCTCTTAAGATGCAATGCCAGGATCATCGGAAGCTTCTTTACTCTCATCCTAGGAAGTCATAAATCAGTTGTCAATCAAACCTCATCCTTTTTTTGGGGGGAAAAAGCACATTCTGTTTTCTGTATTGGTTCATGGAGGGCAGCCATGGCCCTGGTAACCTAAAATAGCAGGTACTAAAACAAAAAACTTATAAATTACTAACTCACTTATCTATTATATATCATCCTGTAGAAGAGCTCTGAGCAGCCAAAATGGCTGGCACAAATCTGTTCCCCAAATACAATTCACATACTTAATAAACAGGACCAGTCCAAGACTCAGGTCTAACAAACTTGGTTATCTGGTTTTCCTTCCCACAACTGATCAGAATCATCCAATTAAAGGGGAGAGTTGTGTGCATCACTCTAGAGAAGACATAGTTAACAGAGGATCAAAATTTAGAGCTGGAGGGGGTCTTAGAGGCCCTCTAGATTAACCCTCATCCTGCAGACGAGGAAACTGAGGCCCAAAGAGGTGAGGTGATGTGACTTGCCCCCAATAACATAAGTTATAAGCAAAACTCAGGTTCTCTGATTCTAAATCCAAGGTTCTTTCCCATTGTGCTACAAGACTTCCCTCCTAGAAACAGGAGAAGAAAGAGTGAGGGAATTAAGAAGGTTCTGAGTATCTCACATAAACCATACATCTCCCTATAATAATTGCCACTGCTAGTTTCCCTTTAATGATGTCTTAGCATACATTCTGCTGGCAATGTCAGTGATGAAAACCGAAGCTAGCCCAACAGATAAAATCTGCCTTGTTTCTACCCTAGAGTTAATAGAGGGTTCATGGATATACATCTGCCACTTGCTAGTCTTGCATCATGGGATGGAATTTAAGATGGAACACCCTCAGTGTGGGGAGGGCAGGCCTGATCACTCATCCCATTGGCTTTCAATCTGAGTCTTCCATTTAATTCGGCTATTCTCAACCAAGCTTCCTCAGTTCAATGGCAAGACATGGCAGTCAATAGGGAAGAGACAGAAAAATTACAAAAAGCAGAAATAAGAAGCTTAATAAGAAGTTTATAGTCATTGAATTTAGGGGTAAGCAGACCTACCCATTTCCCAAAGCTCCTGAAGGTATTATATTGTAGTAGAGTGGGCAAGGACTCAAAGTAATAGAGACTGGGAAACATTAAAGATTCCATTCCAACTCTTCCGTTTTACTGAAGTGAAAATGCATATGATTTCAGAACAGTGTTGATAATAAATTATTATTTATTATCTTATCCCTTATCCCTCTTATCCCTCCCCAGGCTATGGAACAGAACCTCTAGAAGTCTCTGCAAAGCTGGAAAGGTTTCAAATGAAAGTTCAGTTGAAGAAGTACACATTGCTATCCAAGGTCTAGTCTAGGTAAGTTTGCAGCAGTTCATCACCAGGTTGGTAGCAGAGTCATAATACTCAGTGACTCTCAAGTACCATCTACTAAGTTACAGAGGCCTTGCAGTCTGCATTATTGGAAGAAAAATCCCCATTCATAAAATCCTAGATCCCTGAAGTATTCAAGTGTAAGGAGAAGGTGTGGGAAAAATTCTTGGGTTCTAATAATTCAGAAAACAGATTCGCTATCTTCAATGGGAAGAAATGACTTGACAGATCATGTTAGAATGACCCAAAGATTTTAGCTGACTACAGGCTCAATAAAATTAGAGTATACAACTTGATGGCGGCCTCTCGGACTGTAGCAAGGCTCATCATTTAACATCAGACAGACTCACTGGCTTTATACTTAAAGCCCATCAGAACCTGCCAGACCCCAGTATCACCTCCAAGTCATGATGAGGGTTTCAGACCAGAAGTATCCAAGAGGGGAAGTATAAAACCAATGTCTGGTTGATACAGAGAAGCACATTTTGCCTCAACATAAGAAAGAATTGTCTAATTTTATAGCTTTTCAAAAATGGGACAGGATGTTTTGTGAGCTAGAAAGGTTCCTATGATAGGAAAGGGTCGAGTAGAAATTTGACATTTCCATTAGTTGATAATATTATAGAAAGGGTTTCTGCATCAGGCAGGGGTCTGCTTATGGAGAAATGATTATTAATAACCAATGATGTGGGGAGATTAAGATTTCCCCCTTTTCTTTCTTTTTTTTTTTTGGGAGGGCAATCGGAGTCAAGTAACTTGCCCAAGGTCACATGGCTAGGTTTTTGGTTTGTTTGTGCGTTAAGTGTCTGAGGCCGGATCCGAACTCAGGTCCTTCTGACTCCAAGGCCGGGGCTCTACTCACTGCGCCACCTAGCCACCCCTTTTCCCCCTTTTCTTAATCCTTATTTCAAGACCTCAGTCTCTGAAGCTTGAGCTAACCTTCTCCTCTATCCATATCCCACCCAGATGAGGTAGCAATTGTGTTCTGTTCAGGCTCGTATAGGGATAAATTCCTTGAATAGATTGCCCAATGTTGAGAGTAACTTAAGAAGTAAATGACATAATCAAAGTTCGGGTCCTGGCCCCTTATTGTAACAGTCATTCTCTCATCAATTGTTAACCAATCAGAGTTGATTGCCATCACGGCAGACACCTACTCTTTGAAGGGCATAAAAACTGTGAGCCTGCCTCCATGACTGTCTTTGTTCTAAGGGAGAGAACCAAATTCCATCCCTTTATTAAAATGCTGGCATTATTAATAAAATGACCCAATTACCCAGAAATTAAATCTCTCAAACCTTTTTAAATGCCACACCTAGTTGCACTCTCAGGTCACTTCCAAATCTGCAATTCTATAATCCCTGCCACTTACCACCTCCATGTCTAAGGCTGTGGATTCCCTGCCCCCTTCCCACTATACAATGGCATTCCCACACCCCATCAGATGAGGACCCACATCCCCGTCTCTGAAGGACAAGAGAACTTAGAAGGTGCATCAGAAAGTTTCTACCCACCTTTTCTGGGCCTCCTGTTTACTGCAGCAAGTTTCACAGTAGTATTTCTGTTCACTACACAGTGTCTCAGTGTTACTGAAGTCTCTGTAGAGAAACATAATCTCATTATTAAAAAGGACCAAGATATGTTTTGTTTACTCCAAAGACATTTCCTCCATCACACTGCAAAATCCTTTGTAGCATACAAGATGATTTGTGATCTGAATGTAGAAAGAAAAGTAGACTTTTGAAAAAAAAGTTGAAAACTCTGACTTCTTTATATGAAGTCTGGAGATAATGTTCATAGCATTGTTACTTCCATTGTTTGGGCTATTTTTTCACCAAAAAAGAAAATTTCAAATAAGGAACATTGAATGGATCACAGAGCTACAACCTGAAATCCCCTAATGATTCAGAAAACTCCAGAGTTCCACAGAGTGGACTTTTAATGGAAGATCAAACAGGTCCATAAGAATAATATGACTGTGCTACTTGAAAAATCTTCTTCAGGCTTCCCTTTTCAAAGCTCTTTAAAATAGTTCTTAAAACATTACTTGAGGGAATCAATGGGAATACTATTTTTAGGCTATTGACAACAGCATTTAGCATCTTTAAGAAGATGCAGACAAACAGGGCAGTTTTGTTATTTTCCATGTGAAATTTAATATACTCTCTTTAAAAACATATGCATATATATGTGTGTGTGTGTGTATATATATATATATATATACACACACACACACATCAGAAGTCTGTATAACTCTCCTTTATTTTTTTCTTAGTATATTGAAATGCTTATATTAAGATCATAATAAAAATGAAAAACATTTTTAGAGATAATGCCTTAATTTGTATGAAAAAATGATGCAGAAGTGAAGCAAGCCAAACCAGGGGAATATCACAAATAATAATAATAAATAACATTTATAAAGTACTGACTATATGAGAGGCACTGTGCTAAAGACTTTACAATCATCATCTCATTTGATCCTCAAAACAACCCTGGGAGGGAGTTGCTATTACCTATCCCCATTTTACAGATGAGGAAACAGAGGCAAAAAGAAGTTAAGTGGTTTTTTTCAGGGTCATACAACACAGTAAGTGTCTGAGGCCAGATTTAACTTGGGTCTTCCTGACTCCAGACCCAGCACAGCACTCTATTTACTATGCAATCTAGTTACCATGACTACAAATAAAATGACAGAAGAACAAAGCTGAACAGTGTAAAATTGTAATGATCAAGTTTGATCCCAGAGAAGACACAAGAAAATGTACTTCCCTTCCTAACCACCTCCCCATTTCCCTGCAGGGCTAAAGCACTAGAGATGCAGAATACTGCTTACTTTTTAGACTCCAGTGATGTACTGTGCCCCTTCTGCTGTCTTTTTCCTACAGCTCCCACCACCCCCTTCCTTTGTATTCTTTGTTTCAAGGGATAAAGTTTCTCCTTGTTTCTGGGTAGGAGAGTGTAAGGGTTATGGGATTTAAAGATCTTCCATGCCCCACTGGACTTGCTGACATAGCAGGAAGGGGAGGGGCAAGAGGAAGCAGAAGAAGAGTTAGAGTTCCGTTGGGGACTGTTGGTGGACACAGCAACAGCAGTAACTGCCAAGGTAGAGGTGGAGGCCCAAATCTCTCTTTAAGCCAGCCAGAATTTCTGCTAAGGACTCTTGTTGGGGACTGCCAGGGAACAGAACTGCGGGGGGCCGGAGCTGTTGTGAGCACGCTTCCTGGACGCTGAGCAGTTGCTGAGAGTCGGGAGAGAAGGACCTTTGCCTGAAGTAGCCTGTTCTGTTTTGAAGGCTTAAGAATGTGGTTGTTTACTATGTTAACTACTTGTGCCAATTTCATAACTACCCTGATGGCTTTGACTTTCTGGTTTTGGGACTCGGTTATTTGATATTTTAATAAATTCTCTGGCTTTATCCCCCATATAGAGAGACTGATATATTTTGTGATTAATAACCACATAAGCCTATTTATAATTGCCATAGGCATAGTGAATATTGCATTGTTAATACAGAGAGTGGGGAAAAGATATATTTAGAAATCCCACATGGATCCTTACTCCTGGTGCCCAGATCTCAGATTATACATATTAATACCATTAGTAACAGTTCTGCTATGTTCTAGATTAAACAGATTTTGGTGACCTAACTAATGTAACCCTTATTTAAGTAATGTTTTTATTGCAAAAGGTATGACAAGTCCAACAGAGACAGGATTAAAACTCATCTCATAATTCCAAGCTTGGATTCTTTAATTAAGATACTTTCTGTCAAACTGAACATAGCACATAGAATATAGAATGAAAATAATGAACCTATTATAGAAGGCAATTAGCTATCAGGAGGTTTGTGAGATGTTATTTTGTAGTTTACAAAGTGATTGACTCAGAACCAAGAAGTCCTAGGTTCAAATACCACTTCTGACACTTCCTACCTCTATAACCATTTCACTAAACCTCTCTGAGTCTCAGTTTACCCACCTGTAAAATGAGGCTGATAACACCTCAGTGGATTGTTCTGAAGCTCAAATAAAGTAACAGATGAAAATACTTTGCAAATGTTCTCTACAAATTTCAGTTATTTTTGAAAAGTTGTGTAAGTAATTATTTTAAGGGTACAATTTATACAATAACAGCAATATTGTAAAATTGAACAACTTTGAAAGACTTAAGAACTCTGATCCATTATTCCAGAGTGCTAATTATGAAGAGAGATGGGAAGGAGAGAAAATAAAGGCTTGTTAGTTGAAAAAAAAATTAACCAAAAAATGCCAGAAGGAAACAAACAAATGAGACAACTTTGAAAATGACATGTAGAATTCATTGTATATTTAAAAGGAAAAGCAAGCTATAACTAATAAAAGGGTTTCATAATTTCACATACAATCTTTTTTTCCTGTTCTGTGTCACTGAGTGGGCTTTGTCTTGTGTGCTTTGAGTCTATAACAATCACTTCTGGAACTATGAAATATGTTTTGTTTCATCTGTACCTCCCCCTTCCTTCCTACCTCTCCTTGCTGATTTAGATTTGCTTGCCTGGCTAAATACCTGAGAAGAAGAATGGACAGGTTTTTATTTGTCTCTCTTTTTTTTAATGAATGAATGAACGAATGAAGCCTATGTCAAGTAGGGCAGAGGTCTTGGTTCCCCAATGAGTATTAGTACTTCTGAAATAATACTAACTCTGAGGGTGACTGTAGTGGTAATAGGAATTTGAAGATCTTCACTGCCCCTTAATAAGCCTATGGGAATTTGAAGACCTTCCCTGATTTGAAGATTTTCCCTGCCCCCTACTAGACTGAATATAATCACATGGAGTTTGTGGTGGGAATAGTTTGCTGCAAAGTAGAGCAGAGCCCATAGGAAGCTGGGAGTCAGAGCAGTTAGAGACAGAGGGAGGAAGGATGCACCTAGGAACACAACACAACAAGCTAGGCTTGTAAGTGTTGGTTTGTGGGAAGGCTAAAGGATAATGTGGTGTTGTAGTACATTCTTTGCTACTATGATGGATTTGGCTTTCTGGTGCCTGAATAAATGTTTTGCTTCTGTCTTCTATGTGGAGGGTCTGTTATATTTTGTGATTGAGAACTATGACAGCATATTTACAGTTACCATCAGTGCTGTGAATATTGTGTTGGCACTACAGTGACAGATAAGAAATAACAAGTTCTTTACTCCTTAATTAAGAATGGTCTATGAAAGCATTGCTGAAATTAGTTATCTTAAATACTTTGGAGATTAGAGGAGGTCTGACACCTTGTACTTTTTTTTTTAATCAGAGATTCTCAGTTCAAAGCATTTGCAAAGATCTGAAGTAGTTTGGTTATAATATTATATGACTGAACTGGGAATTTCCAGTCCACTTCCTGACTCCTCCTGAATGATCCTAGGAACACAGATAAGAGATGTAGGGCTGAAAAGGGACTTTAGAGGTCATTCAGTCCAATTGCCTTATTTTGTAACTGAAAGAAGTAAGACCCTAAGAGATGAATTGCTTGGCCCAAGGTCACTCAGGAAGTAAGAAGCAGGAGATGAACCCATCTTCTGACTCCAGAGTCAGATTTCTCTAGTCTGATCACCCTTTCTACTGACCACAAGATTTTCTCCTGACCACACTGCCTTACATCTTTCCCTGGAGCCTATGACTGGTTCTAAAACTGCTGAAGCTGTATAACTCTAGAGACTTTGAGAACATGTGTGCTCTCAGGCGCAGGTAGGTTTCATTGTTAATGGATAAAGACAGGACATAAGAAACATGATCAAATTTCTGGGAGAGGGAAGAGAGTTGTGGGTAAAGGAACGATTTCAGAGTCGATTTGTTGGCCCAAACCACCCCAGACAGATGGGAATCTGAGCTATTTTAAAAAGCATTCAGAAAAAATTCCACAGTAACCAACCTGAACGTTTTTAGTAAGTTTTAACAATTCCAGATGTTACAACCCCTCTTCTCAAGCACAGCTGACCAACAGGGGGCACAGATACATTTTGTAAGAACAAAATGGAAGAATGTACAAGAGCCATGTTTCTCTGAATACAGTCTTCACTCTAGGAGTCTTGTTATAATGACAAAATCATAACAATTTAGAGCTATGTGCCCCATAGCATTAAACTGTAATCCAGCAATACTTCTTCTAGGTCAGTACTCTATGGAAACAAGGGGAAAGGAAAGGGACTGTTCCTAAACACAGGAATGTTTATAGCAGCTTGTTTCAATGTTGTTATAGCAAAAAACTGGAAACTAAGTGGGTGCTTATCAATTGAAGAATGGATGAACAAACTGCGATACATAAATATAAGGGAATATTCTATCACTGTACTCTAAGAATGAGGAAGGGGAGAGTTCAGAGAAACTCAGGAAGATTTATATGAACCGATGCCAAATTAAGTGAGTATAACCTGGAGAAACAATTTATACAATAATAAAACTGAAAAGAAAATCAGCTTTGAAAGATTTAACAGGGGGGCGGAGCCAAGATGGTAGAGTAGAAACAGCACTTCCAAGGTGCTCTCCCCCACACCACTTCCAAACCATGTCAAAGGTGGACTCTGAACAACTTCTGGAGCTCCAGAACCCTCAGAACAACACAGAGAAGCTAACCTCCCACTGAGGACAGAACGGCAGCCCTGCAGGGAGCGGCCAGCACAGCACAGCGCAGAGCTCTGGGAGCGGAACCCAGGCACGCCTGGGTCGTGGTTTTAGCCCCAGGGCAGCCTGGCCAGCAGCTGAACACCAGCAGCTGTGGCGATTCCAGAATTACCAACACAGATATGCCTAGGACAAAGTGAGAAGTTAGTGCCCTTTGGACTTTGGGACCAGTATTTCGGGAATGCATCAGGCTTCTTCCCCCACACCCGGGGGGAGGGGAGGGAGGGCGAAAAGTGGCTGAGGAGACACTGCACAGAGGCCATTTTGCAGCTTCAGCTCCTGGTCTTCGAACTGTAGGGAGATCCAGCGATCAGTCTGGGGCGGGGGGTAATCGCTCTTGCTTTAACCTCCCTGGATCTGGATTGCGATCTGGGGGGGAGCTCGTGGGGTGGGTATCCAGCTTGCCAGAGTGTGTGAAGGCTTCATAGAGGCCACCCGACTAATACCTCTAGCAGTTGAGAAGACCCCAAAATTTGGGACGGAAGCTCCCCTGTCTGGTGGCAGAGTCCTACTGTGGCAACACACCCAAAAGTCAAGTAATTAAATGGCAACATGCCTAGGCAAAGGAAAGAAAATAAACAGAAAAAATGCAACATTAGACTCCTATTTTGGGGGCAAAGAGGATCGAAGCATGGAACAAGAGGAGGACTGGGAGGTCAGAAATCCTGCACCAAAAGCCCCAAATGAAAATATGAACAGGTTACAGGCCATAGAGGACCTTAAGAAGGATTTTAAAAACCAAATAAGAGAAGTGGAGGAAAAATTGGGAAGAGAAATGAGAAGGATGCAGGAAAAGTATGAAATGAGAGTCAACAGCCTGACTGAGGACAATAACACCTTAAACAATAGACTAACTCAAGTGGCAAAGGAGGCTCAAAAGGGCAATGAGGAGAAGAATGCCTTAAAAAGCCGAATTTGCCAGATGGAAAAAGAATCACAAAAGCTCACTGAGAAGATTCATTCCTTTAGAGTTAGACTGGAGCAAATGGAAGCTAGTGACTTTATGAGAAATCAAGATGCTGTTGAACAGATCCAAACAAATGAAAGAATAGAAGGCAATGTGAAATATCTCATGGGCAAAACCACTGACCTGGAAAATAGATCCAGGAGAGATAATTTAAAAATTATTGGACTACCTGAAAGCCATGATCAAAGAAAGAACCTAGAAATCATCCTTCAAGAAATTCTCAAGGAAAACTGCCCTGATGTTTTAGAACCAGAGGACAAAACAGAGGTTGAAAGAATCCACCAATCGCCTCCTGAAAAAGATCCCAAAAAGAAAACTCCCAGGAATATTATAGCCAGGTTCCAGAATTACCAGATGAAGGAGAAAATACTACAAGCAGCCAGGAAGAAACAATTTCAACATTGTGGAAACACAATCAGAATAGCACAGGACTTGGCAGGTTCTACACTGAGGGACTGAAGGGCATGGAATATGATATTCCAGAGATCAAAAGAGATGGGATTAAAACCAAGAATCACCTAACCAGCAAAACTGAGTATCTTGTTTCAGGGGAAAATATGGTTATTCAATGGAATAGAGGACTTTCAAGCATTCTTGAGGAAAAAAACAGAGTTGAATAGAAAATTTGACATTCAGACACAAGAAGCAAGAGATACTTGAGTATCTCTTGGTAAACAGGGAAAATAAATCAAAAGGAACTTTTCAAAGTTGAACTATTTACATTCCTACATGGAAAAACAATAACAGTGACTGATGAAACCTTTCTCAGAATGAAAATAATTGAAGACGGATATATGGACATATGAATACATATGTGAATGTGTGTATATATGTTTACAGGTATAGATAGAGGGCACAGGTCAAATTTGGTGGGAAGGGATGATACTTAAGGGGTGAAGTTAAGATGTGAGAGAGGAATGTGGCAAGAGGAGATGGGGAGAGACAGGGTAGGGTAAACTAACTCATGTAGAAGAAGCAAAGGGAAGTGGTTGCAGGGGAGGGGAAGAACAGGAAGGCAAAAAGGCAAAACCATATTCTCATTGAATTTGGCTCAGGGAGAGAATGACATACATACTAAATGGGATATCTCACCCTGCAGAAGAGTAGGGGGAAGGGGGATGAGAGGGGGAATGATGGAGGGGAGGGCATTCTGGGGGGAGGGGAGGTTGGAAGTACCCACTACCGAAGAGGGACAGGATCAAAGTAGGGAATGGACCAGGTTGGGGGGTGGGATGGGTGGGAGGGAAATATAGCCAGCCTTTTACAATATATCTACTATGGTAATGTTTTGCATAGCTATACATGTACAACACATACTGAATTGCTTGTATTCCCAGAGGGAGGGGGTGACAAGGGAGGAAGGGAATGGATCTGAAATTCGAAGTTTTAAAATTAAATGTTTCAAATATATAAAAATACTATTATTAATGCTATTTTGCACATAACTGAGAGATAAGATGTGTAGGCATTGGGGCACAGAGATTCACCTTGCCCTAATGGAAAAGTAGAAGGGGGTATGGGAGAAGATATGGGGGAGAACAGATTAGATGAGGGGATATCCTGTGGGACTGCTATTCTGGGGTGGTGGGTAGGGGGAAAATGGGGAAAAATTATAACTCAAAATCTGGCTGAAATGAATGATGTAAACCAGAAGTTAATAAAGCATTTGTTTAATAAAAAAAAAAAAAAGAAAAATTTAACAACTGTGTTTGAAGCAATCATCAGCTAAGGCTGGAACATGCACTGATAATCAAATATGCTACCAGTCTCTTTAGAAAGAGATAATGAGGTCAAAGTACAGAATGAGACATACATTTTTAGACACAGGCAATACAGGATTCTGTTTTGTTTAACTATTAATATTCATTATGAGGTGGCAGCTAGGTGGTGCAGTGAATAGATCACAGGCCCTGGAGTCAGGCGAACCTGGGTTCAGATCCAGCCTTAGACACTAACACAAAAACTAGCCGTGTGACCTTGGGCAAGTCACTTAACCCCAATTGCCCTCCAAAAAACAAACAAAAAAAGTATTCATTATGAGAGCTTTGTTATTTGCTTTATTTTTCAAAAGAAGGAAGGAAAAAAGAGCTATTGATACACTTGTCAAAAAAGAAAAAGGTCACTGAAGCATTTTTTAAGCTATACAGGAACCAAGAGATCAATTTATAAAATCACAATATTGTAAAAACACACTCTGACAGTCTTAAGAACTCTGATCAGTGAAATTAATGACCAACCATAATTCCAACAGATTTGCAAAGAACTATGCTGCCTACTTCCTTAAAGAGAGGGAATGGATTCAGAATTAGGAATGAAACATACATTCTGGAACATGACCATTTCTGGAATTTGTTTTGCCTGACTGTGCATATTTGTCACAAGAGTTTTTTCTTTTTCTTTTTTTCCATTGGGGGAAATGGTGTGAGAGAAAATCAATGCAAATTAACTGGAAAATCTTGAAAAAATTTGAAATTTAATAAATAAAATGTACAGAGGAGAATAGATGGAATGCCAGTAAAAAAAAGAAATACAGACAAGAAAAAAAGAGAAAGATGGCCAGAAGGAAATACAGATAAGCAGGTCATCTCTGAAAGTGATGTGCTGAATTTATTTTATATTTTAAAGGAATAGAAATCTTTAAGAAAGATTCTAGTTCCATGTATAATCCTCTTTTTTCTGTTTACTTTGTATATGGAAATGATAGTTTTATTTAGTGTTTGTTTAGTTGAGAATTGTTTTTTAATTTCAATTTTTTTTAAATCACAAAGCCATTTGATGACATTAGAGTCATCTAATTGGCTGCCACTGCTATGCCCCACCCTCTTCCACTGTTCAAACAAATTGCAAATGGGGAGTAAAGCACAGCTGAAGGAATCTTTCCTTCCTGATCATCAGCTCATACCATTACCAAACCTTCCCCCAGGCCCTTGGCAATCATCAAGTGTAATATTTCTTTACTGGGCATTAAAAACCTTCCAATTTTCTAGTCTAGCTTTATCCCACAGTATTTCATTCACAGTATATGACACAGCAATACTGGTAGTCTCACCATTCTCTGTTTTTGTCCCAATCTACCAAATTCCCATGACTTTGCTCACTTGGTTCCCTTTGTAGGTTAGTGGGTCAGTCAACAAGCATTTATTAAATGCCTACTATAGTTCCTTGCCAGATCTATCTGTTGGCGCTGCTCCCCTTTTTCAAAGCCCAACTTGGGAGTTCCCCTCCTCCATGAAGCCTTTTTGATGCCCCCATCATAAAGTGATCTATCCAATCTGACATTTTATAGCCTATGGATTCTTTCCTTAAGACTTAGTACATTTTGCCTTTGCTCATAGACTTTTATCCCTGAAATGTGCTCTTCACTCATCCTCATGTGGAATTTACCCTTCATTCAGGGCCCAACTCAGGTGCTATCTTCTCCTCCTGAGTCTTCCCAGCCTGTCCCCCAGCAGCCCCCCCACCCCACCCCAAGAGTAAGCTCTCCGTCCGTCCTAAGTCTCAGAGCACTTCACCCAGACCTCCCCTCTGCATTCCGCTGGCATTTCTGTATATCTTCCCCCTCAGAATAACAGGTCCTTGTTGGGAGGTGGGGGGAGGGGGAAGAAGAGGAGGAGGAAGAAGAAAGAAAGAAGGAAAGAAGAAAGGAAAAGAAAAAAGTAACATGGAAGAACTTACTTAAAAAAAAATTAATGGGATTGCATTGCAAGCTATCCTTTTCTACTGACTGCTATATCTGTTTGTATGTCTGTCCATGTCCATCTCCCAACCCTGTTGCTAACATACTCTAGGATTTTAAAACCATGCCCCTTCTATTGGAGGCTTATCTCAGAACTTCTCTCAACATTTGGAATAACCAACCACCCTCTCAAGCAGCTCATCCTGCTACATTCTTCCATAATATCTCCCTTGCCTTCTCTCACTGGGGAATTCTTCTTGGAATAGAGGGGCCCAGGCCCAGACTGATTTCATTCCACTTCTAGCCCAATTTCTGACTTTCTGTAGACTTCAAAACCATGCCCCCTCCCTGCTCAGGTACCTTCATTTGCTCCCTCCCTGACTTTTCCGTAGCCTATGATATGAAGTCTTCCCCCATTAGAATGCAGGTTCCTGGAGGGTAGGGACTTTCTATTTTGTTTGTAATTTTATCCCCAGACTTTCTTAGCACAGCCTGTGTGACACAAATATCTAAAATTCTTTCCTCCTTCCTTTCCTTGCTTCCCTTCCTTCCAAAAAAACAATATATTTACACAATTGTGATTCAAATAAGCAAAAGGCAAACATCTCATACCTAAGTGATTAAACAGAATCTCAAACACAAAACTTTTTGAAAATTTTCTAGTATATCCTCTTGCTTTTGCTCTCTAAAAATCTTCCCTTTCAATGCCTACTCTTATTTACTTTCATTCCATTCCAGGAGGGAGTGAAGGCAATGAAATGACAAATTTAAACAATGGGAGGAAATTTTTGTGGTTTTTTTAATTTGTGTATCACTAAATTAACCCAAAAGGTATAAATACAGACATGATATAGACTATAGTCTATTTACCTTAGACAGTGTGTGATTGATGTGTTCTGTTCCACGTCAACAGAAAGGTCAAGAAAATCTTCATCTTTGCTACTAACCTGTAGTAAGAAAAAAGTCCTATTAGGTCCAAGGCTGTATAATGGCTAAGGTTTTCAACAGTTAAGTTTTACTTGCAATTACCCACACTGTAACTACCAAAATCACTATCAACACATCTTAAAGGAGTTAAGAGAAGTTAAGGATGAGAAACAAAGTACACTGCAGATACATCTTCTCCTTTCACTACACAGATTAAACCTCTGGTGCAGAATTTATAACTGCAACTCAAGCCAGTCATTTCTTCCTACCTTCTCTTGCTTTTCCCTGTTCATGTTCATATTGAGGTGACAGAAAAGCACTAAAATCATAGAGAAAGTAACAGTCAGTAGGATAGATAAAACGGAGAAGAAGGGGCTTAGAGACCATCCCCCCAATTCTTTTGAATTCAGCATTATATGCCTACTATGTAGGTCCTGGGAACACACAGATGAAAATGGTAAGTGTTTATTCTCAAAATGCATAAGATATGCTGGAGAAATTACTATAAAGAACCTGAACAATTACAGAGGCAGCTTGCTGTGGCAGATAGAGAGCTCGTCTTGGAGTCAGTAACATGAAATAGAATCCTTTCTCAGACAGTTAAAAAATGTATAAGCCTGGATAAGCCCTTCCACTGCCCTGCACCTCAGTTTCCTCATCTGTAAAACTATATTAATACCTCACAGAGTTGTTCTAAGAATCAATTATGCAAAGAGTTTTGCAAGTCTTATTATATTAAATTTCAGTTGTTTATTTTTATTATCATAGAAGCATCTTCTGTCACTCCTTGAGACCTAGGCTCCTTGATGTTAACACGGCATAATTGGTAACCCTTTCTAGTGCTGATTAAAAATAAGTGCTTAACTAAAATGTCTTTTGAATCAGATTTCAAACTATATTAACAAAGAGTAAACATGAAAACAATCCAGTACTAGCTAAGAAATAGAGGGGAGGATCAGTGGAATTAGGTACACAAAATATGTGTAAATGACCAAAGTAATCTAGTGTTTGATAAATCCAAAGATCCAAGTTTTAGGGGTAAGAACTCACCATTTGACAAAAATTGCTGGGAAAACTTAAAAGCAGTTTGGCAGAAATTGGGTATAGACTAACATCCCACATCATATACTAAAATAAGGTCAAAATGGATAAATGATTTAAACATAAAGAGTGATTGTATAAATAAATTAGGAGAACATGGAAAAAAATACCTGTCAGGTCTATGGATAAGGGAAGAGTTTATGACCAAACAAGACACAGAAAGGATCAAGAAAAGTAAAATGAAGGGGGGTGGGGGGAGGGGGTGTGGAGCCAAGATGGCAGAGTAAAAACAGGACCTCTGCATGGCTCTGGCTCCCACTACCTCCAATACATTAAAAAAAAAATATGACTCTAAACAAATTTTAGAGCTATAGAACCCACAAAGTGACAGAGAGAAACAAATATCCCACTGAAAACAGCTTGGCAGGTCAACAGGAAGGGCCTATTGCACCAGGCTGGGAGCTGAGTGCAGTCCCATGTGAGCTATGCAGTTCTGGTCCCTGGGCAGCCCCTACAAGCAGCCAGGACTTCAGGAGAGTGAATCATAAGCAGCTGTGGCAGTTTCCAGATTTCTCAACTCATAAACATAAAAAAGAAAGTAAAAAGTCAGTGGGGAACTCTGCGGAGAAGAGCACTGTGCCCTGGGATGAGAAGTGGTGGAGCTCCTGGCCTGCAGACTGTAGGGGGACCAAGAGACCATTCAGAGGGTAATCACTATTGCTTTAACCTGCTTGGATCTGGATCATGGTCTTGGATGGTGGTTCTGGGGTGTGTGGCCAGTGTGCCAGAGCTTGTGGGGGCTATAAAGAGGGCTTCGAAAACCCCAGTGATTTGGGACAAAGCTCTCTCCACTCTGGAAACAGAGTTCTACCATGGCAAAGAGCTCAAAAGTCAAGTAATTGGCAAGAGGAGCAAGCAGAAGAAGTGCAATCAGACCATATAATCCTTTTGGGGGAACAAAAAGGATCAAAGCATAGAACTGAAGGAGGACAATGAAGTCAAAACTACTGCACCAAAAGCTTCCAAAAAAATATGAACTGGTGGCGCAGTGAGTAGAGCATTGGCCCTGGAGTCAAAAGGAACTGAGTTCAGATCCGGCCTCAGACACTTAATACACACAAAACAAAAACCTAGCCGTGTGACCTTGGGCAAGTTACTTAACTCCAATTGCACTCCAAAAAGCAAAAAAAGAAAAGAAAAGAAAATCAAGTAAGAGAAGTGAAAGAAAAATTGGGAAGAAAAATGAGAATGATGTAAGAAAATCATGAAAAGTGAGTCAACATCCTGACTAAACAAAATAACACCTTAAAAAATAGACTAACTCAAATGGCAAAAGAGGCTGAAAAGCCAATGAGGAGAAGAATGCCTTAAAAAGCCAAATTTGCAACAACAACAAAAAAAAAAAGCCAAATTTGCCAGATGGAAAAGGAATTTCAAAAACTCACTGAAGAGCATAATTCCTTAAAAATTAGACTGGAACAATTAGAAGCTAATGACTTTATGAGAAATCAAGATACTATAAAACAGATGCAAACAAATGAAAAAATAGAAGGCAATGTGAAAAATCTCATTGGAAAAACCACTGACCTAGAAAATAGATCCAGGAGAGATGGTTTAAAAATTATTGGATTACCTAAAAGCCATGATCAAAAAAAGAGCCCAGATACCATCTTTCAAGAAATCATCAAGCAAAATTGCCCTGATATTCTAAAACCAGAGGGCAAAATAGAAATTGAAAGAATTCACTGATCACCTCTTGAATAAGATTCCAAAAAGTAAACAACTAGGAATATTATAGTCAAACTCCAGAATTCCCAGGTCAAGGAGAAAATACTGCAAGCAGTCAGGAAGAAACAATTTGAGTATTGTGGAAACACAAGACCTAGCAGCTTCTACATTAAGGGTCTGAAGGGCTTGGAATATGATACTCTGGAGGTCAAAGGAGCTAGGATTAAAACCAAGAATCACCTACCCAGTAAAACTGGGTATAATGCTTCAGAGGAAAATATAGTCATTCAATGAAATAGAGGATTTTCAAGCATTCTTAATGAAAAAACTAGAGCTGAACAGAAAACTTGACATTCAAATAAAGAAGCATGAGAAGGTAAACAGGAAAAAGAAATCATAAGGAACTAATTAAAGTTGAACTACTTATGAATTTAAGTACATGGAACTACATGGAAAAATGATCATTGAAACTTATGAGACTTTTCTCAATATGAGGATGTGTGTGTATGTATATACACATATATATACACACACAAATATATATACATATAAACACATATATACACATATGTATGTATGTATAGGAGGGTGTATTGTGTATAAATATATATGTGAGTATGTGTGCATGTCTGTACATGTATACATACACAGAGGGCACAGGATGAGTTGAATATGAAGGGATGATGTCGAAAAAATAAAATTAAGAGGTGAGAAAAATATATTGTGAGGAGAAAGGGAGAGATAGATTAGGGTAAATTATCTTATACAAAAGAGGCAAGAGAACACTCTTACAATGGGGGGGAAGAGCAGGAAGGTGTGGAGGGGAAAAGCAGGGAGGTGAAAGGGAATAGGTCAACCTTACTCTCATTGAATTTGGCTTAAGGAGGGAATAACATACACATTCAATTGGGTATCTTACCCTACAGGAAAGGGGTTAAGAGGGAGGATGATAGAAGGGAAAGACTCTGGAACTCAAAGTTTCAAAAACAAATGTTTAAAAAAATTGTTTTTTATATGCAACTGGGAAATAAGATATACAGGCACTGGAATATAGAAATCCAAATTGTCCTACAAGAAAGTTGGGGGGCAGGGGATGGAGGAGGATATAAGAGAGAACAGATTGGGGGAAGGGATGTTCAGTAGGCTTGTTATTTTGGGGTGTGAGTAGGGGAAAGATAGGGAGAAAAATCTGTAACTCAAAATCTGGTGGAAATGAATGTTGAAAATGAAAAATAAATAAATTAATTGGAAAAAAAGGGTTTGCACAAAAAAAAATTAATACAGCCAAAATCAGAAGGAAAACAGGCAAAAAAATTACAATAAGTTTCTCTGATAAAGGTATCATTTATCAAATGGGGGACTGAGCCAAATTTATAAAAATATAAGTCATTTCCCAACTGATAAACTGTCAAAGGATAGGAACACACAGTTTTCATTAGAAAAAAACCAAAGTTATCAATTATCACATGCAAAAATGCTCTAAATCACAACTGAATAGAGAAATGCAAATTAAAACAACTCTGAGATACCACCTCACACCAATCAGAATGGCTAAGATGACAGGAAAGGAAAATGATAAATGCTGGCAGGGATATAGAAAAACAGAGAACTCAAATGCTCAGTTGGTAGAGTTGTGAACTGATCCAAACATTTCAGAAAACAATTTGAAACTACTCCCAAAGGGATATAAAACTGTCCATATGCTTTGATCCAGCAAGGCAACTACTAGGTCTATATACCAAAGAGATAAAGAAAAGGAAAAAGGATCTATCTATACAAAAATATTTATACAAAGAATTGGACATTTGAGGGGTTGCCTATCAATTGGGGAATAGCTGAACAAGTTGTAGCATTTGATTGTGATGGAATACTATTGTGCTATAAGAAATGATGAGCAGGATGATTTCAGAAAATTCTGGCAAGTGAGCAGAACCAAGAGAACATTGTATATAATGACAGCATGACTTGACAATCAACTGCTGAAAGACTTAGCTACTCTGATCAATACAATGATCCAAGACAGTTCCAAAGGACCCATGATGAAAAATGCTATCTACCTATAAGTGTTCTAATTCCATAATTGTGAAATCCAAAATTCCCTTATTTGATCATAATCTTTTATCATTCTTTGTTTCCCTCCTCCTTAGAACCCCCAACCCTGTTTTTCATCCTCACTGTGCCCTCTGATTCCTCCATGCCTCAGTTCTTTCTTAGGCCATTTAACTTCTGCATTAGCTCTACTTTTGTCCCTTCTTGATCTTGACACCAGGTAAGTCATTTCAACTGTATGCTGTCCCTTACACTCAAGTCTCTTGGCTCCTTGGCCTAGTGCCAATCAGGCTTTGCCAAAACCCAAATTTGGATTACTCTACAAATTACTCTACTCATTCAGGCTACTGAAAGTGATTGGAAAAAACCAAGATCCATGTTGCCTGTGTCCAGTACAAATTTAAGTTATATAATCTCACCTGGGTGCTCACTGAAGCAAGATAATCCTTTCACACATCCCTAACTGAATGGCTGTCTCACTCACTTCAGAAGTTTCACCAAAGGTCCTCAGGCTTCACACTTCACAAAAAACATTGAGGCCATGCCCCAGGAGCTCTGTTTTCCTTCCTCCTCATCTTACACCACTCAGATACCTTCCTCCACTGTTTCTTCCCCATCTCACATGAAAAGGGAGCCCTTCTCTTTGCCAAGGCAAGCCCCCAGAATGGGACCTCTTTCCCATCTTTTCCAACAAATGGTCCTCTTTAGAATCCTCAGTTCCTCATTAATATTTAACCTTTGTCTACCTGCTATTTTCCTGCTACCTACAAACATGCTCATTTCTTTCATCTATGCCTTAGTTCTTAAAAAAACAAAGAAACCCTTACTTGATCCAACCATACCCACTATTATTCTATATCATTCCTCCCCTTCTTAGCTAAATTCCTTGAGAACACCATCTAAATGCATTCTCTCTATTTCCTCTTCTCTCGCTTAATTCTAAGCTCCTTAATCAGCCTACCAGCTTCATCATTTAACAGAAATTGTTCTCTCCAAAGTTGGCAATGACCAAATCTAATGGCCTTTCTCTTAGTGAGGTCTTTTTGGAACTCTCTGCAGCCTTTGACTCTGTCAATCACCCTCTTCCCCTGGATATTCTCACTTCTTTAGCTTTTCATGACAGTGATCTCATGGCTTTTCTCCAATCTCTCTATACACTCCTTATCAATCTCCTTTGCTGTGTCCAGGTCAGACCCATTAAGCATAGATGTTCCCCAAGGGTCTGTCCTCTTTTCCCTCTATACTATCTTGACTGGTGATCTCATCTGTTTTGAAGGGTTCAAGGATCATTAAGCCCATTTCTATTCAGATAACTTCCCAAATCAGCTCTGGTCTCACATCACCAACTGCCTCTTAGACATCTCAAACCAGATGTCCTAAGGCATCTCAAAACTCACCAAGCCCAAAAGAAAGCTCATTTACTTTCCCCTAAAACATTTCTATCATCAAAATTTTTCTATTACTGGCAACCAGGCTCACAATCTCAATGTCATCCTCAATACCTCACACTCACTCCACATATCTAATCTGTTGTCAAGTTTTGTTTCTACCTTTATAACACCTCTCATATACATCCCTTTTTCTCACCCACACAACTGCCAGCCTGGCACAGGCCTTCATAACCTTTTACCTAGACTACTAAAACCTTCTGGGTTGTCTCCCTTACTCAAGTTTTTACGCACTCCAGTCTATCCTCTAGTTGGCTGCCCAAGTGATCTTCCTAAAGTCTAAGCATGTCAACTCTAGTTATTCTTCTCTCTCTCTGCAGTTCTCATGCCTTATTCCCCTTTACATACTTTATAGTCTTGTTACATTTGCCCCACTTTATTAAAACACCTTCCTTGAAAAACACTGATAACAGGTCTTTGGGGTGACTGAATCAATGGCAGCAGCAACTGCTTCCTAAGCTATCAATCCACAGACAGTAAAGGACTTGGACAACTAGTCAGAAAAATATTACAGGGGTCCCTTTGCTGGCACTGGGTGCAGAACTGCTGCATTATCCAGGCTTGGATCCAGGTCCCAGTCCTGGGTCACAGTCCCAGGGTGAAGAGGAACACTAGCACAGCAGAGTTTGTAGCTTCAAAAAAGCAAGGATCTTGGTCAAAGTTCCAGTGCAGAAAAGAGTACTTATGGTTATTCACAGACAAGAACACAGGCCAAGAGAGCAGGAGAGCAGTAAATACACCTCTCCTTAGGTCATTCCATCTTGGAAAACCCGAAAACTTACAGACCCCCAGAACTAGCTCCAAAAACAACTGCACAAAAAACCCGAAGCTTAAGACAGTGTGCCTCCTCTACCCCAGAAGCAGAGTCCAAATTTAATATAAACCAGAAGTCAGGAAATAGGTTGTAAATGTGAACAACAAAAAAAGATCTGACCACAGAAAGCTACTACGGTGACAGGGAAATCAAAAGTCAAAACTGCTACATCCAAAGCCACAAAGAAGAATGTGAATTGGTCTCAGGCTCAAAAAGAATTCCTGGAAGAGTTCAAAAAGGATGTAAAAAATCAAAGAGGTAAGGGAAAAATTGGGAAAAGAAATGACAGTGATACAAGAAAATCAAGGGAAAAAGAGTCAACAGCTTGGTATAGGAGACACAAAAATATACTGAAGAAAATAACACCTTAAAAAAACAAAATAGGTCAAATGGTAAAAGAGGCACAACAATCCAATAAAGAAAAGAATGGCCTAAAAAAGCAGCATTGGCTAAATGGAAAAAGATATACAAAAATTCACTGACTACAAGAAATCCTCAAAAAGTATAATTGGACAAATGGAAAGGCAGGTACAAAAGTTCAATGAAGAAAATAATTCTTTAAAAATCAGGATTGAACAAGTAGAAGCTAATGACTTCATGAGACACCAAGAAGCAATCAAACAAAATCAAAAGAAATGATAGAACATGATATTCTGGAAGGCAAAGAAGTTATGATTACAACCAATAATCACCTACTCAACCAAACTGAGTATAATCCTTGCAGGGTGGGGATGGACATTCAACGAAACAGAGGCCTTTCAAGCATTCCTGATGAAAAAAAAAATCTAACTTTTAAATACAAGACTTAAGAGAAGCTTAAAGAGACCTCATTTCTCAATTATATAGAGAACTGAATCATATTTTTCAAAATAAAAGCCATTCTGCAATTGATAAATGGTCAAAGGATATGAACAGGCAGTTTTCAGACAAAGTAATCAAACTTAGCTATAGTTATATAAAAAATGCTCTAGGGGTGGCTAGGTGGTGCTGTGAATAGAGCACTGGTGCTGAAGTCAGGAGAACCCGAGTTCAAATCCGGCCTCAGACACTTAAATACTTACTAGCCGTGTGACTTTGGGCAAGTCACTTAACCCCAACTGTCCTCCAAAAAAAAAAAAAAAGGCAAAAAAAATGCCCTAAATCACTATTTATTAGAGGAATACGAATTAAAACAACTTTGAGGGACCACCCCACACCTATCAGATTGTCTAATATGACAAAAAAGGAAAACGCAAGAGTGTTGGAGGGGATGTGGAGAAAACGAGATATTAATACACTGTTGTTGGAGTAGCGAACAGAATCAACCATTCTATATTAGCAATTTGGAACTATGCCCAAAGGTTTATAAAAGTATGCCTACCCTTTGATGGAGCAATATCACTACTAGGTCTGAATCACAAAAAGATTTTTTGAAAAAGAAGAAAAGGATCTATGTGTACAAAAATATTTATAGCAGCTCTTTTAGTGGTGGCAAAGAATTGGAAATTGAGGTGATGTCCACCAATGGGGGAATGACCAACCAAGTTTTGGTATATGATTGTGATGGAATACTATTGTGCTGTAAGAAAAGATGAGTAGGATATCCTCAGAAAAACCTGGAAAGCCTTACATCAACTAATGCAAAGTGAAGCGAGCAGAACCAGGAGAATGTTGTATACATTACAACAATATTGTGCAATGATAAGCTGCAGATGACTTAGCTATTCTCAGCAATATAATGATCCAAGTCCAATTCCTAAGGACTTATGATGAAAAATGCTATCTATCTCCAGAGAAAGAACTGGAGTCTGAACACCTATTAAAGCATACTTTTTTTTTTTTTTTTTTGCATTTTGGAGGACAATTGGGGTTAAGCAACTTGCCCAAGGTCACACAGCTAGGTTTTGTTTGTGTGTGCGTTAAGTGTCTGAGGCTGGATCCGAACTCAGGTCCTTCTGACTCCAGGGCTAACGCTCTACTCACTGCGCCACCTAGCTTCCCATAAAGCATACTTTTTAAAAAACTATTTTTCTTGTGTTTTCTTTTACAACATAGCTAATATGGAAACATATTTTACCTGACTGCACGTGCATATCTTATGTCAAACTGCTTTCCTTCTCAATGAGGAAGGGGAGAGAATGAGGGAGAGAATTTGAAACTCAAAATTTTAAGAAACAAACTTTAAAAATTACTTTTTCATGTAATTGGGGAAAAAATAAAATATTCTTTTTTGAAAAGACACTTGATGACCTCCTAATGACTAAATCCTGAGGTGTTTTCTCAGTCCTCATTTTCTGATCTCTTTGAAATAACAAAGCTGGATATTTCCTCTTTTTAGTTACTCACACATCACTCTAAGCTTCAGAGGCATGACACTTTCTACTGGTTTTCTTCCTACCTCTTTAGTTGTACCTCCTTTGTCTTAATTATTACCCTCTTTTCCCCAGTTCATTAAGAGAGAAGTTCCCCAGAAGTTAGTTCTTGATAATCTTTTTTCTCTAAACTCTCTCCCTCAGCAATGTCATTATTCCTATAGATTCAACTGCCTCCTTTTATGCAGATGATGCCCAAATGTATATGTCCTGCATCTCCTAAGTTCCTACAAGCCATCTCTACCTGGATGTCCTCCACTCAGCACCTCTAACTTAAAATATCCCAAACCAGGAATATTATCTTTTCCCAAACTCATGTTTCCTTCTTTCTCATGAGTTGAAAATATTGTCTCCGAGGAAACTTTCAAGCCCAAGAAATGCTAGGAATATTTTTTCTTAAAAAAGGTTCTTGTTCTTTTTTCTTCAGTGAATCATAGAATTAGAAAGTTCCTAAGATAGAATGTTGTCCAGATTCCTCATTTTCCAGATGAGGAATGAATAAGAATGGTTAATGACCTGCCCAAGGTTGTACGTGGAATAAACAGCAGAGTCAGGATTCAAATCCAGATCCTTCCCCCTACCCATCTAGATTGACAGCAATACCTCCTATCAGTTTCAATTAGTAATTGGCAGTTAGGTAGTACAGGGCAGCTTGGTGGCACAGTGGATAGAGCACTGGACCTAGAATCAGAAGACTCATCTTCCTGAGTTCAAATATGATCCACACTCCCTATCTATGTGACCCTGGGCAAGTCACTTAACCCTGTTTGCCTCAGTTTCCTCATCTATAAAATGAGCTGGAGCAGGAATGGTGAACCACTCCAGTTTCTCTACCAAGAAATCCTCAGATGGGATCACAGAGTCAGACACAACAGAACAATCAAAAGTATTGACTTAGTTCTAACACAGCAGAGACCACAGTCACACATGCCATTTAAAAAAAAGTAAAACTTCCTTACCAAAACCTCACTCATTCTGTTCTTCTTTAAACTGGATTATTAAAGCCCAAATTAAAATTTGCCTTCATTCAATAGGTCCTCTTAATCTCATATTCCTCGATTCAACTTTAAATCACAGAGTTGCAGAGAGATTGGTGGAGATGTGCAACCAGGAGGAAATGGGACAAAAGTCTGTAACCATTGCTATTGGCATAAGGAGGGGAGCTTATGGGTAGAGGCGAAAGCATCTTTCTTGCTACAGTACTACTCAGCTCCTTTTCCATTTGAGGAAGCAGAATCCTGGGCATGTTCTAATGACCAAGAACTAAAATCTGTTTCTGACCCTAAGTTAGAAGACAGCTATCCCAAAAGACTCAGGGGAGACAGGGAAGGCCAATGAAGCACAGAAGGGTCAAACAGAAGAATTCAAAGAGTAGTCCTGACTACAAGCTAGGCTTCTGTCTCTTCTAGTATAGCCTGGATGAAGGGAAAGAGCTCCAACTCTACTGCTTGAGAACTGGAGACAGGACTTCGTAGTTACTGGTTGAGAATGCTGGCTAAAGAGCACCATGGCCCTCCCTTCAGGAAAGGGGATGATTAATCAAGTGACTGCGAGGATAGGTTGTTCTGAGGATATTACCTCACTTAAGAATCAAAGCTAAGATAGAAGAGGAAGCTGAAAAAAAGACCAAAATTATTGCCTTCCTTTCATCAAGACAACAGAGCAGTAGCCCAGCCTAAAGAGGAGAGGTTTATCAAAGTATACGTCCCCATCCCTCACCTTCACCGAGGTGTAGCCAAAGAGAACAGATGGGGCAGAGACAGGACACCCACCAGGGAGTAGGATCATTCATCAGGGAGCACCTGAGACACAACACCTGGCAGGTAGCCATGGAGAGCAATTCTTGTGGAGGGGAGGTTGAGCAGTGGAAGATAATGGTAGCCTTGCAGTATCAGAAGCACCAGCTGCCCTCCCCATGCCCCATTCAGATTGTCCTGGTCACACATGTTTCCCATATTTATTCCCCTTCATTAGTGGACCCTGGACACATCTGCCCCACATTGTGCATGTCCCATGGAAGATGTCTTTAAAGGTCTGCTCTTCTCACTGAGAATGTTACATTTGTGGGAGAATGATTTCAAAGTTTATTGTGGGGAGAGGGAAATGTTCTATTGTTACTGTTACTACATTCCTATTTAATTAAATCTGGTTAACTGGTAAAACTGAACTATGGGGGGACTAATAAATTATAGTTCAGATGAGATTCTGGCCACAAAGTACCTAAAACAAGGGTGGGAAACCTGCAGCCTCCTGGCCATGTGTGGCCCTTTCTGTCCTCAAGGGCAGCCCTTTGACTGAATGACCTAGAGGGCCATATGTGACCTCAAGGTCGAAGATTCCCCACCGCTGACCCAGAACCTGTTGTAGCTAACGGGTTACCTATGAGCAATAGGTAACCTAAGTATTAAATATTATTAGAGATGAAAGGGCAGGTAGGTGGTACAGCAGATAGAACATCGGGCTTGGAATCAGGACTTATCTTCCTGAGTTCGAACCTGGCCTCAGACATTTACTAGCTGTGTGACCCTGCACAAGTCATTTAACCTTTTTTGCCTACATTTCCTCATCTGCAAAATGAGCCAGAGAAGGAAATCGCAAAGGACTCCAGAATCTTTCACAAAGATTCAGACAGTGACTGAAAAACTAGTGAACAGGACTTCAGAGAACATCCATACAAACGCCTCATTCTACAGGTGATGAAGTAAAGGCACAATAGGACTTACTCAATGTTACTTAACTAAATCTCAGAGATGGAACTAGAATCTAGGTCTCTTGCCTCCACTCCTAATGTAGTGCTCTTTCCGCCACACTCCCAGATTCCTGCAGGGTAGATAAAATTGATCTACATAACAGGCACCGACAATCCCCTATTAAAGTGCAGAGAATAAAAGCATCAATGACAAAAGGTGAGTAACACCTAAAAAAAAAGTTAAATTCCAAACCTGCCCCTAAAGACTAGGAACTAAACAAAGCAATAACTTGGCAAACAAATGGCCTTATTGCACAGGGATAACATGAAAAGCCCTGGGAACAATAGATGTGGCAAAACTCGCTGGCAGCCTTAATCCAGCCAATCTTGGAGTCAAGAGGATAAAATTAAAACAGAAAGAAAGCACATATACTATGATTCAATAGGTCTAGGAAATGGAAGGGAAGGAAGCAAAAGAGTCACCTGGATAAAACTGATGGGAAATTCCTAGCTTTGCAATTCTGAAGCAACTTTACCATGGTTAACTGGAAAATAGTGTCTCCACGACACTCCTTAATGGAGATGAAAATCAGCCCTGTCTCTACAAATCCTTCTGTTGACATTTGTGCACCAAGTATGGGCAACATTCCCAACTGACTTCCAAAAGGTGAGAACTAGAAAAACAACATTGTTTTCCAGAACATGAGGCTGAAGCTGTTTCTGCACAATTAGAAGAAACGTGGAGTTCTTTTTATCATGCTGACAACTCTCCAGGGGCCAATCTACTAGGCACAATCTCCAGCAGTTTGGTCCCACTGTGAGATTTCACAAATGCAGTCACTGATCACTTTTTTCTTAACTCTTTAAGTATCTTCTATTCCATAGCATCATACCTGCCCTGGACAGAACTCAATATGATCTCTCTCTGACATCTTTATTAACTCTAACATGTCAACAGCAGTTTAAGCTTTCCACAGCCAACAACACTGGGCAGAGAAGTACAACAAACTCAGTATGTCTAAGACCAGGTTTATCATCTTGCTTCCCAACCCTACAACTGCTTCTGATTTCAATGTTTCTGTCAATCACATATTCACTTAGTCTTCAAAGCCATAGTGTTAATGATGACTTCCCCCCTTCACCTCTCATACCTAATCAGTTGCCAAGTCTTACTGACTTTACCTCCATAACTGTAATCTCTCTTGACTGCATCTTCCTCTTCTCTGCTATCACTGCCAGAACTCCCAAAGGTCCTCAGTATCCCCCACCTGCACTAACAGAATAATATCATAAAAGCTCTTCCTGCCAGTCATAACTAATAATCATGGTGCCAGGGGCAAGCAGCACCAAACACGCCCTCAAATCAACTTTATAATTCATAATATGAAAACAGTACTAAAAATTATTTAGGTAACTGGTTGGAGTGGGAAGGGGAATTAGAGGCTCAGAAAAACATCTTATTAACAGTGTATACCATCATATAGCTTCCTATTTCAATTAACTTTGCTATCTAGACGCTAAACTCAGTTGTTTCTACAATGCTGAATGAGTATATGTACTGACAACACAATGTAAATTTTCAAAATGCACAATCTTTTATAATCATTATTTTACATTTTTGACAAAAGTTTTTCAAGCTATTCTTAAGGAAAAGATGCAGAAGGCAAAATAAAAGATGAGTTAGATGGATTCAGAACTGTATGAATGGACAGGCTCAAAGAGTAAGTCATTCATGCTTTTCTACCATGTTGGAAGGAAATCTCTAGTACAGTGTCCCAGGGATCTATGTTTCACCCACTTGCATGTCAACATTTTTACTAATGTCTCAGATAAACATATAAATGGTATGTTATCAAATCTGCAGATGACCAGGGTGGGAAAAATACCTAGCACACTGTATGATAAAATAAATTTTTAAAAATCAATAAAAACTTTAATTCTGTTGAATAAGCATTTATATTTTATAGTGATATGAGCTCCTCAAGAGCAGAGATCAAATTTTATCTTTGAGTTCCCCATATATGCACACGTGGATACATATAAACATACATACTACATATACATTCAATTTGACATTTGGACAGTTTGATATTCTCTTAGAATAGTGCCTCATCTATAGTAGTAGGCTTTGGGATATTTTTGTTGCTATTTAAGTAATGACGACACATGTGTTGTGTACACACACACACACACTTTAAAAAAAAAAAAACAACCCAAAATTCTAAAGCTTACAGTTTCACAGTTCAAGCATCGAGTTTCATTGGTCAGCGTTCCCTGAAAGATTTCGTGTACCCAGGTGAGTTCTGGTTTATTGTTCTCCACAGGTTCATTCATGTTACCATTTTTTAACTTCCCATTTTGTTTTTCTTGCTTTTTCTCCTCCTGCAGGATGTCTGCAATAGTGTTTAGCAAATAATTTAAAAATTCATGGGCATCCTGCTGCATGTAGTTGTCAAAGAGATCTGGAAAAAAAAAAGAAATTCACTATATTGCTCTCCATTTTTCAGGAAGGAAATGTATACTTAAAATTAAGTACCACGCCTAAACGTTAATTTTAAAAGACGGACAAGTACAGAATATTAGGACACTTATCTGTATTATGGAGCTAAGCTTTAAGAAAAATTCTTGGCCATTACAATTTTATTTTCTCAGGCCTAAGTTCTCCATACAGCTGCATTTGAATGATAAGGAAAATCTCCAAGTATAATATGATTTTTACCTTAAATATGGATATTTCTTTAAAGTTCTGTTTCCTGATAAAGTGAAGTTTGAATATTACACAATACAGGCTCATAGACTGAGTACTGAAAAAGACCACTCACCCCTTCATTTTGCAGGTGAGGAAATTAAGGCAGAGAGATGAGGTGCCTTCCTCAGGATCACAAAGCTAGTTAATGTCTGGGGCAGGATTTAAATCTGGGGCTTCATCACTCCATGTCAGGGAACCTATCCACTACCCTACTGCCTCAGGAAAATAAAGGGAAGTATCTATTATACTATTATGGGTTATTCTGTCTACTGTGAGTTAGCTACAGTGAATTCAGATCTCTCCTAAAGATTCCAATGATCCAAAGCTAAAGGGTATTGAAACAGGACATAGAAAGAGGAAGCTCTCACATGTGGGAGGATTCCCTGGTTCCCCTTCAACACTCAACTTAAATCTCCTTTTCTGTGTGCTCTCCTTGCCTCTCCTCCCTCCAGTCCATCCTCCACTCCGTTGTCAAAGGGGGCATTTTGAAGTGCAGGTCTGATCATGTCATTCCCCTCTTCAAAAAGCCCCAGTGGCTCCCTTTACCTCCAGGATCAAATAAAATCATCTGTTTGGCCATCCCCATGCCTGGAATTCTCTCCCTCTTTATCTCTAACTCCTGGCTTTCCTGGCTTCCTTCAAGTCTCAGCTCAAATCTGAGTTCTAAAGGATTTTGGTCTATGGTTACATCATTGTGTTCATTACATAAGTTGCTGTCATTCCTGCTTATTTTGCTGTTATCACTTCATCCAGATCTGCCCAAGTTTCTTGGAATTCTTCATATTTGTCATGTTATGACACAGTAAAGGTAACAAGTATTTAGTAATAAAGTGCTAGGCACCATATTAATGTGGGTCAGGTGAGGGCAAGAAAGGAAATGGAGATGAGTATTTGGGGAAGGGCAAAGGATTTATTGGACTGGGGGAGATGACAAGTAGAGAAGGTGGAGAAAGATCTTATACTATGGTACTAATGTTTGATTACTGGATACCATAAAAATGAAGAGTGGAACAGGATTGTGCAAATCAAGTGGGACTAATCAGTTTTTGACAGAAACATGTAACTAGCTCCCAACTTTGAGGACAAATTCCTAGAACCAAAGCAAAGCTGATACACTCTGAATTTAACTTTTGTATAGCTTATACATCTGATGAGGCATACATACACCCAACATTACATTACAGGCATGCCTCCTCATGTAGTTAACTGTGTTCAACACTGTTTCAATCAGCTGGTATTTATTAAGCAGTCACTACAGTACCAGGCACTCTGGTTGGCTCTGGGGAAATAAACCCAACAAACAAATCCAAAATTAAATAATTCATAATTAAATAATCCCAGAAGTCTAGATTGTATAGCAGGAGACAACTTGTAAAGATAAAAATGTAGACAGAAAATATACAAACTACAAGGTAAATGAGGAAGAAGAGCAATTGGAGTTGGGGGGGAAGGGGGACAGAATCAGGAAAAGCTTCATGTAGAAGGCAGCGTTCAAGCTGTGTCCTGAAGGAAGACTGAGAACCCGAGTCAGAGCTGACGGTTCAAGCAAGGCAAAGACAGCCAGTACAAAGACATGGAGATGGGAGGCAGAATGTCATTCAAGGAGAACAGAGATAAGACTAGACCACTGAGGAGGGGGAAAGGCCTAATTGGATAATGAGGTTGGAAGAAGAATTGGGGGGAGGAAAAGCTTTAAAAGCCAAACTTGGGAGTGTATATGTGATCCTAGAAGCAACACACAGCCAGCAGTTTACTGAGTAGGGAAGTAACGTGGTTAGATTTGATATTTAAGGAAAATCACTCTGGCAACTATAGGAACAGTGGAACGAAGGGAGAGACTTGAGGGAGGAAGCCCAATTTAGATACAATTGTCAGGAGTGTGCTGGAAAATGTTTAACAACCGGCTCTCCAAAATTTTCCAAAGAGCTTTAAGTTTAATTTGCATTATTAATATTTTCTGCATCACTTTCTTAAGTCAATCAATAAAACAATAAATGAAGCCCTGATTTGTAGAATTTGTCAATTTCCAAAGTATAAATGCTTACAGTGAAAATTTAATAATCAACTCTTACACACAGGTACAGTCCTGGCTTTGGCACGACCTTGATTCTCAGTGGTGCAGACAAGATTCATATAATATCCAGATGAGGTTCCATATACAATCTTCTTTTTGCATTCAGATGTGTGTATTTGTATATACATGTACACATACATACACACACAGATATGGAAATGCATATATATGGAAATTTTGTTAAATTCATTATAAAACATGATTTTAAAAAAATCTAGGTGAGAGGTGATGAGGAACTGTATTAAAGTGTGTGAGTAGAAAGGAGACAGATGTAAGAGATGTTGTGGATATGAAATGGCAAGGGTCTAGCTATATAGGATGAGGAAGAATGAAGAATTAAGGATAATATAAAGATTATGAAACTGGGAAACTAAAAAAAATGATGGTATCTTTAACAAAAAATAAGGAAGTTTGAAAGGGGGAATGATGGTGGAAAAGAAATTCAATTTTGGACATACTGAGTTTGAAATGCCTACAGGAAATCCAATTTGAAATGTCCAATAGGAAGCTGGTGATGAAAGGCTAAACCACTATTAATACTTATAACCAATCTTCTCTATAAAGGAATGAGACTTTGCCATATTGTCATTTGAGTTACTGTCTATTTTTAATATTTATTCCATTGTTCTACGGGGTTTTACTGCTTCCCCTAAGATTAGTTCATCTAACAATGAGCTTTTACTAAACTGAATAGTACTAGAGGACAAAGTATGCCTGAACACAGATCACAGAACTGCTTTACTCAAAAAATCTTAGCTTATTCTCCACATAGTTTTTCATCCCATGTAGCTCTTCTCTTCCAAGGAAAAAAATTAAACCAGAGTAAGAAGCCAGGGCAGCTGTAAGTCAACTGAACACACAACACAGTGTTTCACATTGATATCCTTAAATTGGATCAGACAATCTAATTAAAAAGAACTGTTTTTTAAAAGCACTATTTAATATGTGATAATATTCATTTACTGTAATTACTTATGACAAGTGTACAAGATAGTATAATTTTGTTTAAATAATGGATCAAAGTGTTTCTTTCAAATGGTGTTCTATTTAGAAGGATGCCTGGGGCAAGTATCTCTCTTTCCCAACCCTGGATAAGATTTTGGGGGGGGGGGGAAGCTATCCCCAAACAAGAATCACAGAATTTTTAAAGTAGATAGAGCTCTCTGCAACCATCAAGTCAACCCTATAACTGAAAAAGAATCTCCACAACATCATAGCCACCCTCCATTATAAGACCTCCAATGAAGGGAGTCCTGAAGCAGTCCACTAGGAGATTGCTCTAAGTGTTAGAAGTTTCTCCTTTCTCTCCAAGCTCTACTCTGGACCTCCCCTTCCATCCCCATCCTAAAGTTTCTTCAAACCCTGGAATCCACACACTGGAAGTACCAAGGTCTGCCCCTAAGCCTGGTCTCTCCATCTAATCAGATGGCTTCTCCAGGGAGAGCACTCAGGCCGGCCAACATCTCATTACCTCCTGAGCTCCACTCCTCACATCCTCTCCAGAGCACCTATGCCTCATACCTTAGCGTCTCACCTCAACACACTTTGCCAGCTTCCTTTTATTCCTTTTGTCCTCTCCCACTAAAACGTTAGCTCCTTGAAGGCAGGAACCATCTATATTTCTGCTTGTATTTGTATTCCCAGTGTCTAGCACAGTGCCTGGCACATAGCAAATGCTAATAAATGCTTGCTGACTGACTTTCATCAAAGCCTAAAATTGCCTCTTGGAATCTTCTGCCCATTGGTCCTGCTTCTTCTCACTCAGACCAAACAGGACACACCGAATTCCCCTGAGAGATCATGCGAAAACCGAGGTGCTTGGCCTATTTTTGTGCCCCAGCCCCTTTCCATAGTCTGGTGGAGCAAATCTCAGCAAATCTCACTTTTTAAATGTGCAAAATTAACTACAAAGAAAACCAATTTTATTGAAATATAACTTTAGACATATTCCAAAAAAAGTTCATAGACCTTCCTGTTAAAATGAGATTATAAATTTTGCCCTAATATGGGAACCATTCCTCCATTAAAAGACTATTTTCAAGCTTCTTTGATATACAGAGATGCACCTCACTCCTCAAAGGCTATGTCAGTGGAAAACAAGCTCTAAAAAGGTCCATCAAGCAAAGAGAAGCTTTGAATAGAGGCCCAATAATGACTTTGCCTGTGGCTGGAGAGATCCATCACTAAGTAGGCCAAAGGCTGAAGTTTTGGGGTTTTTTGGGGGGGTGGCACAGCTCTTGGGGAAAAAAACAGTAAGTTGATTTTTTTTAATGTAATAAGAATTGCATTCTCAATTGGTAGAGGGAATGCCACCACCAACAAAATGGCAGAGCCTTGAAAAAACCTTGAGATTGAAGTAATTTGATATACTCAGTCCCATCATTAACTTTTTCTCACTAGGCAAGACCAGTCACACTTTAAACAAGGCATCACTTTATACTTACCATTCTCCTTTCTTAACCTTGAAATGAACTTCTTTGGTGGAATCACGCCAACTTTTTTCTTCTGAGTAGCAATGCTGTGAAAAAGGTCTGCCAGGCAAGTCAACAGATTTTCCTTCTTTTTTTGCTGGGCCTTGTACGCCAATACATTTTCTCGAAATGGCCGACAGAAGTACAACGCTTGCAGCACAGAGTTACAGTAGCAAGTGTTCCCAAACTGCCAAAGGAAAAGCAGAATATCATGAATCATTTTCAAAAGAGATCTGATTTATAGAAGACCTTTGCCTCAGAAGACCTTAATAGTAAATCACCATCCAGGTATGGCAATCTGCATCAGCCTACTTGTACTAGAAACACAGTTCAATCTTTTTATGTGTCAATTAAATCAGTTATGGATCGATATAAATAAATGAAAATATACAAATTTCCCCAATGATGGTCTTTGGACCTTTCCTTTGAATACAACGGGGCATACGTGAAATCCCTCAGAATTCTCTCACAGTTGTAATATTCTAAGGTGACAATTAGTATATTCCCTGATAGAAAAACTGGTTGAGTCTCGTTGGTTAGGATGATAGGCCAAATCTATCAGACAAAATCTGACAAGGACAAGTTGAAATCTTATAAGGACAAATGTTTGTTTAGGACATTACAGGAAGGAAAGACTGTTTTTATGTTAAAAAGATGTACAGATGTTGGCCAACTGCCAACTTAATATAAGTACGAAATGGTGGACTAAAAATGGCAGCGCTATCTTTGGCTACATAAATAATAGGACAGAATCTAGAAAAAAGTATCTCAATGGCAATCTCTGCTATGGCCAGACCACATCTAAAGAAAAATTACTAACAGGTGCATGGTAAAGAGAAGGGTAATCAGGATAATTAATTTGAAACCGTATTGGATAAGGAAACATTGAAGAAACCAGAGATGTTTAATCTGAAGAGATAAAACTTGGGGGTGGGGAAGAGAGGACATGATAGCTGTCTTCAAACATTTCAAAGGCTGCCATATGGAAGAGTATTAGACAATCTCTATAATCACAGAGGGTGAGATTAAGATCAATGAGTGGGAGTTACAGAGGAGCTAGAGTTCAGCTGCTAAGGAAGAAATTTCTAAATGTTACAGCTGCACCAAAATCAAAAAGGGTGCTCTAAACTCTCCCTCAGAGGAGTCATTTCAGCAGAAGCTGAATGCCACTCACTTGTGAAGGGAAGAGACTCTTGGAGATATGGAGAGATCCAGGCGACATTGACCTTTTGAGGTCCCTAGGCACCATCATGATAACACAGTTCATGAAAACAAAATAAAACACAGAAAGGAGAAAAATAATTTTAACAAATACTTTTCTAGCCTTTATCTTTACAAATGAACTAATTATTGGAGGAGGGGGGAGGATGTAACTTTGCTACAATGCCACAGTAGATATCATCAAGTCCAGAAAGACCATTCAAATGCTCTTGTCTCATAGTTACCTCTGCCATTAAAAGTCAGCACCGGGGCGGCTAGGTGGCGCAGTGAGTAGAGTGTCAGCCCTGGAGTCAGAAGGACCTGAGTTCAGATCTGGCCTCAGACACTTAATGCACACACAAACAAAAACCTAGCCGTGTGACATTGGGCAAGTTACTTAACCCCAATTGCCCTCCAAAAAAAAAAAAAGTCAGCACCTTCTCTACATCTCATAATGTTAGAGAATTGGTGGCAATACAAGAAATTAAGTGACTTGCCCAATGTATGTCAGAGGCTGGACTCCAACCAAAGTCTTACTGAAAACAAATTCTCTTTCTATTATGCCACACTCTCTCTCAATAAAACCATTATGTCCCCTATTTTTACAGATTAGGAAATGGAGGCTGAGAAGTAAAGGGTCTTTCCCAAGGTTATACAGGGTTAGTAAGTGGAAGAATAGGGACTCAAATCCAAGTTCTCTGACTCCAGATCCAATACACTATCCTCTTTGAAATAGTAAATGATGTACCCTAATTCTCCCTTTAGCTTGTGTTTACCCCAAGAGGAAGACAGATATTATCTCTGACTTACTAGAAATATCATCCCAGGAATACCTCAAGCCCTATAACCTCCCTCTTGGCTCTTACCAGTCTCTTAATATTACACCTGTGATGAGGGCCTGAGAGCCCCACACTATTTCACTGAAACTTGGCCCTTATTCAAAAGACAGTGCCTGGGAGAAAGGCTTTGATGGAGAAGGTTTCTGGAATATATTTCCTTTCTCTGTATTTGAAATGGTCTTGCCAAGTTTAATAGTGTGTGTATATAAAAATGGAGAGGGAGAAAAAAATGGAAAAGATGGAGGGAGAAAGAGAGGGAAGAGAGAGGGCCAAAGAGAAGGGAGAGGAAAGACAGAAAAGGGGAAAAGGAAAGGGAAAAGAGGATAGGAAGAGAGTAAGGGGCAGAGGAAGGGAATGAATTCTTTTAAGAAACTAGAGGGAGTTGTGATATATCACATTAGTTGTGAATATGGAAAAATCAACAAGTCTATGGGGAAAGAAAATAAGCATCAGTTTCCATAATTCTTTCTTCTTCCATTCAATGACCTAAATTTTCATTCCTCCCCACATACCATTAATACATTTCTTTTTATAAAGGAAAAACACCCACTGACTTAAGTAATGGCCTTCACAGACAAATCTAAGCCAAGGACTAAGCGCACAAGGATCCAAGACATTATATTTACATAAAATGTCCACATTCCATTCACTTTAATGCTTCTGTCCCAACCCATCAACATCACTTCCCATTCTATAAACCTTCCCTCCCTCCTTGCCAGCCTCTCACTATTACCCCTATAAGGAGGACCCAAGGTGGAAGGCATACACTTTGTCAGACACAGGGAAAGGGGCTACATTCAGAAGGATTCTGGGACTCAGCTTCCACATTGGAAATGATACATTAGCCTATAGCCACATTATCAGAGTGCTACGGGAGCAGCTGTACAGGGGAATCAGGTGTTTCTGAAAGAGTGTTTATGCTCTGTTAGGTCCTCCACCCTGAGAGGCAGATGAGGAAGGGAAACTGAAGGGGAGATGGGTTGTATTACCTGATCACTTGGCTGTAGCCAGCTGGTCAGGAAACCAGAGCCTGGTAGATCTTGTTATGTACAAGGTTTTGCTCTCGGGCAGTTCAAAGAGGATATTACTAGAGCAGAAGTGAAATGAGACCAGGAGTTTGCATAGAATATCTAGTCTTGCTTAACCCACCAGGCACTGGGATGCTTTCTATGTTCATTCCATTTAGGTTAAGAATTCCATCTACATCACAGGACCCAGTTCAAATGTCACTTTCTCCATAAAATCTGACCTAATTATCTCCATATCTGTCCAGCACTGGAAATGATATTTGTTTCCTTGTACTTTGCACAACAACTTGGTTGTATTTGCTTTATAGAATTATCTTTTTCTATTTGGTATTATACTTATCCCTATGTGTCCTTACCCTCAGTAATTTTACAATCTAGAAAGAGAAATATGTTTTATTTAATCTTTGTTTTTTTCCTTAGTATCTCACATAGTGCTTAACATAAAATTTGGTCTTTAATAAATATTTGTGAAATTTGTATTTAATTATGCAAAGAATTCAGTATTAACCTAAGATTTTTATCCATATGATTTAGGAAAAAGGTAAATTTGCTTGCATAGATTTATCTAGAGTGGCCATCAAAATAAATGTAATTTCATCATTGAACTGTGTAATTGATCCTCAGCCATTGGAAGCTATGTAGGTGGGGGAGATCCCATAAGTACAACTACAGGAACACAGGAGGAACTAGCCCAGATATAATAGCTAATATCTATTTTAAGGCATCTATTATCTTAAAATAATGGATTGAAGTTGTCCTTCTTACACCTCCAACTTCCCATTTTCTACATTCTACATTTTCTATAACCACTATTGAAAAATCAAGCAACAAAAACAAAACCCTGGATTCCACGTAGGAGGATAAACTAGGGCATTTAATGAAAATAATACTTACATTGACCAATCCAAAGTAGTGTTCATTGATTGGAAACTGCTCTGGACCAATGTCTTTTTCCAGAGCAGAGGCATTGGTGCCCTGGAGAAAGAAAAGTAGTATATTCAGTTTAATACAAAATAGAAAAGATGACAAAACAAAACTTGAAAGTCACCTTCCAAAAGAAACATTTTCTTTGGTCAGAGATATACAGTCTAGTTTGTAGAAAAAGAGGACACCAAAAAGAATTCCAAGTAGTAGGACTTGGCCAGCCCACAAGGTAGAGAAATAACAGGCAAGAATGGTATTGTCTCCATTTCACTGTCTTTCATGCCGGTCAATAAGGGGTCAAAAATGGGAAGAACAAAAATTTAAGAATATCCCTCCCATTCAGCCACCCTTCTTTAGTCTTGGCCATATGCTTCTATTTTACTGAAACCTTTTGTTCTCATCTTCCATTATGTCCTAAAAGAACTCTAGGAAAGAAGATGTATGAAACAATAAAATGGAAAAATAATGACCATAAAATTCCTTTGGAATAAAATGCTGGGTTTATATGGGAGTGAAAAATCTATCATCCAGAATGGAATATGGGCTGCACCACCAATTTCAACTTTCATTAAAAAAAAACCTCACATGAAAAAATGAAGGCAAGTTATGAAAGTTAAAAGAGTAAATTCATTTTCCTCATTTGATCCTCAAAACAACCCTGAGAAGTAAGGCTATTATTATTATCCCCATCTTACAGTTGAGTAAACTGAAACACAGAGAGATTAAGTGACCTGCACAGGGTCACATATCTCATACATTTCTGAGGTTGGATTTGAGCTTGGGAATTCTGGAGTCTAGGCCCCATGCTCTGTCCCATGTGCCACCTCTCACTGGGTCAAATAGGGTAATACTTGTAATAGCACTTAGCATAGTTTCTGACACATAACAAGAACTTTATAAATGCTTCTTCCCTTCCCCCATGTAGAATCTTGACATTCCCAATGGCAACTACTTGATGAGCCAAATAAAACAGTCCTACACTTGTGTACAAGAAACAATTATTTCTGCTCCCTGACCTTGGTAAAACATCTTCAACAATGAATCTATTGGCATCAAGGAGAAGTGAATCAAAGTTTATACAACAATGTGAACTTAACAAGGTCAGGAAGAATGGAATCCAAATCAAGTAAATGATCAAGCTTTCTTTGTACACAACTGGCCAGCGACAAAGAAAGACTCAGGAACTCATCCAAGGGTATCCCTCCCCTAAGACACTATCCTTAGGACAGCCTGCCTAACTTCCTTCTTACTTTCATACTTTAAAAGGCTTAGTTCTTTTAAGACCTTCAGAAATCTACGATACTGATATTTTTTAAGGCAAAAATTCTGTCTTTTTAAGAACTATTTCTGAAAGAAAACAAATACAATATAATGGAACTTCACACAGACCTGTAAGGGGATACAGAATAAAAGACTTTTTTTAGGTCTGTTGTTCATTATTATATTTGTTTTTACTTTGTTTAGTATTAAAAGTTCTTTGAGAGACTGTACTCATTCTGTAAGTGCCTTTGTTTTGCTTGTTGGTTAAGTTTAAAATAAAAAAGTTGTTTAATTTCATTTTAGCTTGTAGCTCTTACTTCACACAATTAGCATTTCCTGCCAATAGAGCGAAATAGCTTCTGAAGGGCTGAATGAATGGGGTGAAAATAGGCACAACTGCTACTGGGGACCTTGAAAGGCTGAAATGCAAAAACAACCCACTGTAAAGCAAAGAGCAACTTGAAGGCATGGAATTTTCTTCCTTCATCTAAGCTGCCTTTTCCTCCCCACTAAATTTATATATTTTATCCGTTATTTCAATAATCCAATTTCTTTACCTGTCATTTAGGAACGAAATACAGTACAATACTGCTTAAATCTATTTTGTTTCTAGTGATAAATGAGCCTATAGACTATCAGTGCCTCTTCTTAAGACAGGTATTTACAAAAGACATCAAGAGAAATTCACATCCCCTAGAACTGGGATACTTAACCCTCTTTGTGTCTTGGACACCTCTGGTAGTTTGGGGATATCTATAGACCTCTTTTCAGAATGTTTTAAAATATATAAAATAAATGATTACAAAAAGAAACCAATTACACTGAAATACAGTTGTTAAAATATTTTTTAAAAAACATACAGGTATGTATAATCCATAGCAAATTGCTTAATATGTCAGGGAGGGGAAATGAGAAGGAAGAAGAGAATTTAGAACAAAAATGTTTTAAAAATGAATGTCGCTTTTTTTTCTGCGTTGACTATGGGTCGCCACCCAGCTCGTTGTTACAGATACTGTAAGAACAAACCATATCCAAAATCACGTTTCTGCCAAGGCGTCCCTGATGCAAAGATACGGATTTTTGACCTAGGTCGAAAAAAGGCAAAAGTGGATGAGTTCCCACTCTGTGGTCATATGGTGTCTGATGAATATGAACAACTGTCGTCTGAAGCCTTGGAGGCCGCACGGATCTGCACCAACAAATATATGGCGAAGAGTTGTGGCAAAGATGGCTTTCACATGCGTGTTCGACTGCACCCTTTCCATGTTATTCGAATCAACAAAATGTTATCCTGTGCCGGTGCTGATAGACTCCAAACAGGCATGCGGGGTGCCTTTGGGAAACCCCAGGGTACTGTTGCTCGTGTACATATAGGACAGGTGATCATGTCTATTCGCACCAAAGTCCAGAACAAGGAGCATGTGATTGAGGCTTTGCGCAGGGCCAAATTTAAGTTCCCTGGTCGCCACAAGATCCACATCTCTAAGAAGTGGGGCTTCACAAAGTTTAATGCAGATGAATTTGAGGACATGGTAGCTGAGAAACATCTCATTCCTGATGGCTGTGGGGTCAAGTATATCCCTAGCCGTGGTCCATTGGACAAGTGGTGTGCGTTCCACTCATCATAAAGGGGAAAGGATCCTAAGTATTGCTTAAGCTGTTATGCTTGATTATCCCCAAATATTAAGCTACAAATAAATCTGAATTGCTTCAAAAAAAAAAAATGAATGTCAAAGGGGCAACTAGGTGACACAGTGGATACATCAACGGCCCTAGAGTCAGGAGGACCTGAGTTCAAATCCAACCTCAGATACTTACTAGCTGGGTGACAGTGGGCAAGTCACTTGTCCCCCACTGCCTCAAATAAATGAATGTTAAAAATTATTTTCACATGTAATTGGGAAAATATTATTCATAGCTGTTTGTTTTTTTAAATACAAGTGCATGGACCTCAGATTAAGAATCCCTGCCCTAAAAGATCAAAATGAGTGCTCATTCACCATGATTTCAATCTTATAACTCCATTTCAGCTTGAAGCAATGAAGAGAAGACCTTGGAGACTGGAAGATCTAGCTTCAAGAACTGCTTCTAGCCTTTCACCTCCACAAACCACTTAACATCCCAAGAAACATTCTAAGCCTCTAAATTGCTGATGATCTGCTCTGGTTAGCATCCATAATGGCATGAAATCACAGGTTGAAAAATAAAAACCTCAAATAAAAAAAAAATTCATCAAGCACCTACCAGGTTCAAGGTCCTTTAGGGTTTTACAAATGCAAAGACAAAAAGGTCTATCACCCAATAAAAGTCTCCCCCCAACCCATGCTTTTGAATCTCTAGCTCCCTTCTCAGGCTCATCTATTAGACTCCTCCTGTAAGAGGACTTTCTTAATGATGCCAGTTATTAGTACCCTCCCTTTCCAGAAATTATTTTGAATTTACTTTTTATATACTTTGTAATTGCTTATCTGAGTACATGTTGTATTCCCCTGGTAGAATAGAAGCGTCTATGGGGCGGCTAGGTGGCGCAGTGAATAGAGCGCTGGCCCTGGAATCAGAAGGCCCTGAGTTCGGAGCCGGCCTCTGACACTTAATCCATACGAACAAAAAAACCTAGCCGTGTAACCTTGGGCAAGTTACTTAACCCCAATTGCCCTAAAGGGGCGGCTAGGTGGCGCAGTGAGTAAGAGCGCTGGCCTCAGAGTTTGGATGACCCGAGATCAGATCCGGCCTCAGAAAATGAGCACCCACGCATAAATAATGACTAGCCGTGTAACCTTGAGCAAGTTACTTAACCCCAATTGCTTTAAAAAAAAAAAAAAAGAATAGAAGCGTCTGGAAGTCAGGGGCTATTTGATTTTTTTCCCCTTGATATCCCCAGGGACCTGAATAGAATAGATATCTAATAAGTATTGGTTAAATAGAATTACTGCCCAGGTATGGGTTCCACTTTGTGATTCTGAATCTGTTTTTGCAGGATACACATGACTAACATAAAATCATTAGGCTTAGAGTTCACAACATGTTTCTCCCTGAGACAGAAATGTTCTCAACCCCAGAAATGTAAAAACAAACAAACAAATCAAAAACAAAAACAAACTCCACCCAAAAAATGATCTTCCTAAGATTAGTTACCCTCTTGTTTAATCACCTAAGAAACATGTTATTTTCAAATTCCTGGTCCTAATAAAAAAAAATAGATTGTGCATAGTTCTTTCTGAAAAGAATGACCTTGAGCCCAACCACCATGAACAGCAGTTGTATTTGTGGTAGAGTAACATTCACACGCAAGAATCAGGGTAATGAAATGGTCTAACAGTGAAATGGGCTATACTTCTCATCCTTAAGCTTCTGGGTTTATCATTTCAATGACACTAGTCTTCCTGACTCCCAAGACCCGAATTCTATCCACTGTGCCACTTAGCTACCCATTTGGGGGAATAGATAACACCGGGTCAAAGACTGCAGAGTTTAGTGACTCCAGGGACAGTCACAAACCCTCCTGATGGGTTCCTGTCTCAAGTCTCTCCCCACCCCAATCCTTCTTCCTCATAGCCACCAGTGATTTTCTGAAAACACAAATTTGGACTCTATCAAATCCCTACTTGAACCCCAGTGACTTCCTATTCCTTCAAGAATTTATAAATACAAAGGCCTCTGTCTGGCATTTAAAACTCTGTGGATCTTGACCCCTTCTCTTTCTACTCTTCTTCCACATTCCTCCCCTACATAATTGAGATCTAGGAGTTACTTGCTATTCCTCACACATGACACTCCAACATCTATCTACCTGTCTATACACTAGCTGTCCCCCATGCTGGAATGTCCTCCTTCTCTACCTCTTGAAATGCTTGGTTGCCTTCAAGACTCCATTCAAATGCCTCCTTCTAGAGAAAGTCCTTTCCCAGCACCCCCAGCTGCTGGCGTCTTCCCCTCTAAAGCAATTTTCCACATACTCTGTATGTATCTTGCATATACTTTTTATCATAGATGTTATCTCCCCCATGAAAATGTAAGTTCCTGAGGGCAGGGACTATTTTTGCTTTTGCTTTCTCCACCCCCCCCCTTAATCCTCCTCTCCCCCCATGCATAGATAGAGAAAGAAGGTTTAAAGGGATTTGAAAGCTGTATTTCAAATATTTAAGGAATCAAAAAGAACTAGACTTATTCTGCTTAGCCTTAAAGGGCAGAACCAACAGTAGTGGAGGGAAGCTGTAGAGAGGCAGTTTTAGGCTTGCTTACAAGAAAAACATCCTAATAGTTAAGAGTTATTCACAAGTCGAATGACCTGCCACAGGAGATGGTGGGTTCCCCCTTCCTGGAGGTCTTCAAACAATGGCTGGGTGACCTATTTGTTGAAGTAATACAGGTTTCAAAAGAGATTGATTACTCAACACAGTATGCCTTTGTGAAGGGACAAATAGGAGCCAGAGCTTGGGAAAAGTCCTTATTCCTTCCTGCTTTGAGATAAGACATAAGTGATTCTAAGCCCTTTGGGGAGAGTTGGGAGCAGAGTGGGGGATGGGGGTTGAAGGGAAGAACCAGAGAAAAAGAGAACAGATTTGGGGGACTAGATGTCTTCCCAAAGTTTGTTCTCAACAGGGTCCTCCCTCAATTGCATCTGAAACTACTTGTGTCTTCTCTCAAAGCAGAAAGAAAATAAATCCTTTTCCCCAACTCTCCTGCCAACTCCACCCCTTGCACAGGCATGCAGTGTGGGGTAATCCTTTGTCCACTAATGCAGTCTTACCTCAAAACCCAGGTAATAACCCCTACTCTCCCCTCCATTTGCACAGATACAACCTACATGGACAGCACATACCTTACATGGAGAATGTCTGTCAGGAGCTTCTGGTTTTACATATATGAATAGGATTAGGCAGCCTCAAGTCTCCTCCAACTCTGAATTTGCACAAAACTGAATAGATGAGCTTGGTAGCCTAATGGCTAAGTAAGGCACTAGCCTAGGGGAATAGGAAAGGCAGCTCCCCGAGGAGAGGTTTGGGAACACAATTTACTTCACGGTAATTCTAGCAGAGGCAATTAGGCAAGGAGGACAGACTCAGGAATGAATAAAAACAAAGAAAAAGCATTTATTAAGTGCTTACTATGTGCCAGGCACTTACACCAAGTTATTCAGTTATGTCCAATTCTTTGCAAGCCAATTTTGGGGTTTTCTTGGCAAAGATACTGGAGTGGTTTGCCATTTCCTTCTCCAGCTCATTTTACAGATAAGGAAACTGATCACACACCTAGTAAGTGTCTAAGGCCATATTTGAACTCATGAAGATGAGTCTTCCTGACTCCAGGGCTGGGGTGGTACATCTAGCTGCCCTTCTCTGTTGGGTACGGGATATAAATCCTACCCAAAAGAGAAAAATAAGACACAATGAGGGGCAGAGGTATGGGAATGAGTGGGAGGAGAAGAGGCTTCAGGTAGAGGATGGCGCTTGAGCTGAGGCCAGTTAACGCAAGAGGAAGAAGTAAGAAGGGAGTAAATTTCACTCACTGAAGACAAAAGCACAAAGAGATGGCAGATGGAGCATCTATCTCGAATAACAACTAGTCCAATGTGACTATACAGTGTGTAAAGGAAAATAATAGGTATAAGAAGACGGGACAGATAAGAAGGAAGCAGGATGTGAAGAGTTTTAAATGCCAAACAGTGGTTTGTATTTGATTCCAAATAGAATAGGAACCATTGGATTTTATTGTTAGGGAGGGCTGAGGTAGACACAGTCAGGCCTGTCTATGAGTTAGGAAAATCACTTTGGTACTCACGTGGAGAATGGATTGGAGAGAGAAGTTTGAGGTAGGGAGAGCAAATAAAAACCCACCAAAATAGCCCAGGTGAGAGGCAATACAGGCCTTAACTAGGGTCATGGCTAATGGAGAAGAAAAGATAGAACTGAGGGATATTATGAAGAGAGAGATGACAAGATTTGACAGATGACTACTAGATATGTGGGATGAGTAAGAACAAGATGACAAGAAGGTTCTGAAAATAGGTGACCAAGAGGAGGAGGAGTACCCCCAAGAGCAAGAGAGGGATAGGTTTAGAAGGAAAGACAGTGAGTTCTGTTCTGAATAAACCGAGTTTGAGATGATTATGGAATCTCCAGTTTGGAATGTCCAACAGTCAGTGAGACTGGTACTCAGAAGAGAGAGGATATATGTGTATGTGTGTGTAATGCAGTAATGCACCCTCCCCCCATATAGAGAGAGAGACAGAGAGACAGAGACAAAGAGGAATTGACTGAAACATCCCTTCCAGAAAAGGTAGTGTTAATCTGATTATTGTTCAAAGAAGAAATGGGGGGGGGGGGTAGTGATATGTGAGTAGTAGCATGCCAGGAAGTTGATCAGAGTACTAATGTGATGGGTCTGTAGCCAACTGGATGGAGTGAAGTCTCACCAATCAAGAGTTTGGTAGAAATCTCCTAGGGTAAGAGCTGAAAGACTTGGTCAGTAGATGGACCTAAGACATCATGGACACTTTCACCTTAGGGAGTTGAGAAGAGGAAACATGAATGAAGAAGATGGAAGAGTGGTTAAAGAAAGAGAACAGGAAACTGTTGTTCTGAAGCCACAGGAAGAGTAAATACCAAAGAGGAGGGTAATCACTAACAATGTCCAAAGAAAAGCCATATAGAACAAGGCACAGATGACTTTCAAGAGAACATATCCAGTACAGTGAAAACTATTTTTCAAGGAGCTAAAGAAAGGATTTGTGGTAAGGAAATGGAGACATTAACTGGTGAAATACAATGGAAAATTATAATAAAATTTAATAATAGAACTGCCTCCTTTTAGTAGCCCCAGCACTTAGCACAATGCCTGGATTATAATAAGCACTTAATAAATGTTCGCTGACAGGCTGAATTTAAAAAGAAAAATACAGATATATTTTAAATATGAAAGAAAATTATTCAGAATAATGCCAAGTGAAAAAAGCAGAGCCAGAATATCAAGATACATATTAGCTATAATTATATTTTTGTTTTGGGCTGGACCTATGATTTCATGAAATCATATATGGAACTCCCAGTGAAAAAAATCCCTTTTTTGATACAAATTATGTTTGCTCTCAGATCATTCAGCTATGACTATATAATTTTTTTTAATCCACAAATTTAAGGTGGACAAAGTTTTACGTCCACAATGTGGACATAATGGACAGAGATATGGGGCAGAAGGGAAAGGAATAACTATTACATTATTATAGATATATATACATCTTTTGAAGCTTAATTAGTTACACACGAGGTTTAGTTGACTTTTCATTACATAAAAGTTAATCTCACACACACAAAAAAACTTGTTATTATATAAAAGTTAGTTTCACACAAAAAATTACTTAAAAAAAATTAAGGCATTTACCTCCTCTTATCCTATTTGTTTGAAACTCTTGATTCAGGAATTTTCTAAGGAAAGAGAACCCAAAGTAGCTTACATATTTGAATAAAAAAGGATTCAAAGAAAAACCACACTGCAAATAGATCAGTTTAAAACCCCAGAAAATCTATGTGTTGTGTCCCCTTTCAGAAAAATAGAGACAAAGAGTCAACTAATTTAGGACCAATCCATCCCAGGAATCATTAAGAGAAATAAGGATTCTACCATTTATTTAATTTTTTTCCATTTAAAAAATGTTTTTTTCCTTCTACCTTTCCCCTCTATTAGGGGAAGAAAAAAACAACACACCTTGTAACAAATATGCATAATTAAACAAAATGAATTTCCTCATTGGTCTCTATTACTTTTCAAAAAAATATTGAGGAATGAAAAGAATGGAGTTGAGGGGAGAAAAGTCTCAACCATGTAACCACAGCCATAAGTAGGCCAAGGCAACTAGGCTTAACTCCAACACTGAAAGTACTACTGTTCCAGGAAGTATTTCCCTTCCACTACATATCTCCCAACATACATTTATCTCAGGTTACCTTCTCTAACCCCACTCACCCCCTTGCCCTAATGCACAAAAGCTTTTCATATAGCTTAGAAATTAATCGAAGATATAGAGAATTGTTGGAGAAAGAGCATCTATGGTAAGCCCATGTCTAACCCAATTTGGGATGATCTTTTTAGTTGAGAGTTTGAGTAATTCCAAAGTGATAATGGGATAATGTACAAAGGGATAATGTAAAAAATAATGTACAAAAAGCTGGACAAATGGTAAAGACGTTTTCCTGAACACAACCAGTTTGGCTGATGGCTTTATTGGTTGAAATATGTAACACAATACTCAAAATAACATTAGCTCACTCACCACTAACCATCCACCACACTGAGTAACACCGGATCTCACTCTTATTGTAAATAACTATGGAGATAAAACAATGAGTGGTGTGTAAATTTTCACAGGATATTAGTCACTTTGTAAGAAGTAGAACCAAAAAGGTTATAAGTAACGTTTGTTGAGTCATTTTCCACTCATGTATGACTCTTCTTGATCCTATTTGGGGTTTTCTTGGCAGAGATATTGAGGTGGTCTGCTAATTCCTTCTCCAGCTCATTTTACAGATGGAGAAACTGAGGCAAACAGGGTTAAGTGACTTGCCCATGGTCACACAGCTAGTAAATGTCTGACACTGGATTTGAACTTAGGAAACTCAGGTTCTCCTGACTACAAGGCTGGTGCTTGTACTCAATACAAGGAAAAGAATCAATATCATTTATTTTAATATAGTTAAAGGCTAGAATCCAGGAAAATGTAAAAATGATATCATGTACCAAAATAATTTGATTAAAGAATTATCCTCAGGAAAAAGATCTGACTGGAAGAATTTTTAAATTCTTTTTAACTTTACTCTTCAGTACTTATTAAGAAAACAAATTAGAACACAGGAATGTATCTATATGCAATATCATTTACAATGATATAAACCAAAGGATATACTTGAAATGTTATTAATTTCTGGCAATAGTACCATGTCTAACAGAGGAAATTTTTTAAAAAACCAGTATGTACGATATTGTTTTAACACTATGTTCTGTGGTATTCTTGTTTCTAACTATACTTATCTGACAAAGTCATCACTGAATGATAGCAATAAATAGATAAAAGGGAATTGGGTTCTATTATCACTTCGCCTTAGCTTTAAAAAAAAAACTTTTAAAAGGCACTTTTTAAAGTAGCCTGTCATAATAGATAGAATATTAAATTTGTGGTTGGTAAGACCAAGGTTCAAATCCCATTCTGACATTTATTTGTGTATGACTCAAGTGCCTTAAACACCACCCTAGGATTTATCTTCTAAGTCACAGATGGGTTGCAGTCTCCACACTGACACAATCATAGATCCTTCGTGCATTCAGTATAAATCATCTTCATATCTCACTATTAATTTTATCTCCACAATATGCTTGTAATACAAGTAGAGGCAGGAAATATTTATTCCTCTTCTATAGATGAAGGACCTGAAACCCAGAGATGGTAAATCATTTGCTTAAAGTAACACTACCAATTAGTGAGAAAAGCCTGGAGTCCCAGCTCATCACTCTTTGTCCTACATCACAGCCCTTCCAGGCTATAACAGGGAAGCAATTCATGTAAATGCAAGCTACTGGTTTTTTGACCCTCTACCATAACATTTCCAAATCTTAATTATTTGTGGATAAGAACAATAGCAAATACTGGGGAAATTCACTGACCTGACTTCCTGTTAATGGTCTGTTTCAAGCACCTGAGCTACAAAATCTCCTGCCAAAGAAAGATGGCCCCAGGACATGAGATACAGTAGTATAACCGGAGATCAGGATGGAACATGGAGAAAAAAGATCTAAAGTACGCCTAGGGGCTTTGGTCAGCAAACCTAACTAGTGTCAGACTGAGCTCAGAAAATGCATTCCTTGCGGGCACAGGTAAAAAAAAAGTCATTGGAAACAGCAATTAACTTAAAAGTGGAAGTGCAAAAAGTGTGCTTGCTCCTTTTCTCTTTTCCAGTATCTTCTATCTGTTCTTTAGCAATAACCCTATAGTCCTTAGTTAGATTTTACTGATTTCCTTCAAAGCTAAATTAATTGTGTTTATTTACTTGTGGAAACTGAAAAACAAAATTGCTTGGGCAGTGGTCACAGGAAACAGGATAATGGAGCAAATCTCAGACCTTTCCCTGACTCCAGAAATGACAAAACTCAACTGTCTTTGCCCAATTCCCTCATACTCCAACCTAACTCACTCCTGCAGTGATTGTATCTAAATTTTTGTGAGGAATGAAGAAAGGATCATAGATGTTGATCTACAGGGGACCCTAACAGTTACTTGCTAAACTAAAGCCCTTTCATTTCCAGATGAGTACATTAGGACTCTAGAGATGAATCAATTCACCCAAGGTCACACAGGTTGTTTAACATGTTTAACAAATGGCAGGATTTGAACCAGCTCCTAGGATTCCAAATCTACTGTACCAAGCTGCCTCTCTCTCTGGGTCAGAGATTCCATAAATAGCCTATATCACTGGAGAGATCTTTCATCTTAAATAACCCGAGTCAATTACTCTTGCCCCAAACCCCCCAAAGTAGAAGACCACTTCGAGAAGTGAAAGTCTTTCTCTCCCCACCCCCAAGTGTTTCTCTGTTTTCCTTAAGGTAAACAGCTAAACATTTTAATGCGATTGAATCTGACCTATGTACTTTTCTGGCTAGGATCACTTAACCACCTGCGCCAAAACACTAAGCAAATAAATAAATATGGTGGGCAACATGACGTAACCTCGTTACCAAAAAAGGAGAGGTGCATCACATCTTGAAGGGTCATTAGAAGTTTTTGCCAAACACAATCACAATTACATTTTTCATCTACATTTCAGTCTGAATTCAGAAACCGATTTTCCTTTTCTCCAATTCTTTAAAAGTACTCTCTACTCAAATACATATCTACACTAGCAGCTGCAGTCATTAAAAATCCTTACAAATCCAATTATTACCTTATCAAATTACTGTTTTCAAACCACTATCCATGGGGCAATTAGGTGGAACAGTAAATATAGCACTGGCCCTGGAGTCAGGAGGACCCGAGTTCAAATCTGACCTCAGACACTTGACACACTTACTAGCTATGTGACCTTGGGCAAGTCACTTAACCCCAATTGCCTTGCCTTCCCCCCTCTAAAACAACAACAACAACAACAACAAAAAACAAACAAACAACTGCTATCTTTTAAAATTCAACACTGCCTTCAAAAACTGAACCCACATAAATCCAGTCATTTTTAAGACACAAGACCCTAAGTGTCCACCAACATCCCAGAAGTGGGGCTAGGAAAGTGCTTTTGGGTAGAAGCAAGATTCATTGCCAATTTACTGGGAAATGACAGTGGATGTCACTCAGTTGGAACACCTGGCTTTTGATGTTTTGAATAATTATTTAGGACCTTCAGAAGTAACTGAGGTAATCAGATATAGACAAAGCCATCTTTCTGTTCCCTGTGGCTATGGAGGACTGAACTCTTATGACCTTCCATTATCATAGGATCATAGATGTATAGATGGAAAGAACCTTAAAAGTCATCAGGTCCAACCCTGTCACTTTACAAATGAAAGATCTTCATCTGATATGCAAAGATCTGAGAAATTGGATGAGAATAAAGTCTGTTGTTGTTCAGTAATTTCAGTCACATCCTACTCTTTGTGACCCCATTTGGGGTTTTCTTGGCAAAGATACTATATTGGTTAGCCTTTTCCTTCTCCAGTTCATTTTAGATGAGAAACATTTGGCTGGGGTCACACAAAGGTACTAAGTGTGACCATGTTTGAAGTCAGGTTTTCCTGACTCCAGGCCCAGGGCTCTATCCACTGTACCACCTGTGGATTTTGTTTTATGCATTTAAACATTTAAAAACTTTATTGTGAGAAGAGGACCATAGGCTTCACCAAACTGCCAAATGTCCGTGACACACCAAAAAAAAAAAAAAAAAGTAAAAACAAAGCAAACCAAAAGCCCAATCTAGTTCAACTCTCTCATTACAGGCAAGGGGTAATGGAGACCTGAGGAGATAAAGTGATTCATCCACTACCACCAATATATCTATTTCCCCCTTTCTTTTCTGATTGCTTAAAACAGCACAACTGCCTTCTAGAAAAGCTGAAGAATTGATTAAGGCATGTTATGCTTTATCATTCCATTCTCATTATGAAACCTGAGGTTCATTTTGGAAGAAGTGGGGTTAGGAAAGTGTTTTTGGGCAGGAGCAAGGTTTGTTGCCAATTTTTTTTTCCCCACAATGGGGCCTGGTGAGAAGTTGGTCCCACTTGGCTGTGGCTGCAGCTTCTAAGGAGCAGGTTAGAACAGGGTTTGTTTCCACCTAATCCCCTATTCACTCCAGACCCAGCTATACTCAGAGGGAACTATTTAAACCACAGCTTAAAGTAATATTTGCAAATTTGTTTCCTACTTTGCCAGTCTTGTTAAAGTAAAAATGTATGTGTTCTTGTGGGAATGTCATTGTTTTGGAAATACTTCTAAGACTCAAGCTTTTCTTCCGGAAAAGAACAATGGAATGATCCAACACAAATTACATAAGCGATAAGCTCTCCTTTAGGCCAATATGAGGTCATTTGAAGAGCCAATTATTCAATTTATGGATTGTTCTCTAGAAGATCCCTTGCGGCCTCCTAGTATTCATCTTTTATCCATTCGAAGGAAAGCAAAATTGAAATGGAGAAATTAAAGTCTGTAAATATTCATAGGTATGGCAAAGGTTTATTGAATGATAAAGACAAAATTGATAGCCAATGTTAAGTTTTAAAATTTTAGAATTGTCCTTGTATTTAGCTCATTCATTTTATGAAAATTACTCTAAATTTAACCAATACTTTAAAGAGAAAATACATTCCATGTACAACATAGCCTTTTCTGATCGCACAAATGCTAGTGCCCAGCTTCCCCTCCCCACTATCTTATATTTGTTTGGTATTGATCTCTTCATATATGTATGCATGTATATTTACATATATGTATGTGTATGCATATATATGGTCTCCCTTGATAGAATATAAGCTCTTTGAAGGCAGGGGCTGTTGCATTTTCACTCTGTATACCTTTTATATAACACTGTCTAGCACATTTCTATAGTCATATGAAAAATGTTCTATATTACTTTTGATTAGAGAAATGTAAATTAAAATAACCCTGAATTACCTATCAGATTGGCTAATATGATAGAAAAAGAAAATGAAAAATGTTGGAGGGGATGTGGGAAAACTGGGACACCATTTATACTGTTGGTAGAGTTGTGAACTGATCCAACCTTTCTGAAGAACAATTGGGAACTATGCCCAAAAGGGAATCAAACTGTGCATTCCCTTTGATCCAGCAATACCACTAAGTAGGTCAATATCCCAGAGAATTTTTTTAAGGGAAAAGAACCTACTTTTACAAAAATATTTATAGCAACTGCTTTTGTAATGTCAAAGAACCTAAGGAATACCTGCCAGCTATGAAGTGGCTCAACAAATTAAAGTGTATGAATGCAATGAATTACTATTGTGATATAATAACAAAAGAAAGTTTCAAGAAAAAAAAGCAAGTTTCAGAGAAACTTAGGAAGATTTGTATGAACTGATAGCAGAGTGAAACAGGCAAAACCAGAATCATTCATACTATCACAATATTGTAAAAATAAACAAGTTTGAAAGACTTTACCAAAAAGTCTAGCCTTTAGTAGGGGCTTGCTGATTGCTACTTGATTACATGGGGTCAAAAAAACAAAATAAAACACTGTTCCATGGCAGATTTTATAGGCTATATTCCCCTTCATTTCCTTTCTCAGCTCTGCTTCTGACTTGCTACACTCTGCCCCATTCCTCAGCTGCTATCTTCCCCTTAAACTTCCCTCAGAGCCTGGGGTCTCCTCCTGCTGGAACCTACCAGGGCCAGGCAGGACCCCTGCTCCCACTGATGAATTCCTCACAGGGCCTTAATTTTGGAGAGGGGCCTAGACTAGCCAGCCTTCAATCCCCTCCTCCATTCTGCTTCTGACTTTCCAGAATTTCAGTCCTTTCCTTCTTTTAATTATTTCCTATTTATCCTGGATATAGGTTGCTTTGTATATCTGGTTGCATGTTGTCTCTCCCATTAGAATTTAAGTTCTTTGAGAGCAGGGACTGTCTCTTTTGCTTCTTTTTGTACCCCCAGCACATTGGAGGTGCTTAATAAGTGTTTACTGATTAATTGATGAATACCATGCTTCTATTCAGTCACCTTCTCCCTAGCCTTCCAACTTTTCAGTTCCCTTTTGTATAATGTCCTTTCCCATTAGAAAGTAAATTCCTAGAGAACAGTAATTATCTTTTTGCTTATATTTGTATCTCCAGTGTTTTGTACAATACTTGGAACCTAGAAAGTGCTTAATAAATGCTTATAGTCTCTAGGGGTGGCTAGGTGGCACAGTGAGTAGAGCGCCAGCCCTGGAGTCAGGAGGTATGATGATATCTAGAATTGTTAGGGATTTACATAATTTTTAAAAAATCACATTTTCTCAGAATTGGAAGAGACCTCAAAAGCCATCTAGTCCCACATATACCTGACTAAGGATCATCACTGGTAAGGGATGCCTCAAAAATCCTCAGTGAGCAGGGCAGGGGTATCTACTACTTCCTCAAGGATGCTCATTCTACTTAGGGACAATTCTAATTGTTAGGAAGGTTTTCAGGAAGTGGCATCTAAACCTGCCTCTTTGCAACATCAACCAAAAGCTCTTTAACCTGCTTCCTGCTCCAAACACCAGTTGAATAAGATAGCAACTGTTACAATTCAATCTATGCAAAATACAAACTTCCAAGATAACATTCTGAAAAATAAAGTGCAAGGTAAAAAAAAAGCACACTCGGAGTACTTCTCACAAATCTGTGTTCAGGCAGAAACTGATAAATCACATTGCACCAAACTCAACTGAAGAAAAATGTACTTATGTGGAAGTAAGACTATAATTGAACTTTACTTCCTAAATGGATACCAAAGAGCTTTTGAATAAACTCAAAAAATCTATAAAACAGCCACTTCTAGGTCTCATAAGCTGCTAAGAAGATATTTTCCTCTAACGCTCACTTTAATTGAACCAAAGTTAGTTTTCGAAATTAACAACATTGAGCTAAACTGAGATATGGTTTTGAATAATAATGACTTCCTTCATTTAGAGACTAGCAAGAAATACTCTTAACTTCCATCCTAAAATCAATAGATAATCTTCTTGTTACACCAGCTTGTACTTTTTCCCATTCAATCACACCTCTCCATCACATTTTCTTAACTATCACAAAAGTCACATCTCTTCCTTGGGACTCTTTCCTCTTTTATACACACATACACACACGTTCTGGGGTTGGATGTGTTTTAGCCAGAAGAGATCAGAGCATTTCATTTAAAATCCAATCAGTATTTATTAAAAGCTTGCTATATACAAAGCACTTGGAAGGACAAAATTGTTCTTGGGGTTAGTAGAAGAAAACTAATAGCCAGGGTACACATTCAAGAATTTAGAGCCAGAAACGACTTTAGTGGTCACCTTACACTTTAAAAATCATCCAAAGTCATTACCTTCAGTTAGGCTAAAAGCTTATTCCCATCTTGGAATCACCAAGAAACTCAGAATGAATAATTCTAAACTTGAGCTAAATTGGAATCCAAAAGTCAATGCTATTATAACTATAAGAAGAATTCTGACCTCACAACTACTTCCTAGTTTAAATTGTTTTTTAGACAGATTTAAATATGCCTTTGTTAGTCATCTGAATAGTTCAGGACTTGCAATTAAGAATCACTGGACTTTTTCCATAACCCTACCAATGTTTCAATTTTACCACAACTACAGGCTTGAATATTGCAAAACTATAATAGTAAAATGTGAACTTACCAGAGTGGTAAACTAGGAGGAAAGTATATAGTAAGGTCACCAAGTGACCCTGAGAAAGTTATTTTTACAGTACCTATTATCTCATAGGTTTTTGCAAATAAACCTTTCCTGTAGAACAGGAATGTAGAGAAAGACCACTACTAGGATCACTTTGTGCCAGTCATTTGATGCTGCTTCTACTTCTATGAAATGTATATAATAATTATAAAGTATGTAGAAAGCCCTTTAAAGATAATATTACATAAAATAAAACTGACAAAACTTTTTTAAAATATTGATTAGGAGGAAGGTGAAAGTAAAAAAAACTAATTTACAGAATATTTTTAAAAAAATAAATTCTTTTCAAGAATATGCAAATATCAAATGACTTAGAAGGGAAATCCACATGAGTAAGGTTTCATTGTGGTTTGTTTGTTTTTTATTTAAATACACTACACATTCAATATCATGGCATTGGTATGGTTAGCCAAATCCCGAATATAAGAAGGTTGAAAATATCTTAATATTTATATCATGAGTTCATGAACCTAGAAAATAACAAGGGGAAAAAGACAACTGACAGAAGAGAAGTAATTTCCCTCTCATCCCATTATTTAATTTGATTTGCATCTATTTCACAAGAGTCTCCCTTTAACACAATTTCCATTCTCATAGTTTAGACTTGAACTTCAGAACTGTTATCTCCCATTCATTTTACCCACTTTCAGGTTTCAGTTTCTCAGATCAGTAAAGTAGGAAGGTGAAACCCCATATGCTGATTCTCCCAAATTACCAAAGAGCTATCCAGTGGGCTCAGTTACTAATTATTTAAAGAATATCATGGATAACCAGGAACTAACTATACTAAATTAACGACCTCTTAAATTTAAAAAATTTTTCCTAACTATGACCTCAGAGAAATCATTTATTCATCCAGATGAGTGAAAAATCTCCAAAGAAGTCATCTAGATTTATGATTTTTCAAAACTTCATTAAGTTTTAGCTATTCACTATCTGGGTATTCAAAATGGCATTTCAAGGCATTACTGTCCACTTTTTAAAAAAGAGTCAATTGGAAACAACTTATAATGATTACTAAAATTTTTAATAAAAAATTAAATTTAAATAATTTTTTTTATTCTTAGCAAAGGACTTTGAGGATCACCTAATCCAACACTCTCGTTAAGATCCAGAGACATAAAGGAACTTGCCAAATTTATACAACTGGCAGAGTCGAGCTGAATCAAGGATTCTTGCCTCTCAATCCGATGCCATTCCCTTCATCATGCAACATATTATAATAATCTACAGAAGGAAACCACTCAACAAATGTTGACTGACCCGGTAGTATATATCTTTTATAAAGACTTTGCCTAATTCTATGTGATTATTTAGCAAACAGAAGTCTATATTAAGTACTTCCTTAATTTTACATGGTAAGAACCCAAGACTAAGAAAGAAGTATTAGTAATTTGCCCTAAATCACAATGTAAGCCAATTGTATAGAGAAAAGGCCCATATACAAAAGCCATAAATTCAGAGCACATCATATATTTTTCAAAAGAATAAAGAACTCACACCATGATATCTATTGGCTACAAGAAGCATTTTATAACCACTAATCCAACAATAATGACAATTAGAAACATTTAAACCAATTTGTGTATACTAAAGTCACATTTTAAAATGTCATTTAATTTCTCCAAACAAAATTGACTTCTGAAAAGCTCCCAGGTTCTCATTTTTCATCTAACAATATTTTAAAGCTCAACTCATCTATTGTGGGATACTGACTATACTGAAAATTCAGTGAAGCCTTCTTTAACCAGCCATAGACATTTCAACATACTCTGGTAACTAATGCATTCTGAAAATTACAACACACCAGCCAAGCAAGCTTTATTACCTTTGAACTAGACACCGTGGCCAGGATGACATTCCTTAAGCAAGTTTATCAAGAAGTGTTATGGCAAGGGTACGAATGGGAAAAAAATATTAATACAAATAAGATCTAGCTTAACCTCCCAACAGACTGGGAACACATCTGGGGTTTTCTTTTATTATATATTTAAACTGTAGGTTAGAGAAGGGAAAATGTTTATTTCTTAATCATGTGAATAATATTGGGTGCTATTTTCTTGTGTCTCCTCTGCTTTTTGGTCAGGAAAACAAATCTTCTTAATACAGGTCTTAGCTTTGTTGAATCTCAAATAAAAAGATGAAATCCTCTTACATCCTTCCTTAATAATACACATCATTCTTTTCAGAATGTGCCAAACCCAGCCTGTCTAAAAATGTAACCTCAAAGTCAATCAATTCTCCCTATTTGTTACAGAGACTGAAACTGGACCTGAACAAACACCTTGGCAAGGAATAAGATATGGATTAATAAAAACAGATTCTAGAGTGAAAATGAAGGGAGGAGGAGACCCATAAAAGACCTACCTGAAAACAATTCATCATCAAATGCAAACCCTAAAATGAAGTCCAATGAGTATTTATGTCTGATCAGATGAAAAAAGCAGCATCCCAGCCAGAAGTAAACTCATCTCACCAAACATTCTCCTCTGGCTCAGCCAGATAGGGAGGGGCTGAAATTACTTATGTGTTTTAAAAGGGGGAGTGGTCAAGATTTTCCACTCCACCTTCCTGTTTACATTATTATTTTGTTTGATTAGCATTTATTTTGCAAAGTACTAGACACTTAAGATTGTTTATATTTATAACTGTTGCTATTGAGCCAGAGGCAGACAAGAGTACAATTTCCACTTTGACACCAGAGACAAATGAAGCCAAGAGAAACTAAATGGTTTGATCAGTATAGGAGGAATTAGACCAAAGGGGTTTAGCACTCACCATTTATGGTTCACTATTTAATTGAAAGAGGACCATTAAAGCTGATTCCTCATTAGCTCCCTTTGTAAGAAGATATGGAGACAGGTGAGCTTTTGTCAAACACTCCACAGGCCCACAGTGTGTAACCCCCTACATTTCATTCATTGGCCAGTGCAAACAGATTCCAGTTTTACAGGGAACAGCAAGAAACATGTTCTCAATTGCCAAAGACACCCCATGGCCTCCTCCTGCCTCTAAGAAGAATAAAGGTGGAAGGGGGTGGAGGAGATCCTAAACCATCACCACCAAAGCATTAAGGCAGCTTCCTCCTCTGGTTTCTTGCTTTGCCATTCTGCCATTGATGCCCAGTGGAGAATACTTCTGCAGCAAAGATGCTTGCCCCAAGAAAGACCACAAGAACATTTCAATGTCCCATGAAAAGCCGATTTCTTTCATTCCCATGACCACCTTTCATTGAGGCTGTTGCCAGTCCAGGCTGAAACAGTATCCACTATGAACCATTAAAAATGAAAAATCAAACTAAGAGAAATAACAGGTTTACGTTATCTACGGAGGTAACACTTTCTTTCTCCCTCACGCATGAATGCACACACCTACAGAAGACCGGGAGACCTGACTTCCTTGAGGCAGGGAAGGGAGATGAAAATGAGGAAGGTGCCTATGGTCTCACACCAATTATAATTCTCTCTGTGCCAGTAACCATTACTGGTTTCTCTTTGGTAAAGTGCTAGTGTTCGATTTGCAAGTTATGTCAGTCACCACTGGAAGTTAGACTAACAGTTAGAATGTGCCCTGTTCCATTCTAGAGATAAAGAAGGGTTCACCAATACTTTCCTTGGCCACCTGTTAGTCTGGCAAGTCAGGTGTGAAATATAAGATAAACTGGAGGAGATGGGGGGAGAAGAGGGCAGGCCTGATCACCTTAAGCCAGGAGCTTCCAACTCAAGTCTCACTTTTAATTTGGCTACTCTCACCCAAACCTCCTCAGATTCCACCTAAAAGCCTGTTTTACCAGTTCCCAGAGAGCTTCAAAATAAGGCGATTAATAAATAAAAGATACTAAAAGAATTGGGGCCATGGTTCCCAGCAGGAAGGCTGAATGAATCCTGATAGGAACTGGAAAGTAAACAAATAGAATGGCACACCCAGAAGAGGTTCCTAATGCTGGAGGGGACCAGCATCTAATAGGTGAGAACGACTGCCTTACTCCATGGGCAAGCTGGAATCCTTCTGGGAGAGACACGGAGCAGGGGTGCACACAGGGACTCACATAGGGTGGGTTAGAGACTTGGGGAAATTGCCGTTGAAGAACCTGCAAAGGATATGGCACGGGAGAGGAGAAGCCCAAGTTAACGCAACTGTTAGGAAGCACCCCTACCCCACCTTAGTGCAAGCAGTAACTCCACTTGCTTTTCAATATCTCCGCCCCCCGCCCCAATATTTGTTAAAGAGCTAGAGAAGGAGGAGGACCACAACTGAATGGTATTACGCAGTCCACTTTAACAGCTAGGACCAGAGGGCCTGCAAATGCCACTGATTTCCAGATAGCATTATCCCCCTATTCACAGATGGGAAAAACTGAGGCACCTTGGTGGAGAGGAAGCGATTTTTAACAAACCAGGGCGCAAAGGCAGACGTCCAAAAGGGAGGTCTGCAGCATACTTTTATTTTAAATTATAGTATATATTTCAAAATTGCTACTGCCCATGCAATTCAAATGCAGTTCGGGACGCAGTCCCCAAGCATGGGGGTGGGGCGGGGAGGAGGGTCGGGATTCCAGACGCGCATTCTCCCACGGCGGGGGTCACAGAGCTGGGGTTTCCCCCAGACGCCAGCCTGAGGTTCGGCCCCACCCCCAGCCCACCTCCACTCCGAGCCCGCCGGGTTCAGCCTCAGCGCGGGAGGGGGCAGCAGCGTGGCGGGACCCTGCGGGAACGGCCGGTGTGGGAAGACTGGAGGGCTGGAGAAGGCAGGGTTCTCCCACTGCTCTTACTCGCGCTCTCGGGCCACTCTGGACCTTCGTCCTTTTCACCGCTGGACCTCACCCGGAGCCCGCCACCTCCCCACCCCCACCCTCCACCTAGCCCTTGGCCCCGGGGAGGTTTGCTCTTACTGGGCTTTCTTTCATTCCTTTTGCTCCTCATTCCTTCAAACCAGCCTCCAGGCCGGCTGGTACTCACCATATTACAGATGGAGGCGATGTTTCGGACAGTCATTAGTCTAAAGGTTGCAGTGATCCCGCACCGCCATCTTTATAAGGTGAAAACAGAAATGCCCATGGTCGAGAGCTCGCGGGGAGGGATGGGCGGGGGTAGGCGGATCGGGGTCCGGGTTTCAGTTTGGTTTGGTTCTGGGCTGGAGGGGGTGGGGGGAGGAGGAAGGGAAGGCGGGCGGGGGTGGGGGGGAGTGGGGAGTGGCGGGAGAGAGCAGCGGCAGCTGCGGGAGGAGCTGGAGGAGGAGGAAGAGGAGGAGGAGGTGGGGAGAAGCTAGATCAGCCTCCCAGGCCAGCCCACTTCTCAGCGCTGCCTGCTGCAGGGGAGCCCCTGAAGAGTCGGCGCTGCCTCCTCCGCCACCTTCCCCACCCACCACATGCACTCCTCCCGCTGCGGACCTCTGGTCGCTGCGGTGCTCGGGGGCACTGGCTAGGGGCGCGCCACTCGCATCTCCCGCCTTCCTTTCCCTCCTGCTACTGCCCCTCCACTCCCTCTAACTCTAGCCCCTGCCTTTCCGCTTGGCTTTGTGCTTGACTGTTTCGGGTCTAACGCCGCGAAGGAGAGGGAAGGCGATGGACTGCCTTTCCGGACTCTGAAAACTCCTGGCCTTCAGAAGCTGCAGCAGCGCCAGAATCCTTCCACCTTCCTCCTCCTTCTGCGCCGCCTCCTTTGCTTCCTCCTAGCTGCTATTCTCTCCATTTCAGCGATCAACTTTGACAAGCGCCGCAGGGGAGAAAGGGTCAGCGCTAGTAATTGGCATAGACTGGCACCAACCCGGCCTGTCGGGCCGAGGGGGAAGCTGCCCACCCCTCAGCCAATCGGGTGCCTGGCAGGGGAGGGCAGTCCTCTGTTGTTTGCTTCAGCCTGGCACCCGGAGGGATAAAGGAGAGAGGGCAAGAAAATTCTGTCCCCACACCCACCCCCATCTCTGATAGTGTGAGAGTATGGCCTTTGGGGCTGGTTATGAGTCCAATGAACTTCTGTTTTGCACCATCCTTTTGGGGAGGTGGAAGGATAGAAAAACAGAGCCAGAGGCTTATGTTTAGGTTTCCCCTCATGTTTCTGCCAGATGGCATCATTGCGTGTACTGAAGAAAGCAAACTAGGGTCAGGACTTGGGAGCGGCCAGGAAGCTTCTCCATGCCTGGGGCTGACTAGTTGGCTGAAAAAAAGGACCTGGCAGGAAAGAGAAATCTGGGTTTGGGTAGAAGCCAGAAATAATGTGCCCAACCATTGTGTCCATGACATTAACAATGGGAAGTTCTGGGCAAATATTTAAGACAGTTCCATCACCACCCCTGCCCCAAAAAAAACAACAACCTCACATATGGTCCAAAAAGCTACATTCTTTCCCTATCTTTAAAAATAAATATGCTTGCCTCTACAGAAGACACCTCATGAACTAAAGAACATTTGTACAATGGATTTCTTAAGTACCTACTGTGTGCTGTCAATTATTCCCAAATCCAGTTGTTGGATGACTTGTAGGAAGGTGGTGTGATCTGTGTAGTATTGCAGGCTTACCCCCAAACCTCAAATTGAGGCCATATGAAATCTGAATTAGAGACCATATGCTGATCAATTTAATGGCAGCTTGATTATGTTGGCTTTTGAGTCAAAGTTCAAATCTTGCCTCTGCCATTTACTGTATGCCTGGGAGAGTCATGTGATTGCCCTGAGACTCAGTTTCCTCATCCGGGTAGTTGGACTAAATGATCTCTAAGGTTCTTTTCAACTCTATATGTATGATCTTATGATCTTGAATTAGAAGAAAGGAACAAAGTTAAAAACACCTAATGTGGATACTTGAAGCAGAGAACACTTCAGAATTCTAAAATTTCCTCTTCACCTAGCTTCTCTTATGTGAGTAATGTCCCTACAATTAGGCATAGAAGTAAAAGAAACCAAATTCAACTCTACTTACTATATAGCATCTGTATTCTAATAATTATTTGGGTGCTTGGGTTCTGTGTTTCAGAAATATTTCAAGAACAGAGTAGACTGGGAGATTACTTGAAATATTAACTATTCTTAATATCTCTGAAGGTGTTTCTGAATATTTAATCCAAATCCTCACAGTACTGATCAAATTCTCATTAACATTTAAAATCCTCTCACCATAAGAGTTTAATTTTTCTGCCAGTATTGGTACAATAGGTTGCAAAAGTCATGGACCCAAACACTTTATAGATGTAACAAAGTTAGAAAATCACCATAATTACCAAAGAATTTTTATTAAGCTTCTACATGGCATGACATCTTATCACTAAGGGCAAGTAAAATGGCCATGTTCAGTGGCCTCCTAAAAGCTTAATGGCTAAAACAAACATCATCAGTATGTACAAACAGAAGGAAATTCAAGCCAAGAGATGTACAACAAATCAATAGAACACAACAGACCTCTCCAGGGTCATGAATAATTAAATGTATTTTTACACTATAACAGAGGTTAGCTAGCAATGGTGGCTTTGAAGCTAAAGAGTCTTGGATAGAAGAAGCTACTCACTTCACTGCAAGGGAAGACTCTATGCAGATGGTGATGGAAAGCTTTGAAGTAATGGGGACGTCCTGGCAGAGCTTGGAGCAAAGGGTGTCCCATGCATTGTCATCATTGCTCTCCTGACTTCCCTTTGTGATGCTTCGTGTATGTGATCTCATGTGATCTTCATAACAAACCTATAACTTAGGTACAAGTAACTTGTACTCCTGTATCAACTGAATGTTTACAAAGCACTTCCCCATTCATAACTTTGTCAGATGGAGAATGCAGGTATTATGTAGATTCAATGAAGTCAGACTTGCCCCTCCTCAAACAGGAAAAAGTACCTTGTTCAAGGTCACACAATGGCAGAACTGACCTCTTAGCCAAGTTTTCCTATTCTACCTCTAATATTCTTTGTATCATACCACACCTCCTCTCAGGAAGCCTAGGAGACAACAACATGTATAAAGGCTCAAAATTGGGTCTAGGGCTAGAGGTGAGGAACCTGTGGCCTCAAAGCCACACATGGCCCTCTAGGTCCTCAAGTATAGCCCTTTGACTGAATCCAAATTTTGTTCACCCCTGGTAGGCAAAATGGATGACAAGCCATCTGTGCTTTCTCGTACTGTGTGATTCCTGACCTTAGCCTTCTTCAAATTCATCGCTGAGGATCAATCTATCTTATGTATTTGAGCCATTCCTTTGATTTTGTTATCTCATTTCTCACCACATGAGCAGCCTTTTCCAATCCTTGCTGATGCCTTTTATAAGACACATCATGGACAAGTTATCATTGGTAATATACTGAATGATTCATAATTTTCATTCTTCCAAGATTATGGTGTTCTCTATGACTCCCAGCCATATCCATATCCATTAGGAACATATTGGTATTTTTAAAAGAGAAACTTTTGTACTAGCAGACAATTTAGAATGGTTAAAATCACTGTACAGCACAATTTCCCAAGTTCAGACAAGAATTCAGATTCCTCCAGCACATGCTAGCTATGTGACCTGTGGGCAAATAATTTAATGTCAGTGCCCCTGGACAACTCTGTAAAGCCTTTACATTACAAAATATATGCTGGTCTGTATTAAGAGGTGTTTCCATGTCAGAAATTCTTTATACTAAAGAAATTGCAGGTCTGACCCAAAAAAAGTGCATGTATTTATATCCCTAAATGTGTATATATGCACTGTATGTTTGTGGACTAATTTAGTGGCCTATTCATAATCTAAGTGTAGTACCCCTCATTTTCATACTTTGGGTCTCCCAGGGAACAGTTGTTCCAAGTTGATCCAAGGCTCAAGGTACTTTGTGGGTTCACACTCCTAAAACTACAGCTCAGGAGGGCTTATGGTATGTTACCAAGTTCAAAGAATCAGTTCAAAACAAAAGCATTTATTGAAATGGCAAAGTGTAACAAAACATTTCTGTCATAAGCCAGAGGCAGACTTTCCTGAAAATGTTTACAGCCCCAGTGGGAAGAGGTGGCATATACATATCAAGTACACTAATAAGAAGCCACACATGCAGGGAATACATACATCAAAAGCCATTTACTCCTCTGGCACTACAGACCCTAATGTCTTCCCTTGTCATGTGCTCCTTCTTTGCACTATCTGCTAAGCGTGTCACTCTGCTGTCATCTGTGGGCTTACTCCTCTCCACAACTTGACTCTTGAATCCAGCAGGATCAGCCCCTTCTGGGCTAGGTGTCTTATGGCTAAATGATCCTGCTGCAAGATTCCATTGCCAAAGGAAGAGGGGGAAAAAACAACCCTCCCCTTTAATGCACTCTCAAAGAGGTGCTCTCTAGAGCTGTGTTCTAAACTCCATAGCTGACCATTGTCTCAACTGCCAGAGATGACTCTGTTCTCAGAACTTGCTGTTACTTTTTAAAAACCACCAGGGCTGTGAGTAATCCTTCAGCCATTCAATGACTAGCCACCCTATAATTCCATCAATGATTGAAGAGCTTTTTTACTCATCCTAAAGGCATAAGGAAGTGTAAAGACTTCTTTAAAATTCAATTTATTACAGTCACTGGCCAATCCAAGTTTGAAAGGAGTAAACCTTTATATTTCGTTGTTTCTGTTACCTGACATATATCCTATAAATGTAACCACTCAGAGCCTGAAAGGGATAAATTATATGCCCCATTGTTTCTATTATCTGACCTTTATATTCCATGATTTCATCAAGTGTGTTGGGGTGGGGGGGGGAGTCAATTGATCAGGAATCTACAATTAACAAACACACGCAGGCAGTATGTATTTTTTTTAAACTCCCTGTTTGTAGAGCTATTCCTTTTGAATTCCTAGGAGTTTCACTGAGTTTGCCACATTACCAACACTCGATACAATTAGGACAATGTCTATCCTTTGCACTTACCTACTAAAAACAATTCCCAATATAGTAATATAATAAGTGTCTCTGCTTATAAGTGATTCATATGCCATAAAAACATAAGATAATGGCAGTGAATAATTAGCATTAATGTAATAGGGAAACATCAAAAACTATAATGCATTTACTTAAGAATTAACTGAAATATGCTTTTATTTTCATTGGGAATTTTAAAGGGTAAACTGCAGCCTCTCTGAACTGTTTTGAAATACAGTCCTGTCAATAAATCCTTTCCACTCTTATGATTCCCATTTATATAAACCATCAGGAAATATATTGACAATGAAAATGTCCATTGGACTTAATAATACTATTATCAGACATTCATTATAAAGTCATAGCATATGAGAATTCTCAGTTTTAGAGTTAAGGGCCTTAGAGATTATCTAATTCAGCCTCCTCATTTTACAGATGAGAAAATTGAGGCAAAAAGATTAAGCAACTTGTCTAGTCAGAGTTAGTAGCAGCACTAGGATGAAAACATAGCTGTCCTACTTCTCACCCAGTAAGTCCCTGAATAATTATGATAGAAAATTAATAAAATTCTTTTTATTAGTGGTTGTGGTCCAATTACTAAAGAATCATTTTGTTGAAGGGTCTTAAATAGTCAATGGCAATGCTGAAACTGTAAGTCTGGGTTCTGCTTCTCAATCGCAAGTCCTGAACACCATTAAATGCCATCTTGGTCTAAAAATGTTTCAAATATACAAACATGTATACATATATAAGCATATATATGCACGTATATATGCAAACGTAATGCGCAAACATGCCTATGTATGTATACACACACACATAACTAAAAAGAAGAGGGACAGGGGTGGCTAGGTGGTACAGTGAATAGTGCACTGGCCCTGGAGTCAGGGAGGACCTGAGTTCAAATCCGGCCTCAGACACTTAACACACACACACACACACACACACACACACACACACTATTTTGTGACCTTGGGCAAGTCACTTAACCCAAATTGCCCTCCAAAAAGAAAAAAAAAAGGGATATACTACTTGGCATTTCTGGTTGTAATTTCTTAAGTTCTTTCCTATACGTCTTGTTTTAGGATTCTGAAAGACCAAAATTAATTGCATTTCATTACAAAAATAATAGGAATAATATTTCAGTTGTATTTATGTGTACAATTTCAACCCCTTAACTCAGTTTAAAAAGAATTTTTGACTAAGAGAAAGCAAGAGCATAAACTTTCCAATCAGTACAACTAATGGAAGATGTAATAATGGAAAAACATACATTGTCCATTTAAAACCTCTCCTGGCACTTGGCAAATTGACAGTTAATTGGCAAAGGCTAAAACTAGTATAAGCATCAAACCTACTACTCTTGTCTTTCAACAATCTGAAAATTATGGTTCAAACAAATGCTGAAGTACCAGTTACTTCACTTTAATGACTGTTAATTCACTAACATCACAAGTTCTATCACAGTTGCCAAAGCTAATATATCATGACCATAGGATTTATGATGGGAATGATGGTTTATATAATTTCTTTAAGGGGGAGGGTTGAATGAGTAAAGCTCACCTAACTAGAATGCCTAAGAAATGAAGTATTCCACTAAAATCTCCAGCTGAATTTTAGTTTTTAATCATTATTATAAAAACCTTCCTTAAAATGCATTAGTCCATTTTCCTGCCACAATAAGTAGAATATTCTGCCTCCATAATTAAATCTTTCTTCAAAAAAGAAGTATCTTACCTCATTGAAGTTATTTTGAAGATCATTTTTCACTGCACTATATTGAAACTCCAAAGTATAGACTGAGGGTCTTATGGTGTGATAGCCCTTAAGATGAGCCCTAGAGATTTTTTTTAAAAGCCTAGGATGAGCTTATTGTGATCTGCCTCTGATTCCTACTAGGGAAATACCAGGAAACATAAAATAAGACAGTGGAAATTAGAAGAATCATTAAAACTCCATTACAGCTGTAAAGTTGTTTTGATTGGCCTTGCCATGCCTAAAGCCAAATGAGAATGTTTATTCACATTTGTGAGAATGACTGAAGCCATATAAAGAGCTCTGTTTTATTTCCCAAATATCATTCAAAGGGAAGGAAGGAGGAAATAAGCATTTAGTAACTACTGTGTGCCAAGCACTTTTACTAATGTTATCTCATTTGATCCTCACAACAATCCCAGGAGATAGAGGTAGATGTCACTCCTTACCCCTGTTTTATAGTTGAAGAAACTAAGGCAAACAGAGGTTAAGTGACTTGCCCAGGTTCACACAGCTAGTAAGTGCCTGAGGTTGCATTTGAACTCAGGTCTTCCTGACTCCATACCCAATGCCCTATCCACTGTGCTACCTAAATTCACAATTCTAGGTTTACATGAACCAGATTCAGTTTTTGAGTGCTTTGCTCTTAAGTCTTTTTTTTTTTTTTTGGAGGGCAATCGGGGTTAAGCGACTTGCCCAAGGCCACAAGCTAGTTTTTGTGTTAAGTGTCTGAAGTCACATTTGAACTCAGGTCCTCTTGACTCCAGGGCCAGTGCTCTATTCACTGTGCCACCTAGCCTCCCCTTAAGTAAGTCTTCTTTAGTCTCTTCTCCCACCTGTGATCTCACCTAGGAAAATCAGACTTTGGTTCATTTTGACTACCATCCCTGGTCTCCCTGGGAACATCAGAATTTAGCTTGTGCCTAAATCTACCACAAAAGGGAAAGATTCCTAAACTCTCATAGAAGCACTAAGGCTAACAAAACATCAAAAATAAGACTGGCTTTATTTAACCCACCTTACCTAAAAAACAAATAAACCTCATATCTGAACCCATTAGTAGTCCAGCCAATTCTCCCTCTTCAATAAGTCTCAACTTATCTGGGATTTATACACCAGGTATTGATGTACTAGACTTACAGTACCATCCTGAGGTTAAGTGCTCCCCCCCTCAAAGAGAAATCACTCAGTATTGCTAAAGATTCAAATAGTTCACTTCTCTGTGAAACTCCACCTCACCCAGAGATCTATTACAGTCCTCCAGACTCATGATACCATGCTAGGTTTTAATCCCTTCTACCAAAGGATGGTTCTTAGGGTCAGTAAAGAGTTAATTCTTCTCCCTAGCCCTGCACAGTCCACATTATTCACAGTCCCAGTGAAGAGCTTCCATATTATGGTGCTTTCCCTAGGTGTACCATTGTTCCAGTTCTCACTTGCTCCAGGAATTCTTCTTATAGGTACACTGGGTTTGTCCCAGGAATTCTTTCACTTCTACTGTATTCCTGTTAACTTGTATCTCCATTTCTTGCCTTGACCCAGGAATTCTTCATCATTCTTCTAATGTTCCTATCCATTTTCATCTCCGGGATTGCTTGGTTCACTGGAAGGATCCAGTGAATGCACAGACTTCACCTCCAGGGAGCAAAGTTTAAGTCTCCATGCAGCTGCTTTCACCCTGGCATCTTTTTCAGACATTCTATGTTCTTATTCTCCCTTTTCAAGGGTTTACAAAAGAAGCCGGACACATAGTCCCTCTCTTTTCTCCTCTATTCAGGTATACTAAATATAGTGACATTTTTTAATTGAAAAGGGTGTATAACTGGTACCCTTCCTGTATGCAGAGATGGGAATTATGTGCTATTATAAATGGTTTATGAAATATGAGTAATATCACTAGGTATTCATGGTCAAGATATTAAACAGTGTTACGCAGACATTCATTAAAAATTCATTTTATTTATATGTGTTGTAGGTATAGCTCTAAAGCTAGCACCTTCTTAGATCACATGTCACTTGTGAGTCATTGAACAAAGGAGGTTTACTTTGTTTTAACACATCAAGGATATATAGTGAGAATACAATGTCACTGCCTCTCTGGATTCAGACCCCTTAGCCCACACTGTCATAGGCAATCACCAAGTCTGAGGGGGTACCAACTACATCTAAATGGGGTCTTTTATTTCCCTAGGCCAAAAGCTGGGGTCAACCAGGTTGCGTAAGAAAAGGAAATCAGAGAATTTAGGGATTCAGAGCCAAGAAAACACTGATCCTATCACATCATGAAATAAGTAATTGCACCTATTAAGTTGAAGCATAGCACTTGAACCTAACTATGTAGGAAGTTATATACTGGACATCAGAAAAGACTGGTTCAGATTTACCTGGAATCTTTAGAAAATGAGAATATGACTTCCACTGAAGTAAAAATGTCACTACATATCACAATTATCACTATTATTAGTATTTTTTAATGTGTATATAATAGTTATATATTTTAAAAATCCAGACATGAAATTTCATCCATGTAAGGAACTCCTACAAATACAGATCAATCTTATAGTAACTTGAAGTTTCACTAAAAGGCCATGTGAATGGCCTACACAGCTAGTATTATGTCAGAGGCTGAATTTGAATCTGGGTCTGCTTATCTCCAAAGCAAGCCCTCTATAAACCACACCATGCCACCTTGCATGTCTCACACTCTCCCATCTTTTTTCCCTCCATTTCTCTCCCTCAGTCACACTTGTCTGTCTTTACAGACAATCATTATACATTTGATCCACTAAAGTTTTTACAAAATGGTAAATTAAAGCTGTAAATACATCTTTTTTTTTAAATACCATTCTATAGGTTGGTGAAATGCTACAAATAATAAAAGGATCACTGTTCCTATAAAGTACTGTGTCTTAAACTCCCTGTTTTCATCTATAGCAAAACAGGGACAACTGTTTCTACCTCCAGATTATTAACGAAATTACTTTTTTCAGGAGGTCCACACCAACCTTTTGATTTCCTTTTAGTCTCATCTTGATTATCAGTTTATGTCAGAACTAATACAAAGATAATGATTAGAAACATAATAGGCTCATCTGTACCCTCTGGCTACCTATAGGCTTCATTTGATTTGATATTTCCTTGAAACAAAACTTGCTGGAGAAATGAGTATCAACCTACTAAGACTACAAGATTAAAGTAAGACAAGAATAACTCTACCTCCCTCTCTCTATCTCTCTCTCTCTCTCTCCCTCTCTCCCTCCCTCTCTCCCTTTCTCTCTCTCCCTCCCTTTCTCCCCCCTCCCACTCCCTCTCTCTCTCTCTTGCCTACCCAAAGGTAAAGTAAGTACCACCCAGAAATGTACTCTGAGACTTGTTTGTTGAAGGTGGTTTGTTTTTAATTTCCAAAAGCTATGATTAATTGTGGATATGCTACGTAAACAAAGATTTGGATACACTTTATCTCATAGTTAATTGTCCAAAACGTGTGTGTGTGTGTGTGTGTGTGTGTGTGTGTGTGTGTGTGTGTGTGTGTGAAATAAGATCTTAGTAAAGGCAGGATAACTCAAAATCTATCTATGACCCTACTGGAGTGAAACATACAGAAGTTTGTTTGCATTTTCACTATCTGTCTTGCTAGCAGAGCAAGGTTTTTAAGGTGTATAGTGTTTTTTGTTTTTTAAATTAGTGCAGCTTGTCAAGGAAAGTTATTTCATTCTTTATCTTTGCAGGCACACAAGGGGTGCTAGCCATGCATAGGAAGATGTCACCAATAACTTGGTAATGTATTTTTAACAGCTATGAGGCACCACTGGGTTTTAGAAAGATACACAATATGTGTCATGTGTCAAGGAGTCAAGAGATTTGGGTTCTACACCAAACCCCTGTACTAATTCATTGAGTTGACTTAGGCAGGTCCCTTCACCTCTGGGCTTCAGTTGTCCCATGTTATAAAATAAAGAGGTCAGACTGGAGAATCTCTTAAGGTTTCTAGTGTCCTTCTAATGTTCTATGTTCTATGCTTCTATATGTGCTGATCCAGATTGTATACTTATATATGCATACACATACACAGATATATAGATAGATATGTGCATATATGATGTTATATGTATGCCTGTACACACAGAAGAAGGCTTTCTCCAATTTGACTCCCACCTGCCTTTCCAGACTAATTTCACATCAATCCCCTTCATCCACACTGTATTCCCAAAAAAACTGGTCTGCTTGCTCTTCTGAGAACTTAGCACTCCTCTTCTCTGCTTTTGTGATGACTATCCCTTATGTGTGACATGACCTCCCATCTCACTTTGGCTTTTGAGCATTCCTAATTTCCTCCTTCATATGTAAGCTCTGTTGCCAATTCCCACAGAAAACCTTTCCTGATTTCTCCTTCCAGAGTTCATTCATTCATTCATTCAACATCTCCTATATGCAAGATACTGTGCTAGATATTGGACACAGAGGGGCAAAAATTAAATTGTCCCTGACTTAAGGAACTTATATTTTGAAGTTGTTTGTCCTCTAGAGCTCTGTCTCTTTCTCCATCTCTGTCTTTTTCTCTCTGTCTCTCTCTGCCTCTTTCTTTCTCTCTGTTTCTCTCCTAAAGTTACCTTCTCTTTATTTGTTTTCAACTGTAAATTGGATTTACGTATTGTATCCACAGTAGAATGAGGTCCTGGAGGTCAGAGAATGTTTTTCATTTTATCTTTGTACCTCCAGTGTACAAAGCAAAGCACAGTGCTTTGCTCACAAAAAGTGCTTAATAAAGGTTTATTGGATGGGTATCAATATTGGTTGAGGTGTAACTTTAGTCTGTGGCCATGGACAGAGCAAAACTGATTGTCTCATACAAAAATTCTGTTTGTGATCTTCCCTAAAGTGGTACCATGTTCAAACCAAATAGACCAAAACCTTTTTTTTTTAATCACACATGTCAGTTTTGTGTACTTTCTGAAAGCTAAAGAGGAAACAACTCTACCCCATGCTGTAGTTCCTAAAAGAAGATGAACAGAATACTCTTCTATATAAGTCAGCTCTGTACCAGGAGGATATGATGAAAGGACAATGACAGTAGTTTGTACAATCTCAAAACAGAATAGAATGAAAGAAAAATGGTTACAATTCCCCCGGCAGGGAATGTCATGCTGATGTGCTACTAGCAAAGCATAGTGATGCTATACTAATCCAATGGAGAAATAAGGGGCTGCATCATCAGAGCTGCCTGATCCTCACCCAGAATATAAGTATGTCAGTGCTAAAGATGTTAGTTTTCCCAAATAGGCAATGAATCTTGGCAAGGATATCTGCAAGTTTGCCTTTTTAAGAAGTATATACTTTTATGGAGGTCTTATTATTCCACAGGCTTAGTTTATAGCCAATAAATAAATAGTAATAACATTTTCAGAATCTGATCAGCACTTTTATGGAATACTAAGTATACAAATGTTATGCTTGAAATGTCAAGCATTGTAGTCTGCTAATAAAATATTGAAAATCCATTCTCTAGAGTAGATGGGCAATTCAAACTATAGAAATCCATTATAATGATATAACGAGCACTTTTTTCTAAAGATGTTTGTCAATACTCTAATAAAGAAAAAAAAATCAGATAGTTCTGAATTTGGGTAGTAATTTAAATTACCTTATAGGCCAAAAGAGATAAGGGGAGAAAATGTGCTATTTTATGACTAATGCTGCAGCTCTGCCATGTCAGCTAAAACATAAAACTTAACTAACCTTCAAATGGAACACACTAAACACACTGCTAAATTCACACTGCCCAATTTGTGCCAACTCATGACTTCTTAAATGCCAAAAGGAACTGGTGGTAACAGAAAATGTGAGAGCTTCTATAACAAGGTCAAAGGAGAATGTATGTTTTGAATGTGAGATATGTCTTCCTCCTTGCTTCATGCTTCATCCAGTGTACCAGCAGATGTCCAACACTTGATAATCACCAAGTGTGTGTGTGTTGGGGTGGGGGGGATTGCAGTTGGGGGGAGGATTGCAGTTGGGGGGTGGGGCAGGAAGGCACTAGATATAACTAGTTGTAAGGGTGGGAGTTGAATGAATATATCAAGTAAATTATTTCACCCCACCTAGAGTAAATGACAAAATTCTAACTGCTAAAATACCTTAACCAATTGAGAATGTCTTAATCCATCAGCCATGGCTTTCAGACTAATTTGGGCAAAATCCTTGATCAACTAGAGTTGATCTCACTTGAAAAGTGAGTTCTCACTTAGGAAGTGAGTATCTCACATAGGAAGTGAGTTCAGTTGGGTAAAGAAATTTGGTAACCCCCTGTGGGGCCTGCATAAAACCAAGTGGCTACACAAGAACCTAGAAGATCTGAGAAAGCTGAGAGGAGAAAGTATTAAAGTTAAGCATCTGGGAAGGAATCATTTGGTGAGGGGGGGAGTGGGGGTGGAATCAGAGCCTCAGGCCTCAGTCTATTTCAGTATTCTTTCCCCATCTTGACTCATATACTTTGCACAGCCAAAGCAAATTTTGCATCAGTGTCCTAATCTCAAGGCTTGTCATGCTCCTTTTCCTAATGGTTGAGAAAAAAAGTAACAAAATGAATCCAATATACAATTTGGGAACCTCTGGGGTATTTATCATAGCTGTGCAGGAGTTAATACTATGGAAGATAGAAATATTGTATTTAATGGAAACTTTGAATTGTAAAAATTGAATGAAGTGAAGTGTTCTATAACCATGCTGCTGAAAATGTTTTTGAAGCACAAAAATTTCCCAAATTTTTAATAATATAGAGCTTTCATATCTCTCATCCAAGATATGGGATCTCCTTAGTAGTATAGTACTATTCTTATCCATTGGAGTCTTGCTGAAAGGGCTCATGCATTCTTTTGAATAAACAATAGTAATGACAGCTAACAATTGTATATTGCTATATGGTTTGCAAAGTACTTTACACTTATTATCTCATTTGATCTTCAAACCAAGCCTGTGAGAAAAATATGTCTTTTCTTACGGAGTTAGTATAAGAAAAAGTTTGTAAAAAAAAAAAAAGGATATTATCCCCATTTTATAGATTAAGAAACTAAAGCAGACTAAAGTTAAGTGACTTGCCTAGGGTCACATGGCTAGTAATGAGAGCCTAAACCACTGATATGTATGCTATTAATCTTGTCCTAAAATGAGACCACGTGGTGCTAAAATTGTATTTATCTTCCTTTGTTATTCTTAAGAATAATGTATATTGGCATTTAGTTGCCCTCGGAAAGGCTGGACTGTTGTGTTCATATGTACACATATTAACAAGCATTCACTAACTCTCTACTATTTGCCACACACTGTGATAAGCTGTGAGGAGACAAAGGAAGGCAAAAAACAAAACAAAACCAGTCTCTGCTTTCAAGGAGTTTGCTGTCTAACAGAAGACAACATGCAAACAACCATGTGCAAACAAAATATATATACAAAATAAACTGAAGATAAACAATAGAGGGAAGGCATTAGCATTAAGGGGAGATAGAAAAAGTTTTTTTTAATTTAACTGAGACTTGAAGGAAGCCAGAGAAATTAGGAAGTAGAGATGAGGAAGGAAAGAGGTCTAGCCAAAGGGGAATAGCAAGTGAAAGTGCCCAGAACTCGAAAAAGGAATGTCTAGTTAAAGAAATAGAAAGGGATCCAGTGTCTCTGGACCATGGAGTACATGGGGGAGGGGAGGCATAGGGTGTAAGAAGACTGGAAAGGTAGAAGAAGTCAGGTTATAGAGAGCTTTAAAATCCAAACAGATTACCTCCAGGATCAGAATTTGTATTTGAGCCTGAAGGTAATAAGGAGCCACTCAAGTTGAAAGGGTTATGACATAGAGAAACTTTAGCTTTAGGGAGATGACTATCCAACTGAAAGGAGAATGGACTAGGAAACCAACCAGCAAGGTATTTGAATGATCCAGGCATGAATTCATGAGGGACTGGACCATGGCAGTAGCAGAGGGGAAAAAAGACCTATTGGAGAGATGTTATGAAGGTAGAAATGGCAGGACTTGACAACAAATTGGATATAGGTATGACATAAGAGTGAGAAGTAAATGAGGATGCTTAGGTTTTAAAACTAGGTAGATGAGAGAATGGTGACATCCTCCACGGTAACAGGGAAGTTTGGAAGAGGGAGGGTCTGGAGGAAAAGATGAGTTCAGTTAGGGGCATGACGAGTTTCAGATATTGAGGAGTCATTATTATCCACTAGAAGCATGTGTCTTCACTGTAATGTTACAGGACATTATAAAAGAGGAAGAAGAGGAGGGAACAAGTGTTCATTAAGTGCCAGGCACTGTGCTAAGCACTTTACAAATATTATCTCGTTTGATCCTCACAACAATCCTGGAAGAGAGGTGCTATTATTATCCCCACTTTATGGATGAGATAATTGAGGCAGAGTTTCAGTGATATAACTAGTAATTGTCTGAGGCTGGATTTGAACTCAGGTCTTTTTGACTTATGCCCAGTGTTCTCTCCAATGTTCCACCAATGGTAATGATGCCTTCGTTATAAAAGACCTCTTCAAAATCATGCATTGCTGCATAATGAATTGAGCACTGAATTTGAAATCAGGAAGGCCTGGGTATAATTATTTTAAAATACACATTTCATGAATTAGTCTTTCTTTGGTCCATGGGCATCCAGCTTCTGCCACCAAGTCTTTTGTGTCCCAAGCTCCAAACCACTGCAAAAGCACAACACTATTTCTTTTCTCAACCAGTCAAAATCTCTCTCTCTCTCTCTCTCTCTCTCTCTCTCTCTCTCTCTCTCTCTCTCTCTTTCCAGGATCTAGAGGCAGCATGGAGTTAGAAACAGAGTTAGAAACAGAATGCTAGACTTGGAGACAGGAAGACCCAAGTTCAAATCTTGTTTCAGACATTCACTAGCTGTGTGACCCTGGGCACACCTCAGTTTCTTCATCTGTAAAATGAATATAATGATATCACTACTTCATAGGGTTGCTGACACTCAAATCAGATGTGTATAAAGAACTCTGTAAACATTAAAGTGCTATATAAATAGGAATTGTTGTATTTGTTTTTATTAGACAGAAAAAAAGAAGCATTCCTTTAATAACTCTCACACTCACTAACATGACTGGGATACATTCTCTCTTCAATCACTGCCTTTTAGAATCCTCTGCTTTCTAGGCTTTGTTCAAGTGCCCCTTTCTCTACAAAGCTTTCTCTGATTCTCCATCTCCCATGCACTTGAAAGAAAGCATTCTCACTCCCCTTACATTTTCCTAGCAAAGATGGTAAGCTTCCATCTCACTCTAGTTTGTATAATACATAACTCTGTTCATACATTTCCACCAAACAGAATGTAAGTACAAGGATATTATCCTTCAGCTGTAGCCACAGCCCAGAGCATGGTGCTTTATGCATAGCAGACAGCTAATAAATGTTCATTGAGGGGGCGGAGCCAAGATGGCAGAGTAGAAACAGCTCGTCCAAGCCTCTCTGCCCCCAGATTCCCCCCAAACTATGTAAAAGGGGACTCTGAACAACTTCTGGAGCCCCAGCACCCACAGAACGACACAGAGAAGCTAACCTCCCGCTGAGGACAGCCCAGCAGCCCTGCAGGAAGGACCAGCGCAGCGGTCTGGGACCTGGCAGCGTGCAGAGCGCAGGAGCCGAGCAGAGCCCAGGTCCACGTGAGCCGAGGTTTTAGCCCCAAGGCGGCAGGGCCAGCAGCCAGCTGGAGGAACCCCAGAACACCAGCAGCCCTGGCGACTCCAGAATTATCAACATAGACATGCCTAGGACAAAGTAAGAGGTTAGTGTCCTATGGACTTTGGGACCTGTATTTGGGGAATGCGTCAGCTCCCTCCCCTGGGGGCTAGAAGCCGCTGAGGAGACACGCCATTTTGTAGTTTTCAGAGGCATTTCCGGCTCCCAGCCTACAAATCGTGGGGAGATCCAGCGATCAGTCTTGGGGGGTAATCGCTCTTGCTTTAACCTCCCTGGATCTGGATTGTGATCTAGGGTGGAAGTCGTGGGTGGGTTTACAGCTTGCCAGAAACGGAAGTTGCCCCCCACACATTTGGGACGAAAATTCCTCTAGCTGGCCTTAAAGCCATAGTGTGGCAACAAGCCCAAAAGTCAAGTAATTAAGTGGCAACATGCCAAGGCAAAGGAAACAGAAAAATGCAACCCTAGACTCCTATTTTGGGGGCATAGAGCGGGAAAAGGACTGTGAGGTCAGAAGTCCTGCTCCAAAAGCCCCAGGGGAAAACATGAGTGGGTTGCAGGCCATAGAGGACCTTAAGAAGGACTTTAAAAATCAAATAAGAGAAGTGGAAGAAAAATTAGAAAGAGAAATGAGAAGGATGCAGGAAAAGTATGAAATGAGGGTCAACAGCCTGACTGAGGAAAACAACATCTTAAAAAATAGACTAGCTCAAATGGCAAAGGAGGCCCAAAAGGGCAATGAGGAGAAGAATGCCTTAAAAAGTCGAATTTGCCAGATGGAAAAAGACTCTCAAAGGTTCACTGAGGAGATTCATTCCTTCGGAGTTAGACTGGAGCAAATGGAAGCTAGTGACTTTATGAGAAATCAAGATGCTGTCAAGCAGATCCAAACAAACGAAAGATTAGAAGGCAACGTGAAATATCTCATGGGAAAAACCACTGACCTGGAGAATAGATCCAGGAGAGACAATTTAAAGATTATTGGACTACCTGAAAGCCATGATCAAGGAAAGAACCTAGAAATCACCCTTCAAGAAATTCTCAAGGAAAACTGCCCTGATGTTTTAGATCCAGAGGGCAAAATAGAGGTTGAAAGAATCCACCAATCACCTCCTGAAAAAGATCTCCAAAAGAAAACTCCCAGGAATATTATAGCCAGGTTCCAGAATCCTCAGATCAAGGAGAAAATACTCCAAGCAGCCAGGAAGAAACAATTTCAATATTGTGGAAACCCAATCAGAATAGCCCAGGACCTGGCAGCTTCTACACTGAGGGATCAAAGGCATGGAATATGATATTCCAGAGGGCAAAAGAGCTGGGAATGAACCCAAGGGCCACCTACCCAGCAAAACTGAGTATTTTGTTTCAGGGGAAAATATGGTCATTCAGTGGAATAGAGGACTTTCAAGCATTCTTGAGGAAAAAACCAGAACTGAATAGAAAATTTGACATCCAGACACAGGAAGGAAGAGATACCTGAGAAGGTAATTGGGGAAGAGAGATCAAGGGGAACTTATCAAAGTTGAACTATTTACATTCCTATATGGAAAAGCAATAACTGTGACTGATGATATCTTTCTCACTATAAAAATAATGGAAGAAGGGTGTGTGGTCATCTGAATACATATGTGAATGTGTGTGTATATGGTTACAGTTATATATGGATAGAGGGCATAGGTTGAATTTGTTGGGAAGGGAGAATACTCAAGGATGAAATTATGAGGTGAGAGAGGAAAGTGGCAAGAGGAGATGGGGAGAGACAGGGTAGGGTAAACTATCCCATGTAGAAGAAGCAAGGGAAGTGGTTGCAAGGGAGGGGGAGAATAGGAAGGCTAAAAAGGCAAAACCACATTCACATTGAATTTGGTTCAGGGAGAGAATGACATACATACTAAATGGGACATCTCAACCTGCAGCAGAATAGGGGGAAGGGGGATGAGAGGAGGGATGATGGATGGGAGGGCATCCTTGGGGGGAGGGGAGGTTGGAAGTACCCACTATAGAAGAGGGACAGGATCATGTAGGGAATGGACCAGGTGGGGGGTGGGATGAGTGGGAGGGAATTATAAGCAGCCTTGTACAATATATCTACTATGATAATGTTCTGCATAGCTAGACATGTACAACATATACTGAATTACTTATCTCCCAAGAAGGAATGGGTGACAAGGGAGGAAGGAAATGGATCTGAAATTCGAGGTCGTAACATTAAATGTTTCAAATATATATAAAAAAAAAAAAAAAAAAAAAAAAGTTGAACTATTTACATTCCTATATGGAAAAGCAATAACTGTGACTGATGATATCTTTCTCACTATGAAAATAATGGAAGAAGGGTGTGTGGTCATATGAATACATATGTGAATGTGTGTGTATATGGTTACAGTTATATATGGATAGAGGGCATAGGTTGAATTTGTTGGGAAGGGAGAATACTCAAGGGATGAAATTATGAGGTGAGAGAGGAAAGTGGCAAGAGGAGATGGGGAGAGACAGGGTAGGGTAAACTATCCCATGTAGAAGAAGCAAGGGAAGTGGTTGCAAGGGAGGGGGAGAATAGGAAGGCTAAAAAGGCAAAACCACATTCACATTGAATTTGGTTCAGGGAGAGAATGACATACATACTAAATGGGATATCTCAACCTGCAGCAGAATAGGGGGAAGGGGGATGAGAGGAGGGATGATGGATGGGAGGGCATCCTTGGGGGGAGGGGAGGTTGGAAGTACCCACTATAGAAGAGGGACAGGATCATGTAGGGAATGGACCAGGTGGGGGGTGGGATGAGTGGGAGGGAATTATAAGCAGCCTTGTACAATATATCTACTATGATAATGTTTTGCATAGCTAGACATGTACAACATATACTGAATTACTTATCTCCCAAGAAGGAATGGGTGACAAGGGAGGAAGGAAATGGATCTGAAATTCGAGGTCGTAACATTAAATGTTTCAAATATATATAAATATTATTATTAATACTCTTTTGCTTGTCATAGGGAGATAAGATGTACAGGCATTGGGACACAAAGATTCACCTTCCTCTAATGGAAAAGTCGATGGGGGTATGGGAGAAGGTATGGGAGAGAGCAGATTGGAGGAAGTGATATCTTGTGGGACTACTATTCTGGGAGGTTGGGTAGGGGAATAATGGGGGGAAAATGATTGTAACTCAAAATCTGGCGGAAATGAATGATGTAAAACAGAAGTTAATAAAGCATTTGTTTAAAAAAAAACTTACAGGTTTTTTTAATCTGTAAGAAATGAGCAACACTTATGCAACTGTCTTTTATAAAGGATTATAAAAGAAAAAAAATAAATGTTCATTGAATTTAGGTCCCCTGGCAAAACCTCTTTAAAAACTGATTCTGAAAACACAGGTCCTTTGACCTGTGGAATATCATATTCCATGCCCTTCAGTCCCTCAGTGTAGAAGCTGCTAGATTGTGTGTTATCCTGATTGTATTTCTACAATATTCAAATTGTTTCTTTCTGGATGCTTGTAATATTCTCTCCTTGATCTGGGAATTCCAGAACCTGGCTATAATATTCCTAGGAGTTTTCTTTTTGGGATCTTTTTCAAGAGGTGACCAATGGATTCTTTCAACCTCTGTTTTGCCTTCTGGTTCTAAAACATCAGAGTAGTTTTCCTTGAGAATTTCTTGGAGGATGATTTCTAGGTTCTTTCCTTGATCATGGCTTTCAGGTAGTCCAATAATTTTTAAATTATCTCTCCTGGATCTATTTTCCAGGTGAGTGGTTTTTCCCATGAGATATTTCACACTGCCTTCTATTTTTTCATTTGTTTGGATCTGTTTAACAGTATCTTGATTTCTCATAGAGTCACTAGCTTCCCTTTGCTCCAGTCTAAATCTGAGAGAATGATTCTCCTCAGTGAGCTTTTGAGATTCTTTTTCCATCTGGCAAATTTGGCTTATTTTAAGGCATTCCTCTCCTCAGTCTATTTTTTAAAGTGTTATTTTCCTCAGTCAGGCTGTTGACTCTCATTTCATAATTTTCTTGCATTGTTCTCATTTCTCTTCCCAATTTTTCCTCCATTTCTCTTATCTACTTCTTAAGGTCCTCTATGGCCTGTAACTAGCTCATATTTTCTTTTGAAGCTTTTGATGCAGGAGTTCTGACTTTGTTGTCTTCCTCCTGTTCCATGCTTTGATACTTTTTGTCCCCAAAACAGGAATCTAATATTGGATTCTTCTGTTTGTTTTGCTTCCTTTGCCTGGTCATGCTGCCACTCGATTACTTGACTTTTGGACTTTTTGCCATAGTAGGACTCTGCCACCAGCCTGGGGAGCTTCCATCCCAAATGCTGGGGTTTTCTCAGCTGCTGGAGGTATTAGTTGGGTGCCCTCTCTGAAGCCCCCACACACTCTGGCAAGCTGGTCACACACCCCAGGACCTCCACCCCAGTTCGCAATCCAGATCCAAGAAGGTTAAAGCAAGAGCAGTTACCCCTCAGACTGATCACTTGGTCCCCCCACAGTCTGCAGACCAGGGGCTGAAGCTGTAATGTGGTGAGGACTGTGTCTCAGCAGCTTCTTGCCCTGGGGCAAATGCCAATGCTCTCCCAACTACTGGTCCCAAAGTCCACAGTGCACTGACCTCTCACTTTGTCCTTTGCATCTATGTGTTGATAATTCTGGAAACGGCCAAAGCTGCAACGTGGTGAGGACTGCATCTCAGCAGCTTCTTGCCCTGGGGCAAAAGCCAATGCTCTCCTAACTACTGGTCCCAAAGTCCACAGTGCACTGACCTCTCACTTTGTCCTTTGCATCTATGTGTTGATAATTCTGGAAACAGCCAAAGCTGCTGGTGTTCTAGAGTCCCTCCAGCCAGTGTTTGGTCAGGCCCGCCCTGGGGCTAAACCTCTGGCTCACGAGAGCCTGGGGTCGGCTCCCAGAGCACTGAGCTGCCTGATTCCTGCTGGTCTGCTGGGAGGTTAGCTTCTTTGTGTCATTTTGTGGGTTCTGTAGCTCCCAAGTTTGTTTAGAGTCCCCTTTTACATGAATTGGGAAAGGTGGAAGCTGGAGCCAAGCAGAAGTCCTGTTTTTACTCCGCCATCTTGACTCTGCCTCCCTGATTTCTATCATCTTTATTTAGAGAGATACTGAGTAGCTTTGAATAAATGTAGCAGATAAGTAAAGAGCAAGGGAGAAAAATGTTGGGGAAAGGGATTTACTTTTTAAAAATGCTTTCAATGGAAGAAATAGGATCATCACCATCAGGCAGCAACATTACTTTAGAACAAAGTTTTATTGATGTCTTTTGCTTTTACTTGACAGCCATTTCCAGATATACTCCTGGCATCACCCTTGTCCAAGCCTTCTCTAGTATCAAAGAAAAGCAGTTAAAGAAACTAGACCCAGAGACCTGAGCCATCTGACAACATCTATCACATTCCATACCTCTAGCTAACTCTTCTCTGGAGCCAAGATTGGTCATTTTAATTATATCATATTAATTTCATTTGTTACCGCAATAACTTTTTAAAATTATCAACTAAATCACAAAGGGGTTAGGATCTGCATTAGTGGAAGAAGAATCCATACTAAAGAACTTACAAGTCTTTGCAGTATTCAAGTATCTATAGTCATTCAATAAGCATTTAAAAAGTACCTACAATGTATGAAGCACTGTGCTAAGTTCTGGGGCTACAAGAAAGCCAAAAGACAGTCCCTGCCCTCATGGAGCTCACAGTCTAATGAGGGGAAAACATACAAATGATTATGTACAAGCCAACTACATACAGAACAAAATGGAGATAATCTCAGAGGGAAAGTACTAGCATCAAGGAGAAGAAGAAAAGGCTTCCAGAGAAGGGGGGATTTTAGCTGGGACTTGAATGAAGCTGGAAAAGCCAGGAGGCAGAAATGAGAAGGGAGAATGTTCTAGGCATGGGAGCAGCCAATGAAAATGCCCAGTCAGGAGATGGAATGTCTAGTTAGAAGAAAAACAAGGAAGCCAATGTCACTGGATCACAGAAATTGGGGCAAGAAGTGTAAGGGGTAAGAAAACAGGAATGATGGAGCAAGCTGAAGAAGGCAGGATGGAATGGGATCACTTGTACATGTAGATGGTTTGCCTTGGCAAGGAGAAGCAAGGACAAAGTAGAGATAGTGGCAGAAGGTGGAAGGCATGATACAGGATTTGGGGAAAGGGAAAAGAGAGAGTTTGGGGGCGGCTAGTGGCGCAGTGAGTAGAGCGTCGGCCCTGGAGTCAGAAGGACCTGAATTCGGATCCAGCCTCAGACACTTAACGCACACACAAACAAAAACCTAGCCGTGTGACCTTGGGCAAGTTACTTAACCCCAATTGCCCTCCAAAAAAAAAAAAAAGGCAAAAAAAAAGAAAAGAGGGAGTTCTAGGTGAATGACCTCAATACCTCAGTATCTTTAGTAAAATATGAAGCGAGACTCTGCTGACAGAGTAGGAGGAGGGAGAGCCACAGGAGGTTTGATGAGGGATGAAAAGGTTTGGAAGAGCAACTCTAGTGGATGGGATAGTGAAACTAGAGACATCTATGGAAAAGAAGGCCAAGGAAACTGTGTCACTGGGAGAAAGCCAGGTCCCAGCGAGAGCCCAGAGAGCAAGTGGGGCAGAAAAAGATGTCAGACGAAAGCAAGTTTGTTACCTACGGGCATTTTATTTTAGCACATTAGGGTTTTTTCTATAATCAATGTATATATGAATTCATGCCTATTTTATAGTATGTTTAAAAGCATATTTTTACTATTTTAAATTAATGTAATTATAGTTTCTGTACTTTAATAGTGTAGCATTACTGCTATTTATGACTCGTTTAATTCCAAATCTGGTTCAGGAATGTGATACTTCCTCTCCCAATGATAACAGTGTTTCTATAGGAAAATATTGCTTACCTTATGGTATACTTTGCATAAGGGTATTACAATGAAAAGTAGGGGCTGCTGCATCCAAAATTTAGTATTATGCAAAAATGCTAACTGGCATACCTGCAAGCAATCTGACCAATTCAATTGCCCAGGACTAGAAAAAACAATCCTAATTATGGTTTAGGTAGGCACATTAACCCCGAACTTCCTCTGACTGAAGCTCAAACTATTCCTAGTGGGCTGTCATTTTAAACTAGACAGTAAAATGACAGGAAATAATAAGTTACTCTGGTGGAATGCCTGGATAAACCAATAAAAGGGGGGGAAATTTAAATTAAAAAACATTTATATAAGGGAAAAAAATCCAAGTATGACTGAAGGAACATAATTAAAGCACTAATCATACAACAGTGTAATGGGGAGAGGCAATGAAAAATGGTACTGTAAGGAGACCTGCATTCTAATATTAAATCCTCCATTAATTACAGCTGTGTGACTTTGAACCGGTTACTAAACCCATTTGTTCCTCACATAAATGGCAAGGTTGCACTAGATGATTGCCAAGGGCCTTTTCATTTCTAAAATTCTGTGGTTCCCTTTGCTTATAATTTGTACCTCAGCATTTAAAAATATCTTTATCTAATCCAAAATTAATATTTTCTCCATTCCCTATCTAGAGGCCAAAATGCAAGGAGGCAGGCTAGTACATGTTTCATCAGAGAATTAGATTCTGGTTAGAACAAAGAAATTCCCCAAATTTTGTATGTTTAACTTTCAAAGTCCCATATGCACTCAACCAATAGCCTGCTATTACAAAACCATTCTAGATAGCTGTCTTGGGATTATGATGCCACTTGTAGGTTGACACTAGGATTTATCTTTCTCAACACTCTTTTCTTTCTCTTTATTATCCTATCAGGAGTGGGGAACCTGTGAGTTAGAGGACACATTTGGCCCTTTAAGTACTCAAGTGCAGCCCTCTGACAGAATCCAAACTTCACAGAACAAATCCATTTAATAAAAGGATTTTTTCTATAAAATTGATCTCAGTCAAAAGGCCACACTCAAGGACCTAGAAGGTCATATGTACCCTTGAGGACAAAGGTTCCCCACCCTAGTACCTATTTTGTGAAGTCTCTGGTGGAGAGACTCCATAGTGTAGGCCTGCCCTCTCCTATCTCAGGAATTCTTACGGTGGGTCCAATTTATGCCAGCACCTGAATTCTTAGGGTGGGGCTAACTTATGCCAGCATCTGAGTTAGTTCAACTTCAGTGCTGGGACAAAATTAGGCATTCATAAAGTTAACAAAAGAAAGTTTACTTAGCTGTAGTATAGAAAAGATACTCAATTGGAATACTCCAACCCTTAAATTCTGGTCAGCTAGGCAGGGTGTGGTGACTATAATTGTGAGACATCTGCCAGTCTGAATGGTCCTGACCTCAGAAAAGTGGGACTTTTTTTCCCTTAAGTAACCAAGAAGCAATATCAATGTGGCCAGAGGCCACAGAAAGGTTACCAGAGGTATCTTGAGCCTTGGTCAATCAAGTCTGAGGGACATCTTTACTGCCTTTTAGGGGAAAAATAGCCTAACCCAAGTTGGCGGAGAACCCTAGTCTCTCACAGGAGGGAAGGATGCTAAGGAAATGCACCTTTGATTAAAGTTTTGATGAAAAGCAAAGAAGACAAGTAGAATGTACCTTCAGAGACCGGCACACAATCAAAACTAGAGATTTAAGGGTGAAGAGTTTAGTTTCTAGGAGTGAATCTAGAAAAAGAATAGAAGTGTAATCTGGTACATTTAAACAACATATTTGAGTTTCAAACTCCACCAGATGCTAATTGATGCTGTTTTCCTAATTGAGCAAAATCAAACCTACATCAGCTGTAGGAACATTCTCATGCTATCACTGCCCTCATCGGCTTCCATGGAAACCATGTGGTGGAATGATTTGCTTCCATGGCTAAAGTGTTCTCCAAACTAATGTTCTCATTAAGTGAAGGAGGAGGTGATAGACACTTAGGGATATCAGGCACACATTGTCCTTCTAATTTTTCCAGTTTCACTGCTTTCAGTTCTCTTTATTCTGCCTCAGGTATTTTTTTTAAACAAGTATATACACATTCTTTTTAACCTCTGTCCTCCTTGTTTCACTTTTCTAGGCCTATTTATTTATGACTGGTAAGCATAAAAACTGTGCTAGTGACAAACCTTTATCAGATAAAAGGAAAATCACAAGTTTTTTAAAAAATTAAATTAGTTATTATAAAGAACTATCTCTAAAGCATTCAAAGTATTTAGAAGATTCATTTAGAATTACCAAAAAGTTTACATATAGGGGCAGCTAGGGGTGCTGTGAGTAAGAGCGCCGGCCTCGGAGTTGGGTTGACCTGGGATCGAATCTGGCCTCAGAAAATGAGCACCCACATATAAATAATGACTAGCCGTGTAACCTTGAGCAAGTTACTTAACCCCAATTGCTTTAAAAAAAAAGTTTACATATATTCCCTCATCTTACTCTAATGAAAGCTTTTTCATTAAGCAGAATTCTCCATTCATTGAATATTCAAATACACACACACACACACACACACACACACACACACAAACTTCTCATTCAGTTTTATTGGGTTTTTCCCCCCATTTTGGTGAATTGAAGCAGTTTTCTGCCACCTTATATTTTAAAAGCATAGTATTTCATCAGTTTTATAAACTAAATTGGTCCTTTGTGTGCTAGACACCATTGATGACATTTTTCCTGAGGTAAATACATTCTAAGTTTCCCCAAATTGACTTAAAAGTAAAATTTTCTATCATGAACTATGATATAATTTTACTTTTGAAAGCTTTCATAAGGCTGGGGAAAGGAGTCATTAAAAATGAAATTCTTATTGGGGAGATACCTGAGAATTATTCTTGTCAATTTCTCTAAGATAATTATTGTTCTCTATATGTGTGCTTTAACTCAATCAAATGACCCAAAACAGTCACAACTTAATATAAAATATTTGACTTATTGGTATATTTTAAGAGGCTGACTAAATAAAATGGACTTAACTTTTCTAGGCATGCCAACTATAACTTCTGAAAACCCAATTCCATCAGATTAACATTTAAAAGCTGCTTGATGCTTTTGCAATAACCTGAGTAGGCACTTAGCTGACAATAAAGCCCCCTCTATTTTCTAACTTATAGCTTAATTACATTTGACAAAACTGTATTCTCTATGTAAATTAATAGCTCTGTGCAACAGAAACACTGAATCAGCTTTTGCCTCTGGTTGTATAGCCTCATTCATTCATGTTATCTAGCTTTTCTAGGGCATTACCCAATAAAAAATATTCATTGGCTTCCATAATTAAGGAGCCTGCTCAGCACCAAGGGAATTACATCACACAGATGTCTAACTCAGCAAAAAAGAAAGCAATCCACAGATTTAAAATAATCCTTTTTGCTTCAGGTAATTGTCACATTAATGAAAAATGAATAGCAGTATTTCTACAGGCAAAACAAAACAAAAGCAAACACAACAACCTATTCCACTTGCAAGTGGAAAAGACATTCTAAATAATGTTCTAAACTATTTCTTCATAATATAATGTACAATAGATTATCACAATTGACACCCCTCATTCATTAGAGGTGACCTCCCTAGTCTTTTCATCCTCCTTTTTCTTCATCATCCCTCACCCTAATACCTTGGCAGGAACTAAACTATGGATTTATTAGTTGAATTATTGCTCAGATGCCTTATTGTGACATAGAAGTCATACTGCACTCTCAGACTATTATTAATAGATAAAAGCTCTGGCAGTTGTACCAAGATGGAAAAGTCTCAAGTACGAGTCTAACAATGGATTGCCATCCTCACTTCAGATTTAAGAACAGGGACAAAGTTTTTTTCTGGATCCAGCAACTCATGGCCACCTACTAAAATGTGGATATGATTTCTGTCAATAGCAGAAGTTCCAGAATTGATGATTATCACATGGTCAGGGTTTTCTTTTCTTTTCTCTCTCTCTTTTTTATACTTTTGAGACTTTGATACTTTTTTGATACTTTAATGATTTGGGTACTTTTTTGATACTTGATACACCAACAAAATGTATATTTCTGTTGTTGTTTGTCCTTATTTCTCCAAGAGGATCATGACATTAGGAAGCAGATGCCATAACTTACAAGTGAATTGAATTTAAGTGAGGGAAGGCTGTGCAGAGTCACCAGTCTCACTTTCCCCTTTGGACCTGTGTAGGTCCAGTGGCTCCTTACAGAACAGGACAACTGGAGATAGCCCTCTTTTCTGCATACAAAGGAGAAAACAGGGATTACATAGGAAAGCACAAATCTCCATCACATACTTTGGTCCTTCTTTCTTTAAAGCATACAGCAATTCAGCATTCCAGTACCAAAGCTTGTCTACATTTTGCCATTAACTTCCTTCTGCTCTCTCTTTTTTTAATGCAACTTATTGTATACTTTAAAGAAAGAAGTAGAAGGTGCAGAAGCTTCATGTCAATATATCATCAACCCTTCAGATAGAGTTGGAAGCTGCTAGACATAGCAGCGAAGAGCATAAGAAAGAAAATGAAACCAACTATGTTTCAGCAACCAGTGGAAATCCAGATGTGGGAATTATATCACAACCATTTGTCATACACCACTTGCTAATTAGAATGAAAATCAAAATCAAGATTAAATTAAAAGAAAGGCTGATAATGACAAGATGGTAATGTATATAATTGCAACAGCTTCAACCTGGCCTATTCAAACAAGCCACCTGGGTTTTAAAAAGAAAAATTTTTAAGAAGCAAAGATATTGACTTTATCACCATTTCCCACAAAAAGTTAACTTACATGAAGCAATCCACACAACAAAATGACCTCAAAAGCCCAGAAATTCTTTAGACAATACCAGTCTGGACAAACAGCATTTTTCTTCCATTTTTTTTGTTTCTGTGTGGATTGTTCAAATTAGCTCTTATAAGGAATTATGAATCTCATTTTAAAGAATCTGCAATGTTATAGAGTTTGATTTAATCAGCTCATTTTTTAATGACAGTAGCAAACAGCATTGGTGAGCATATGTCCCTTTTTTTTGTTCCTCATTTATCCGATGAACAAAGTATGTCTGTTGTAATATCTTTCAGGAAATCTTGAATAATTTTGATAGCTATGTGGGAGTTATATTATTGATGAGCAGCCAGTAAGGTACTAATTTGGTCTATGGAATGAAATGATTTTTTATATAGTCAACAAATATTAAGAACAGGATCTTGTATTGCTTGTATCTGTCACTTGCCGTATGACTCAAGAGATATGACTAATAGAAGAACATTGTTTATGAAAACCTGCCCTTTCCCTCTCTCATTGCTTCTTGATTAATGACATAAAATTTTTTGGGAAAGGGAAAGCCGGCATATGGGTTGTTAGTCATTTGATATTTTCTTAGAAGCCATTTTTCAATAATATAAAGTTTGGTAATTAAGATTTTTCCCCCAAGCTCTTGGTATTTTCCTCTCTTTCCAAAACAATGAATTTGTACTCTTCATCTTCCTCACAATCAAATGATCTCCAGCAAGTGCTTCCTATTGCATTTGCTCTTCCAACCTTTGTTTTCTTTGTCATTTCTAATCCCTATTATAGCACATTTGAGACTCATGTTAGAAGTCCAAATGGGGGGCTCCATTGTCATTGGATGGATAAAAAGTTTGTTAAATTTTTATAGATTGTTCCCCCTATTTTTTGTTTGTTGCCCTCTTTTTGTTTTTTACACATAAATGTCCTCAGGATGATTTTGCTTAATTGGGTCTTACCAGGCTTTCTGCAAACTTTTCCCCTCTGCTGCATTTTACTGTTTTCTCATTAGATAATACTCATAATCTTCCACCATACTCCATAAAACTTTACAAATTAGTTTCTCTTCTAAATTAATGTTGTTCTTAGAAAAGAGATTAAGTATTTGTTGGTTGTTTCTAATCTTCAGCAAGTTCCTCATTGAGGTGACTGAATTACATCCTTTAGGATTCTTTATGAAATGATGATAATCTGTCAATCTGTTTTTTATTTGCTTCCCATTTTTAAGTATCAAGCATAAATAGATCAGACTGGAGTTTCCACAATTGCATGTCATATCTTTTCATTTTTATTCTTTTTCATTTGGTACTTTTTCATTGCATGTCATATCTTTTCATTTTTATTCTTTTTCATTTGGTACTGCAATAGGAGATGACCAGGAGTCTAAGAAGTAAACGATATATTTATATGTTTATATAATTAATATAATAAAATATAATTATTTATCTAATTTACATGTTACCTTTGTACACACAAGAAAAATAACACTGCCAATTCTATTACTTGTATTTCCAAAGATAGTGCATGCACCATCTTCCATTTAGTTACAACTACGCCTGTTTAAAAATTTCTGGGTTTATTTTTAGTTAGAATGTGAAGATTTATGTGATTCAATTCTTCTAGGGGCATGCCCACTAGGTCACTGGACAAGGACGTCACATTTAGAGCATCAATAGCTAAGTTAAGTCTGTAGATGGTCTTTTGTAACATCTTTCAAGAAATCTTGAATGATTTTGATAGCTATGCAGGAGTTATATTGCAGATGAACAGCCTATAAGATACTAATTTGATCTATGGAACCAAATGATTTTTTTATAGTCAATAAATAATAAGCACAAAGCTTTGTATTCCTTATACTTCAGCCACTGTATGATTAAGCTGTGACCATGAAGCTGTAAACAATGAAGAACATTGTTTGTGAAAACCTGCCCTCTCCCTTCTTATTGATTCATGATTAATGTCATAAAAAGTTTGGGAAAGGCCAAGTAGGCTCATGGATTTCAAGGATCCAGGTGACTCCTATACCATCAGAGTAAAACTCTGTAAAGGCAATGGTAGTAGATAAAACAAACACAGAGGGAGATAGAGATGGTACTACCATAGTGATGATTAACTTTGGAGTCAGAGAATTTTAAGTGCAAATACTAGCTCTACCCAGCCCCTGCAGCCATAATTAATAGAAGTAATGTTGGTAGACAAGAAGCCAGCCATTCCCACCCAACTGCTGACCAAATGTCCCTGAGAGAGAGTTGAGGCAGCCTAGTAGAAGAAGCAAGGTATTGTAAGGAAAATACACGAAGTCAGTCAGCAACCATTTATTAAATTCTTGCTATATGACAGACCCTATACTAAGTGCTGAGGAAACAAAAAAAGGTAAAAACATAGTCACTGTCCTTACGGTGTTCACCCCATACCATTGACCCTACTTCCAGAGATGTCCTACAGTCATCATCCAGGGAGAAACTCCTGTGGAAAGAGATGCACCCTTGGGGCTGCTTCTGTACCTGCCATAAGTCCTGCCTACTCAGCAGCCATAGCTACTGAACATGTGGAATCAAAGTTCTTGCCACCAAAGTCCTTAGCATATGAAATGGTTTGATATCAGAGATATCAAATAAAATAAAAATTTAATAATATCAAATAAAATAAAATAAAGTTTGTGGGAATGACAGTAAAGAAGATGCATTACTATGTGCTTTGAGTTCAAATCCAGCCTTAGACAACTTACTGGGTGACCCTGGGCAAATCATTTCACCTATTTCTGCCTCAGTTTCCTCAACTGTAAGAGGGAGGTAGTAATACCACCTACCTCTCAAGGTGGTAAGGATTAAATGAAATAATATTTGAAGCACTTAATACAAATGTCTGACACATAATGGTAGATGCTTAATAAACGCTTGCTTGCTTCCTTCCTTCTTTGCAGCTGTTCTCTAAGGCCTTTTCCATGTGAAACCTCCTGTATGTATAGTCTTCCCTTGAAATTAGGAACTGTCTCCACTATTCTATGCATAGCTTCGGTGTCCATCACTGTACATTGTTCAGTCATTTTTCAGTTATGTCGGGTTCTTTGTGACCCCATTTGGGGTTTTCTTTGTTGTTTGTTTTTTGCATTTTGGAGGGGGGATGGCAGGGCAATTGGTTTAAGTGACTTGCCCAAGGTCACATGGCTAGTACATGTTAAGTGTCTGAGGTCAAATTTGAACTTAGGTCCACCTGACTCCAAGGCTGGTGCTCTATTCACTGTGCCACCTAGCTGCCCCACATCTGGGGTTTTCTTGGCAAAGATACTGGAATGGTCTGCCACTTCCTTTTCAAGCTCATTTTACAGATGAGGAAACTGAGGCAAACAAGGTTGAGTGACTTGCCTAGATTCATACAACTAGTAAGTGTCTGAGGTCAGGTTTGAACTCAGATGTCTTCCTGATTCCAGGCATTAATTTACCACCTGTTTATAATACGTGCTTAATAGATGCTTTTTCATTCGTTTTTCATTTTATTCATCCATTCTTTTAACATAATGATGGTTGAATTGTTTCTAATTGAGTAAGTGGTAAACTATTCAATTAATAATTAAACTGTGAGTTCCATGTAGACAAAGACTATATCTTATAAAAGACGTTACATACTGGGGTGGCTAGGTGGCACAGTGAATAAAGCACCAGCCCTGGATTCAGGAGGACCTGAGTTCAAATCCAATCTCAGACACTTAACATTTACTAGCCTGTGACCTTGGGCAAGTCACTTAACCCAATTGCCCTGCCTTTCCCCCTCCAAAAAGCAAAAACAAAACAAAAAAAACAACATACTTCCCAGTACTTACCATAGTACTCTGCAAACTATAGGTGTTCAATATTATAACTGAATTGAATTGTGGTCGAATAAGAGTAGCACCTAAAGGGAAGGAGAGAGGAAAAAGGTTTGGGATAGACTTGGTGGAGAATGAGATAGGATAGGAGATAATCTAAAGAGCATTCAAGTATGCACAATGTATCTCACTTGTTCAATTCATGAGCCCCCCTTATCCACCTCCTGGCATCACTGGCTTACCTCAAGCTTCAACTAAATACCTACCTTCTAAAAGAAGCTTTTCCTGATCCCTCTTAATGCTAATTCCTTCCCTCTATTACTGTCTCAATTTGTCCTGTAGAAATCTTATTTGTACATGGTTGTTTGCATATGTCTCCCCTTTTAAAGTATGAGCTCCTTTAGAATAGGAATTATATTTATCTATCTTTTTCTCCTCTGTGTGTCAAGCATAGGGCTTGCCTGGCACATAGTAGTCCAGGTACTAGTTTATAAGGTGCTTTTATAAAGGCACCACTTTTATTTATTTATAAAGCCTGGCTTTATAAATGCTTGTCAATTTGATTTGACCTGTTAACACTACTTAACCCCAGAATAAATATCTATATTCACTTAAGGTCAATACATTGTGGCAGAAGATATCAGTAGTAGTTGAAAAGACATGCAACACGCAATCAGACCTGGGTTCTAGTTCACAATTTGCCACGTCTTTGGAACCTCAATTTCTTCATTCAGCAAATGAAGGGGATGTTTTAAGTCTCTTCCAATTCTAAAAGTCTATGCTTTTAGCAATTGCTCACATGGAGTTAGTTTCAGACGTGGAAAAAAACTTAAGGTGAAGAAGTGGTTCAAGCCATGTGGACTTACTGGTTCCCCTATTCTGGTAGCACTGCCTCAAGGCCCAATTCTATATATTTTTTACTGTCCCATCGCCCTTTGCTCCACTTCTTCCCACTTAAAGGATTCCATCAAACACTTTTGAGGGCTGAAATTTAGAGTTCTCGCCATCTCCACGGATTGTCACGAGGGTACTGCCTTTACTAATTCTAGGTCACTGAGCTCACTGCTTTCGGAGCACCTTCTGCAGCTGTGTGTTTTTCTGCCTGGGGAAATGTACCCAGAATTGTTTTCGTCCCTGCTAGGTTCACTCCTTATCTCCAGTCCCGAGATGCATGTCCAGGCCAGAGCCCGGGTCCAAGGAGCCGGTGGGCAGGCGCGCTGCGCTGGGGCATGAGTCTCTGCTGGGCTGGCCCCGCAGTGCCACCACGGGGGTGGGGGACAGTTGGGTAGAGGTGGGTGGGGCGGACTTTGCAGACCCGCAGGCCTCTGCGGACCTGGACCTGGGGGTCCAGGCCTCCATTCCGTCCGGCGTCTCTCCCCGCGGTGCCCCGTGTGGCCGCGCCCCCTTCAGCTTTGCCCACCTTGAGCTAATGGTGCTTCACGTAGCCAGAACAGAGGGGTAAAGCACGCTTCTCTCTCAAACCCGGGACAGACACTCCACCCTCTGTTCCGGATCCTGTCGTGAGAGACAATCGCAGCTACTTCTCAGTTCCTTTCTGCAGCCCCTGCAGGGGCTCGGCTTCTCGCTGTTACTCTGTCCTGCTTTAAGTTGTAACACTTGAATTTGTCTTTCTAGGTGCTTCGTGGAAGGGCCGCCCTGGCTACAGTGTTACTGCTTGGAAGATGTGAACTGTTAAAACCCATTTGCCATAGGAACAGGCAGGCCTGAGGGCTTGGAAGGCCTTGGAAAACTGAGTGAAGGTGGTGAGGTTTGTCCACGCTTCTTAATAGTATGGTGGCACATGTTTACAGGGTTAAAAGTGTTGATGTGTTTTTCCTCTTTGTCTTTGCAGAATGGGAAATGACATTTTCATGTCAGGAATTTATTCTAGTAAGTGGGGAAAGATAAAATCCAGGGCTTCCCCAAAATAAACTGCTGTTAGAGGATTTTACAATACAGTTATGCACTAATTTTGAAATAACGAACTGTGGTTAAAAATTCTTGGTGTTTTTTTAATTGCTAATGGGGGCACAAACCCCTAACCCTGTTTGGTAATGTTTTAAGACTAGTGCTATGAGGGACTAACAGAAAGATGTACTAATTTATGAAATCCACAGATTTAAAATGTAGATTTTTTTCCAGTTACCATCAATCTGGATTTGTTGTAGTCTGAAATAAAGCACCTTGCTGTGTGGAACATGTTTTAGCATGTTAAAAAAAATACTTATTGACAAATATGAGAATTTCATTTTGATTTTCCCCCAAAAATACTTGTATTGTTTTAGAATCCATAGACCTAACAGCATTTTGGGCCATTTGGAAGACAGAATTCATTCCCTAAGCTTTAAAAGTCACTCTCAGGACCCTATGAATTGTTACAATATTTGATTTTAGACAGTTTTCCAGGTATTTACATTGACAGTCATGGTAATTAACTGATGCCTGGATCAAAATGGGCACAGGCCAAACTGAGAAATGTGTGGAATGATGGACAAGAGCCAGGCAGGATCTGTCGTAGCAGTTCTGATTTATTGATCAGAGGGCAGGGTTTATATAATGAATGTAAAGCAATTATCTCTTAGGTTCCCATGAGAAAATGTTTAATGTCCTTGTTCATTTACGCACATCTGTATGTTTTAATGTCCTTGTCCCCTCAAATGTATCTATGTCTGGGTCACTGATCGTGTTATCAGGTCCTAAACTCATGCAAGTCAGGAAGAGATGGTGAGCCAATCTTAAGATATAATATAGCCTTCATGGGGAGCTGGCTAGGGAGAAATCCTGGACCAGAGTCTTCCCATATGTGGACCCAGTCAGAGACTGGCCCCCGACAATTAACAATCAAAATCGCCACATATTTGTGGCTTTTGTTCTGGCATCCTTTCTAGCACATTTCATTTCATGTACAATTCAGTTTGATAATCCAAGTTCAACTTTAAACTTTGTAAGTAAGGAAATACAAACCTCTGAAGCTGGAATTATCTGATCCTAATTGTCTTCTCCAAAGATTAAGAAGTAATCAGATTTCTCCATGATTTATAAAAATAAGGCTGGGGGGGGGGGTAGTTGGTTCACAGGAGGTAGTGATGGTCTCCCTGCCTTCCTTCAAGTCCCAGCTAAAATGCCACCTTAGAGAAGCATTTCCTGGTCTCCTTTATCAATAGTCTTTCTTTTCTTTGTTGATTATCACCAGTTTATCTTGTATATAGCTTGTTTATAGTTTGCATGTTGTCTCCTCCATTAGACTGTGAACTTCTCAAGAGCAAGGACTATTTTATTAGTTTTTGTTTGTTTTTAGTTTTTCTTCATATTCCCATGCTTAGAGAACAGTGCCTGTCACACAATAGGGCTTAATAAATGCTTGCTTGTTATGGCATCACTGGTGTCAGCCTGAAAAAGTTTAAAAGTCAGATTTGGTGAGTTCAAATTTTAAACCCTGTCTTTTCCCTCTTCTCTCTCTGCCATTTTAAAATTCATGATATTGGTCTAAGACAATGACCTGGCCTATTTTAGGAATGGTTTTTACACTTAAAAATGTAAGAAACCATTCAGACTTGACCCTCAGGCTATAGTTTGCTAATTGTCTCTCCAAAAATTAAGAAATCTAATTGCTCTTGAATTGGAAGTGGTGCATAATTTCCCAAATAAAATCTAGCTTGCTTTCTTCCTATTAAATTCTGGATTAAACCTCATTACCCATCTCCAGGGGCTGTCTGGGACACATGACTCGATGGGCCACCCTATTTAAATGTCTAATCATTCATCTTTGTCCACTTGGCTTTTCCACTGAAAGTTGGTTGGCAATTCTGTTCTGAAATTGAAATACTACAGATCTCATTGGAGAGTCTATGAAGTATTTTGATCCCATGGAACATAATGGTATTTATGAAGCAGAGCATCTAAAGGTTCTAACCACATATTTGGAGTCCTTCATCTGTTTGGACCCTTCAGAATATCTTCCATGGTACTAAGCACCTTTCCTGAACAGATCTCCCTGTTTTATCCCTTGTTTGATATTGATAAACAGAAGATAATTAAACAGTTCTCTGATTATGTTTACTAAGGAATCTTGTATGAAGAATAGCATTCACTGCCATTTAATCTGGCAAAATAATAAAGGAAAAAGATTAGAAAAGGAATGGAAACAAAAGATATTCTTGTGTTAAAGTTATTTTACAGGCTTTCATTTTTTAATTGTTTATAGTTTGCAGTATTTTAAACTATATTCTTTCCTCTCACCAAAAAAACAAATGGAAATCAGTGGTTTTATATCTTCATGTCCTTTATGTAGGGAAATTTTTGCCATTGTGGTTACTTGCAATATTTCCATCATAAATTTTATAAACATTCATTCCTTTGTGTTAATGTTTTTTTAAAAAGGAAAGTTTTAATTGTTCACGTATGTTTATTTGGAATTTTGAGTGACTATATTCTTTAAGAACTTAAGGCATTCTTTATTTCCCATTCTATAGTTGTGTCCTTTTTCTTTCTTTCCATTGGCCTTCCCTTTACCAGTCAACACATATACTGTGACGTACTTTGTTAAAGTGATTCTTAGCATCTTTGGTCAAGGGATTAACAACATAAAAGGGATTTGAACAGAACATACCTTTTGAGTTGTTAACAATTCTTTACTCAACCATGGAAAAAGAAATATAGATATAAAGACATGTATGTATATAAATGTACACACATATATATGCAAACACATGTTCACACATATATATGTAAAAGATATAAATATGTTATATTTACACAATATTAAAAAGATATGTAAACCATGGAAAAGACAACTAGAATGGAAACTCTTCACTGGAGTAATTAGACTTGTATTGGAGTTCATTATAACAACTGGCTACTTTGGTTCTGAATGCTACTATGATACTTGAATGTCAATCAATGTACATTCCATAAGGTTTTAAAATGTGAAAATTTTCAGCACTCAAAATCATATTCCCTCTCAAAGTATTATTTCAATCACAATGACAATAACAGGAATCTCTGGTACAGATTGGAAAGAACATAAACTGGATTCCAACCCGAGGTCTATATGTTACTAGCTCTGTGACATTGAATAATACATTTAAACACTTTAGTTTTCTCATCTCTTAAACGAGCATAACATTTTTACTACCTATTTTCGGGAGGATCAAATTGAGTACTATACAAATGTATACTCTAATAAAACAGGACCAGAATTCAAAATTCCCATAAAATGGGATCAGTTTGCTTTTTGTCTCAATCAATCACTGTATGGTCTTTGTCCTATAAAACTTCCTTTGTCCAGTGGCTGACACCCTAAAATCTCATCAGGTTGTTTAAAAAACTTAATTTAATAATAAATTGCTACAGGAGAGGTGTTAAACATGCCCCCCACTGCAGCCTGAACCAGATTGAAATGTAATTGGGAAATATTTAACAAAATAAGAAATAAAACAGCTAATATGTCTTTTTCTAAACTAATATGTGGCCCACAGTGATCCTTATGTATAGTTTAGTTGCTTGTTTCTATTTGCCACCATTGCTTTGCAGTCTTTTCAGGTGGTTTCAGAAAATGTTCCCATTTGATCAAAGACTGTTATGCCCTACCTCCTTTACACTAAAGTTAAGGATGTTCTTAAACCACAGATACCTGGAATTTTAGATGGCCTATCAGGCTAAATTAATGGCTCTTTCCTGTCTTGTAGCTTTCCCAATCTCAAGTGAAATCAAGCTCTCCCTTCTTGAAATTTTTTGTAGCACTTTGACTCTTATCTTTTACTATTTTTTCTTTTACTATTTCTTTATTTACATTTCTGCCTTGTATCACATTTACCCATAACACATATTTTCTTTATCATGTCCCTTTAGATTCTAAGTTCCTTGATGTCAGAGACCAGATTGTTCTTTATTCTTTGAATCCATAGTACCAGCATAGTGTCTTAAACATAGCAAATAGTTCTAATTGTTTGTTGAATGGTCAGGATTGATAAGGTTGGATTGTTGAAATATCTTTTTATTTATCTAAAACAATTAGATGAAGTAAATAATCATAAATCCCAACATTTGTCAGTCATTTAAAAAGAATTAGCATAGGTTAGCTAATTGTAGCTTTAAAATGACAAACTTTTTTCAGAGGGATTTATGTAGATTAGCTTTTCCTTCAACATAAATGTAAGGAGGCCTCCTTCACTGGGCTCTAACTCTGAAAAAGAACACAAACTGCTTGAAATTCTGTTTCTGGTTCAACCACTGACTTGGCCACTCTACCTTGAGCCAAAGAGATTCATTTTTCCCTTTCCATCTGTAACATGTAGACCAGGCTTTTAGCCTTTTTCCCTGTGGTGGTAGGATTAATGAGCCACCAACCTGGCATTCAAAGGCATTTCTATTAATAGATGTTCAATGACAAAAACTTAAGGTTAGAAGTGAAGAATTTTTAGACCTCAGCTAGTAGGTCCCTTGCTCTGTTTTAAACTTCCAATTTCTATATTTAAGCAAATGAGAAATGGATAAATCTCTCAAGTGATGATATGAACTGAAAAAGGAAGTGATAATGTTCACCCTTAAAATTATGAGATTTTCAAATTTAAATAATTTTGTCACCTTCAAATAGATCTTTCATTATCAGAAATTTTTTTCACATGCTAGGACAAGAATCAATAAAATGCCTTATTGTAAGAATGAGGACATCATAAATTGTAGCTGATAATTCTTTGCTGGTGTCCAAAATACATTTTGATGTACTTGAACAGTGCATTGATAAAGCTGACTTACCATTACATGTGCTTATTAGAGTTGACATTACACTAATAAGACATATTCATCAGTGCAAACAATTAAACATTATTGACCGTTTTATAATACAAACATCAAACCCTCTAGGAAAAAACTACCAACTTGATCCTAAAGGTCCTGGTAAGTGTGTCTCTTAATAGTACTCATAACAAGGCTCCCTCTGCAAAACCTGTGCTATGTATCTCCCTCTAAGGTGACATTCTGTCAAGTATCCCATCAAATAGTACTGCTTTCTAGTGAATAAGGGAAGTTCACATTTCCAAGTACAACAATGGATTCCATCATGGTTATAATCCAGGAGTAGACTGATAGCTAGTGCCTATGGTAGGTTTTTATGGTTCTGGCTAAGGATGTTCAGAAATTACATCTAAGACTCGGGACACAAAAATGTATCATTAGTAGTTGTTTACCAAATGTGAGAGACAAACATGTTGTTAGTAGTTTTTACTAAATTTGGGGGATACAGGGGTGGCTAGGTGGTACAGTGAGTAAAGCACCAGACCTGAAGGCAGGAGGACCTGAGTTCAAATCTGGCTGCAGATAACACAAAAACTAGTTGAATGACCTTGGGCAAGTCACTTAACCCCAACTGCCCTCCAGAAAACAAATAGATAGATAGATAGATGAATGAATGAATGAATAAATGAATGAATGAATTTGGGGGATACACATCATTGTCAAACTATACCACTCAATTGCTTGCCTTATTATATGTTGGGATCTCAGGAAGCCTCTCTGAGTTCAGGTCTGTTGCAACAGGATACAGAGCAATCAGCAATATATGCTGATTTCATCTGTGGTCAGGGCACCCTAACCTCAAGGAAGTGCCGAGGAGCCCAGATTGTGTGCTGTCATGCAATGTACCTTATTACCTTGAGATTAATCTCGGGGACTAAGGGTAAGTGCACAGGAGCATGCAAGCTGTTCTGGACACAGTCTCCCTGTTCTCTGATTGGCCCCCCTACCTTCCCTCACGAGCTGTCCACGAGCTCTGCAAGTGCACTTTGGGGATTTAAGGGCTGAAGCATGAGGGGGCTGGAGAGAGATGTAGGGAGAGATGTAACAATATGCCTGTCCTGCCAATAAAGCTGTGCCTCTTTCCATTTCCACTGACTCGACTTCTTTATGTGAACACACAGGACATGTCCAGAATTCGCACTGAAGACCTAGGAGAGGTAAGACTCAGCTAGAAACTCTAGGATTGCTACAATTATAGCAAACTACTTAGTCACAAAATGGAGTTGTTCATCCTAAATTAACATACTTATTCCCACTACAATGTGCCTAATGCTAATATTAACCAAAAATGTGATTAACCCAGAAGTTGATTTTTTGAAATTGCTATATTCCTAAAGCTTATTTAGAGGGCTGTCCATATGTTGAATATAGGCCAAAGTATTTTCTTAGATTTACAATTTTTTTTTACCTTTGTGACATGACACATTGCCTTCTAATATATTGCTTTTGTATTCTGATATTTGAATAGATTTCTGATTTCACTAATGTTGTATGTTCCTTCCTCTAGGGCAGATCATAAGAGTACTGGGATTTCTGTATGTTTCTTTTTGTAAATTACCCACACCGAAACTACCTCAACTATTAAGGCCAAACTCTGGTTCTTTAAATACTTTGTAGGTAATATATGTCTCTAAGGCTCTCCTTACTCTCTCTTATTCTTGCTAGAGGATGGATGGGCTTGCCTCCTTTTCTTTCTTTTTTTTCCTTCCTTTTTTTTGGTTACAAATATGAATCATCAAGAAAAACAAATTCCCTATTGTCCATATCCAAAATAATGTCTAATCCAAGTCTGTCACCTCTCTCTGTCAGGAGGTGGGAAGCATGTGCCATTGTTAAGTACTCTGAAATATTGGTTGGTCATTGTATTGATCAGAGTTCTTAAGTTTTTCCAAAGTTATTTGAAAAAGTCTGTATCAGTTCATACAAGTCTTCCCAGGACCTATCTATCTCAGCCAAGAAGGATACCGTGTCTAAAAATAACCAGTTTTCCACTTCAGATTCATGCTAATTCTTAGATGAAGGCAATGTATCCTGCTTAAAAGGGTATTTTACTGGGAGCCAACCTAGTTATATTTGATGTTTTTATAAATTGTAGGGGATTTATTAATAGAAGAGCTAAGATATGTACCTCCTTGCCTTCTTTAATAAATGGAGACTATGAGTATATAATATTGCCTATACTGTCAGAGAAGGTTGAGATATTGGTTGTTTTTGTGGCGCTGCTTTTTGTCCTCTTTTTTATCTGACATATGAGATAATTCTCTGGCTAGAAGAGGAGGAAAGAGATATCCAGAAATAACATGATATTAAAACAAAGGGTATCAATAAAATATTTTTAAATATTAGGGAGTTATCCTAACCAATCCAAGTTGACTCATTTACTACTTATCAACAAAGCTGAAATTAGAAACTGTTTGGATTCCCACTCTAGTATTCTTTCCAGTAGATTTAACTATAACCAGAAACTTGCCATATTTAGTGCAAAAGGAATGATGTGGTCTATTTTAAACTACTTTATCATCTGCTTTATTGCATGTGTTACATTTATAAAGGTAACAATTTCTATTTGAGATAAATAAATCTACACTTCAGATTACTTTTGTCTATTCATAAAGGACTGGAAAATTGGAAACAATTCTCAAGTAAGAGTAAAGGAATATAATAGCTAGCTTGTATATAGCACTTTAAAGTTTGCAAAATACTTTGTGAACAACCTCTCAATTTATCCTCCTAACATACCTGGGAGTAAATGCTATTTTGCAGATGAGGAAACTGAGGCAGACAGGTTAAGTGACTTGTCCAGGGACACTAAGTTGGTGTTTGAGGTAATATTTGAATTCAGGTCTTCCTGACTCTAAGCCAATGTTGCATTCATTCTGCCATCTAGCTGCATCAAAAAAGTGAGGCCTTGGGGCAGGTAGGTGGCAAAGTGAGTAGAGCATCGGCCCTGGAGTCAGAAGGACCTGAGTTCAGGTCCCGGCCTCAGACACTTAACGCACACACACACAAACAAAAAAAAACCTAGCTGTGTGACCTTGGGCAAGTTACTTAACCCCAATTGCCCTCCAAAAAAGCAAAAAAAAAAAAAAAGTGAGGCCAAGAAAAGTAAAGCAATGTAACTCATATTCAAAACCTGATCCTAAGGTTTTACGTTCAGTACTTTTTCCATTGCCCCATCTCCACCTTTCTCCCTATGCCTAAGAAGCCATTCTCCTCCAAAGACCCTTCCTTTGACTATGTCTCCTTCCAGATTCCATACCCATCTGTTCATCCCTTTCTCTTGATTTCTCTTGATTCAACTCCCCCAAACCTAACCTTCTCCTGGGGACCAACACTTTGTTCTAGTCACGTGGTTGATAGGAAGGGTTCATGGTTTTCAAACAAACTGTTTTGAGGTAGCTAGAAAGACCCACAAATGGCTTTTTAGGCAAAGAATAAGGAATTGGAATAAGTAGGTGGAGAATATATACTTCCATTCAGACAGAATGGAAGCTAGGAGAGAATGAGATTGGTAGTGCCTGTATGCAGAGAAATTTGTCAAGGATACCTATTTGTTTCCTGCTGCTCAATTATGCATTTATACTATTCTTAAGTATAATAGAGAAAAAAGATGATTTATTTGACATCTGGCTGATATTTAGCTGAAATATCATTCTTCAGCATCAGTTTCAACTGAATTACTAAGAGATTAATATGTTGGGGTAAAAGGACCACTGCACTGGGGATTTAGACTAAAATATCCTTAGAGTTCCTTTCAGGTCTGTCTGAGTCTGTAAAACATGGATTTAATCATCTAAGAACATCTCTAAGGACCCTAGAGGATAAAAGAAGCTTGAAACCAAGAGACAGGTTAAGTTAAGGTGGAGCTGGGAACAGAAGACAGTCTTAGATGGGGTATGCTTTAATGGTAGAATGGAAAGAAAAAGAATGATGAAATATTTGTCAGCCAATTCTTTGGGGGTAAGCCTTAAAACACTATTTTTTTCCCTTGGTGATTAGCAAAGTCTTCTAGTGTGTCTGTCCTGGTTGGCTTAAGTACTTAAAACTGCCCCCAGGGGAAAATGTGTTTGACTTGGCTACCATCAACCTTTCCTAATGTGTGTCCTGGTTTAAAAAGAAGATGAAATGTTTTTGGGTTGTGTGTGTGTGTGTGTGTGTGTGTGTGTGTGTGTGTGTGTGTGAATTTGTCAAGGGATTGTCTTGTTTGTTTTTGTTTCTTTTTGTGTTGCTAACTTTTCATCACAGCATTTAAAGGAAAATATATGGTCTCCTAACAAGTCTTAATTTTCTTTACAAAACATACTCATAATACTTGCATAGACTAGAAGAAAAAAAGCCTGAAAGGCATTCATCTGAAATGTACTGATATGTATACCTTTTCCTGTTTGGACTCCTTTGAAGTGAAGATCAGAGATGGTCTTTTCTCACTAGCCATCTTTGATGTTTTTCTTTGCTATTGCTTCAATTCTATACATAGATTAATCATAAAATAGGGCAATATATAATCATCCTTCTATGATTAACTTAAATGAGATATTTGTCAAAGAAAACAATCTGTTACTATTCAATTATCTTTTTATGATTTTTCTGAGTATCTCAAAGAAAAAGATTAATTTAGTTGAACTGTTATTTTTTGGCATCAATTTCAATTTAAGCTATGACCTAGTTTTAAAATTGCCTTAACAGACTAAAACCAAATGCATCAAAATGTCTAAGAAAAAGTTTGATTTACTATAGTTTCAGTGTGATGTTTAATTGGAAACTAAGTAAACCTGATTTATTCCTTCCTCATTCTGTTCCACTAAGATAAGAAGAAAGAATAATCCCCAGGAAAATGCTATGAGCCAAATCAATCCTGTTCATAAAACTTGAAAAGCTAGGTTTACCCACAAAGCTCCCATCAAAAGAGCCAAAGATTGGGGCAGCAAGGTGGCATAGTGAATAGAGCATGGGCCCTGGAGTCAGGGGGAACCTGAGTTCAAATTCAGCCTCATACACTTAATACTCACTAGCTGTGTAGGCAAGTCACTTAACCCCAACTGCCCTACCTTTCCCCTCCAAAAAAAAAACAAACAATAAATAACATAAAAAAAAAAAGAGCCAAAAATTGAGGCAGGAGAGCAGCCTAGGGCCCAAAGTGTTCTAGGACAGAGGAGTCAAACACATGGTAGAATGCCTCAGAACCAGATTAAAATATACTTATGAAATATTAACAAAATAAAAAAAATACAATAGAACATAGAAACATGTGGTTTTCTAAGCCAACATGCAGCTCTCGGGGATCCTTATGTATGATTTAGTGACCCATATTTCAATTTGAGTTTGACACCATCGTCTAGGACATGGCCTAGGTATTAATCTGGGAAGGAAAAAAATTAAAGAATGAGAGAGGAATATCTAGTGAGGGAGGAATTCACTCTACTATTCCCCTAGTAATGAAAAGAGCAGTAAGAATGACTGAGGGTCTATACAACCAAATTGTGACAAGAAGCAGTTGGGAGACTGGATCATTGGTTCTAGCAACAGTGATGAGTGACAAAAAGTGTCTGGAAGTTGGGTCCTGAGTTCCATCAATTGACAAGACACTGACCCTCCCAGAGTTCATGAATGGAAAGAAGATACAACACCAGAAATGTTTGTTTGCTCCTGGTGGAAGCAGCTGGCAGAATAGTGCAAATCAAAACTCCTAGAATGTGCTACTGAAAAGAGATGGAGAAAATTATGCTACTTTTCTAACTAGATCCACTACAGATTTAGGTTACACAGCCTAAACGGGGCCCTCACTGCAGCTAGGCAATCCTACTATACTTGTCTTATCAATTTACTATCCTATTCTCTAAAGAGGCTTTTCCAAGCCTTCTCATCCCTCCTCAAACTTCTCATGGCTCCCCCTCCCAGAATCCCCTCAACTGAAAACTTGCCTCATATCTTATTTTTTTAATGTTTTTCTCCCCCAATTACATGTTAAAACAATTCTTAACTTTTTTTAAGTTTTGAGTGCCAAATTCTATCCCTTCTTCCTTCCTCCTCTTCCCACCCTCCTGAAAGAAAAAAACAAACAAACAACCTGATATTGTCTGCTGGAGCATACTATTTTTCACTTTCTTACTTTCTTACATTCTTTCATTGTTGTTGTTCAAGTCCAAAATGACTAATATGGAGATGTTATACATGACTGAACGTGTATAACCTATATCAGATATTTTATAGAAAAAAATTGAAATCATTTGCCACAAGCTCCTTTTTTCTCCATCTCCTACCATTCAGGTACCTTCTGCCAGCCACTCTCTCCTGCTTCACTCCCATCTCTTATGATGACATGGCCTTTCTTCCTACCAAGGCTAACTCCTCTACTTGTTCAAGTGATTCCACTGCATCCTGTCTCCTCCAACAGATTGCCCTCTCTGCCATCCCTATTCTCACTTATTTTCAATCTCTCCCACTTTACTGGCTCATTTCTTACTGCCTACAAACATACCTTTATTTACCCTACCCTGAAAAAACCCTTCACTAGATTCTTCCATTGACTCTATGATCACATCTCTCTTCTGCCCTTTGTAGGTAAGCTCCTTGAAAAGGCCATCCATTAAATAGGTGCCTCCATTTTCTCTCCTCTCACTCTTTTCTTAACCCTTTACTTGGCTTCTGACCTCATCATTTCCACCAAAACTGCTCCTCTAAAGTTACTAATGATTTTTTAATTGCCCAATCTAATGGTCTTTTTTTCAATCCTCATTTTTGACCTCTCTGCAGTCTTTGACATTAGTGATCATACTCTGATCCTTGATACTTCATTCAACTGAAATTGCTCTCTTCATAGTCATTAATGATCTCTTAATTGTCAAATCTAATGGCCTTTTTTCAAGCCTCATTCTTCTTCACCCTTCTGCAACCTTTGATACTGTTGATTATTCTCTTCTCCTTTTCTGGACACCAGTCTCTCTTGGTTCTCCTATTTGTCAGATTACTCCTTCTCTGTCTCTTTCACTAGCTCCTCTTCCAGATTTTGCCCTCTTTTTTTTTCTTTGTCCATTAAGGTCCTGTGTTGGGCCCTCTGCTTTCTCTAGACTGCTTCATGTGGTTATCTCATCAGATACTATGGATTTAATTACCATATTTATGTTGATAATTCTTAAATCTACCTATCCTGCCCCAAACCTGCTGCTGATGAGAATACTGTCCATTTTCATATCCCCAATTGCCTTTCAACATATTAAAATGGATGTCATGTAGACATCTTAAAATCAACACCTAAAATGAAATGCATTTTCTTTACTCTTAAACCTCCTCTTTCCTACTTTCCCTATTATTGGAGAGGTAACACAAATTTCCCAGTTCTACTTGGACTACTGTAATAATTTGCCTGCCTCAAGTCTTTCCCCACTTCATTCTACTGTCTATTTAACCACTAAAGCGATTTTCCCAAAGTTCAGTTCTGATCATGTCTTCCCTAACTCATAAAGTTCCAGTGAATGGCTTCCTGTCACCTCCAGGATCAAATACAAAATCTTCTGTTTGGCATTCAAAACCTTTCTCCACCCCACTCCTTTCCCAATCTTTTTATATCTTACTTCTAACTATGGTCTCTTCATTCCAGTGAACTCTGGCCTCCTCACTTTTTCATGAACAAGATCTTCCATCCATTGACTGTGGGCATGGGCATTTTCTTTGGCTGTCCCCCATGCCTGGAATGTTTTCCCTCCTCAACTCTCTACTAATCTTCCTGGCTTTCTTTAAGTTCCAACCCCTCTTAATTCAGTGTCTGGTAGGTAGATAGTAGGCACTTAGTAAATGTTTTTTTGATTTAGTGAATTAGTTATTTCCTATTTATCTTGAATACAGCTTGTTTTGTATATTTTTGCATATTGTCTCTCCCATTAGATTGTAAGATCCTTGAGGGCAGGGGCCATCTTTTGTCTTTTTTTTTGTTTGTTTCCTAAGTACTTAGCATAGTGCCTGGCACACTGTAGTTTTGTTTTTTTGTTTGTTTGGTTTTTTGCCTTTTGGAGGGCAATTGGGGTTAAGTAACTTGCCCAAGGTTACACGGCTAGGTTTTTTTCATTTGTGTGCGTTAAGTGTCTGAGGTCGGATCTGAACTCAGGTCCTTCTGACTCCAGGGCTGGTGCTCTACTCACTGCGCCACCTAGCTGCCCCCCACTGTAGTTCTTTAATAAATGTGTATTGATTGTTTGAAACTGTGTCTCTGCAATGCCTAGGTTTATGTAATACCCATAGACTGGCTGAATGCACCTGGGTCTGGAAAGTGCTATCCAAATGCTAATTTATCTTTGAACATATTTGATTTTATTCCTTTTGCTTTTATGGGTACATAAAAGCTACATACAGCTAAATTAAGATTATGTGATAAATATTATAAAATATGACAGAATGAAAATATAGTAAAGAGGAAGAGTTAAGAATTTCCCCTCAAGGATGGAGGAGACATTGACAAGTACTATTAATCACAATAGGAAGGAAGGAAGGAAAGGGATAGAAGTAGCCAGCTCTCTAAGAGTTATAGAGAGTTTGGTGTTCCCTGGAGTGCCCACTGGTGTTGGATAGAACACATTTTTGCAGGATGAGGACTGAATTATCAGTTATCTTAGCCCTTATTTGTGAATAGGTTCATGTAGTGGCCAGCAATGTTCCTTAGTGGTATAACAAAATCATTATTTCACAAAATCAATTTGGAAATATACATAAATCATTCATATTTAAAACTTCTAAGTTTCATAGACTAGGGATATTAGAATCAATTTAAGATTTATTGAAGATTACTTTGCATTGTGTAGTACTTTACTACCTATTTCCTACTTGATCCTTTTTTGGGGGGAGGGGAAAGCAGGGAGAGAAACTTGGGATTCTTGTGCTAGTGCACACTCTCCTGGAATGCTTTCTGCATCCTGGGACATCTACTGTGCCAGGAATTGGTCCACTTTCTTTTTTTATTGCCACCATTCATTCTGTTATAGATTCCCATGCCCATCACAGAAGAGGACTCAATGACAAAACTTCCTTACTCTTCTATCCCTGAGTAAATAGACCCGTCAGCAGTTTTCTAAGGTTTTTGTTTTAACTCTTAATGAATATGATTCAGCTCACTCACACTCTTACCATTCCTAAGCTCGTGTCTCTTTGTGCCCCAACTGCCTTCTCTTTTATCCTCACTCTTCTCTTTCTTTCCTTTCACTTTCCCTCCTTCCTCTCCAATGCCCTTTCCAATTAATTGGATTTTTGTTTTGGGATTTTTTGTTTGCTTATTTGTTTTTTGCTATCTGTCTTCTGCTCATACATCCCTTTTCCCATGGAGAAAAGATTAGGGTCTTAGAAACATCAGACATCCTACATTTGATAGGGCTTCTCGTTATTGTGCTCAGATGGTAGAACTGGTCCACGAGGAAGCACTAGATGATTCAGATGACCTTGGAGGAGAGAGTGAGGCTGATGACTTTGCATAGCCCTGCCTCACTTAAACCAATTCACCTACAAGTTAAGACATCACCCTTCTGGTATTTTGGGTCCTCTTCTAGAAAGAAGGACAAACAACAATCTGTGGGCAGTAGTAGCTACCTCGAAGGAGAACCAAAACTGGCCAATTCCAGTTGGGTAATGCTTTTTCCTTCCTTCCTTCCTTCCTTCCTTCCTTCCTTCCTTCCTTCCTTCCTTCCTTCCTTCCTTCCTTCCTTTCTTCCTTCCTCCCTTCCTTTCTTCCCTCTTTCCCTTCCTCTTTCCTTCCCTCTTTCCCTCCTTCCCTCCTTCCTTCCTTCCCTCTCTCCCTCCTCCCTTCCTTCTCTCCTTCCTTTCTTCCTTCCTTCCCTCTCTTCCCCCTTCCTTCCTTCTCTCCTTCCTTTCTTCCTTCCTTCTCTCCCTCCCTTCTTCCTTCTTTCCTTTCCTCCTTCCTTCCCTCCTTCCCTCCTTCCTCTCCCTCTGTCCACATGGGATATTAGAATCAATTTAAGATTTATTGAAGATTACTTTGCATTGTGTAGTACTTTACTACCTTAAGAATACTCTGGGGGCAGCTAGGTGGCACAGTAAGAGTGCCGGCCTCGGAGTTGGGATGACCCAGGATCGAATCCGGCCTCAGAAAATGAGCACCCACACAAAAATAATGACTGGCCGTGTAACCTTGAGCAAGTTATTTAACCCCAATTGCTTTAAAAAAAAAAAAAGAATATTCTGCCCAAAGGAATATAAATTTTGATTGCTGAAACCTCACAAGATATCTTGGGGCCTGGGGGCTAGATTTATTTTTTTCTTCTCTTTCTAATTATGTATTCTATCATTTAAAAAAAAATAGGACAATTAACTCTTTTGTCCATGTAGTTTCATTTATGATTTCTTGAAATTGAGCTCTGGATAGCTAGGCTTTGAGAAAGGCCACTGGGATTCTAATGGAATTACTTGACCTTGCCTCAGTGATTGGCCAATAATAGGTCCCACCCCAAGCTCTACTTGGTCATTGTTTGGGTCTTGATGTGTGTGTGTGTGTGTGTGTAAATAGCAACTGTTTCTGTTCAGACCAGAAACCCTAAGAGTCTTCCCATCCCAGTTTGATTTTTTTCTTTTTTTTTGGGGGGGGGGGGGAAGTGCCAAATTTGACCATCTTTTGCCTCATTCCTTTTTGCTCTTTTTTTTTTTTTTGGAGCGCAATTGGGGTTAAGTAACTTGTCCAAGGTCACACGGCTAGGTTTTCTTTGTTTGTGTGTGTTAAGTGTCAGAGGCTGGAACCGAACTCAGGTCCTTCTGACTCCAGGGCCAGCACTCTATTCACTGCGCCACCTAGCCACCCCCCTCATTTCTTACTTAGCCTTAAATGACTGAATGAGTGCTGCCTCAAATTGAGACCTGGGAAAAACCAAAGCTTAAAAAGGCCAAGGTCTCCCACTGCATCAGGGCTCATGCCCAATCATCCTGACCTATGTCTTGCCACTGGACTCAGATGACCCCAGAGGAAGGAGGCTGACAATTTTTCACTGCTCTGCTTCACTTAAATCCAATTCAGTTGCAAGTCAAGACACCACCCTCCGGGTGTCATCAGTCCCCTTCTAGAACAAAGGACAAACAACAGAATAAAGCACATCACTCAATCCTTAGCTCAGGGGATAATATAATCTGCTTTCTTATCAAGGATCACTCTTTTATGTTTTTCCTGGCTCATATCCCCTCTGGTCTCCTCTAAGACTTCATTCTACCCATATTCTTTCCCTCTTTCTTCCCTCCAATCTTTCCTTCTCTTTTACCTCCTCAGATACAATTTTCTCCACCATCCCTAAAAAAATTCACCAAAAAATGCTCCCCTATTTCCTGCTCTCTATCTTGTGTCCCTTCATTGCTGACTTTCTAGAAAGAATAGCTCTTTGCCTCCTCCTCCGCTTCCCCCCTCCTCAGTCACTTTCTGAAACTACTTTGTCCAAGCTCAACCATGACTTTTGATTTGTCAAATCTAATAGTCTTTTTTCATGCTTATTCTATATACCTTTCAGTAATATTTGACATTGTTTACATTCTTACTTCTATACACTATACTTGGCTTCCTTGACATGTCAACACATGAAGAAGTGGAAAGAGTCTTGGACTTGGTGGCTAGAAATTTCCACCTGGATGTCTTATTGCACTTTAATTTGATTTGTCCAAAAATGAACTCATTACATTGAGAGGAATCATAGTGTAGGAGGTGGGGGGAGGGAGAATACTGTCTCTGGAATCAAATGGCCTGAGTTCCAATCTCAGTTCTGTCACTGTTTCCTTGGAAGAGTGTCTGCTAAAACTCGACCTTCTGTCCCCAAGTTCATATATACATATACACATATATAATTGCATACTATCTCCCCAATTAGATTGTGACCTCCTTGAAGACAGCAACTTTAAAAAATTCTAATCTTTCTTTGCATCCCCAGCACTACCTCTCTGTGCCTCAGTTTTCTCACCTTTAAAATGAGGGCATTAGATTAGATGGCCTCTGAGGTCCTTTTCAGTCGGAGATCCATGATCATATGACTAAGAGTTTACAAGGGATACTAATATGCTAGCAATACAGATCTCAAAAATGAACACGACCTACATCTTGCAGTGATGTTTAGAGACCACTGTGGGGGTCCGAGCAGAGAGAGAACGTTGGGGTGGAAAGAGCGGAAGAGATCTGGTTTTCGATCTCCTCATCCTGGTATCCTTAGGGGCAGGTGTAGGGGCCTTGTGGAAATGGACCTGGTTTACACCAGGGCTATTTAGGGAATGTAAGGAGGTACGTGCTGGAAGATGATCAGGGTACATTTCAGAATCTGGGGAGGGAAGGGAGCTGCCTAAATAGGGGCAGTAGCAGCTTTGGCGGTGTGGACACATCCCTATCACCGGTTCCTGCATTTGGGGAAGTGAGTGGGGGGGTGAACTACGAGGGGAGGAAGGTGAAGGGAAAAAACCCAGAATGGAGGTCACATGCTCCGCCTGCTTTGGGCCAATAATAAGTAGTCAGCCGCTCCGCTCCCTCCTCCCCAGCCCTTACTTTCCCAATGATTGGTGGACCCACCCTTCCCGCGGGCACCCGCGGGCCGGCTCTCGCGAGGGTATAGGCCTTTGTTAAAATCGGGCCACTGACTCACCTTTCTCTCTCTTCTTCACCGCGGCGAAGGTGGAGGATGCAGGCGGCCTCCGGGGCCAAAGGTAGCCAGGCCTCTTTGGCCTTTCCCCTGCCACTGCTGCCCACTTCTTGCCCCACGCGACCTCGGCCCTGGCCGTACCTCCTTGAGTCTTGACTGTGCCCGGAGCTTGGTGTTGGAGACGGGCAGTGGAAGAGCCGGAGGTCGGGCGGGCTGAGCGGGGGTGCGCGGCGGAGGCAGCGGGTCCGGGTCCGACCTTTGTGGGCATGCGGGCGGTCCCGGATGGGCCGGGTACTCGAGGGTAAAGGGTAACTTGAGCCCCCGGGGATCGGGGAAGTATCTTTCTGTTCATGCTATACGTTCCTCCCCTGGGTACTACTCCAGGACCCAGTCCCAAGATGCATGTCCAGGCCAGAGCCCGGGTCCAAGGAGCCGGTGGGCAGGCGCGCTGCGCTGGGGCATGAGTCTCTGCTGGGCCGGCCCCGCAGTGCCACCACGGGGGTGGGGGACAGTTGGGTAGAGGTGGGTGGGGCGGACTTTGCAGACCCGCAGGCCTCTGCGGACCTGGACCTGGGGGTCCAGGCCTCCATTCCGTCCGGCGTCTCTCCCCGCGGTGCCCCGTGTGGCCGCGCCCCCTTCAGCTTTGCCCACCTTGAGCTAATGGTGCTTCACGTGGCCAGAACAGAGGGGTAAAGCACGCTTCTCTCTCAAACCCGGGACAGACACTCCACCCTCTGTTCCGGATCCTGTCGTGAGAGACAATCGCAGCTACTTCTCAGTTCCTTTCTGCAGCCCCTGCAGGGGCTCGGCTTCTCGCTGTTACTCTGTCCTGCTTTAAGTTGTAACACTTGAATTTGTCTTTCTAGGTGCTTCGTGGAAGGGCCGCCCTGGCTACAGTGTTACTGCTTGGAAGATGTGAACTGTTAAAACCCATTTGCCATAGGAACAGGCAGGCCTGAGGGCTTGGAAGGCCTTGGAAAATCGAAAGCTAATATATGGTTTTGCAGTATCAGGTAGTAAGATTTGTATCCGTAATATTAAACTTTTTAAAGTAGTATCTCATGTTACCACTATATGTATATATTCCCTGAAGGGATACGTTTGCTTTAGTCTTAAAAGATCAGCTTTTCTATTTTTCCTGCCCTTGATAAGTAGTCATTTTATAATGACATTAAAAACAAAACAAAACAGGACCATGTCCTGTTTTTGTGAATGTTCCCCTTGCTCTAAAACAATATTTTCAGGAATTTGGTGAAGCATAAAATGATTATTCTCTTGCCCACCCAAATATAAATCATAATTATTAGCAATTAGGTTACATTCCCATTGAAAATTAGGAAATATAGTGTAATATGAGGGAGGGAATAGTAAATATGAAAACTATCCCTTTTATGTGACCTGTTAAGGCTGATAGTGCTTTAAGAGGCTAACCTAGAAAGAAGGGTATACTAATTCTCCATCAAACCCAAACCTGAGATTTAAAGCTCTTCTTTGGATCCTGTCTGGAGTTACAACTGAACATTGGTGGGTTTAAGGATTTCTTGATGATTTTTTTAATTTTCCAGATCTTTGTAAGTAAATTCTTTGAATTCTTTCTCTAAAATACCAAATTAATGTTAAAGTTATCCAAAGTTTTAGTTAATTTAATGTTGTCACTGAAAAGCACTGTAGTGAAATGAGGTATTTTTTTTCCTTTTTGGAGGGCAGTTGGGGTTAAGTAACTTGCCCAAGGTCACACTGCTAGGTTTTTGTGTGTGTTAGTGTCTGAGGTCAAATCCGAACTCAGGTCCTTCTGACTCCAGGGCCTGTGCTCTACTCACTGCGCCACCTAGCTGCCCCAAATGAGGTATTTTCAATGGATGAGAAAAATCTGATAGGTCATTAGACATAATTCTCATTAACAGTGCACCATCAAGGTGTAGCATTGGGAAGTATGGAAACTAAGCAATTGATTATAAGCTAAAAATAGAGAATATTATTATTGTAGAACTTTTGTTGCCTCAGCATCTACAGTACTGAATACCGGTTTCCCCCCCTCCCCTTTTTTTTTTTTTTAGGTAGGAAAAATACAAGCTGGGATGATCTGATTCTGACACCTCCAAAAAACTTAAATCCACTGCTGTATAATTCACAAGGTGTGACCATTACATGAGACTAGTTTTTATTGTCTGACTTATGGAAGCAGAGAAGTGACCCTAGTGGAACATGATTCACTTTGCAGGAAAAAAAAATTTTCATGGTCCCTGAATCAGTATTGTAGTTAGAGTGTAGAAAAAGCATGCTTCCTGTTGGTGTAAAAATGAGTGACCGTTACTTAGAGCAAAGAATTCATATCAAACTTTGTGTAAAACTAAACAAATCTGCCAGTGAGACACTTGAAATGTTAAAAGAAGCTTATGGGGATGAAGTGATGTCAAGAGCAAGAGTTTTTGACTGGCACAAAAGGTTTAAGGAAGGTAGGGATGATGTTCATGATGATGCACGGAGTGGGCGCCCAATCACCCACAGGACCAGTGAAAATGTTGAAAAGGTCAGAGATTTGGTTCGTACAAATAGCCGATTAACTGTGAGAATGATGGCTGAAAAGTTATCTTTAGATAAAGAGACAGTGAGACTTATTTTGAAGGAGAATTTGAATATGAGAAAAGTTTCTGGGAAAATTGTGCCTTGTACAGTGTCAGGAGATGATGCTAGTGAGGGAGAATTAAAGTAGAATAGTAGAACAATCTTTCTTTTGGAGTTTGTAGGATTAACTTTCAGAGGTTTTTGCCTTATTCTGTTAAGTTTTATTGCTATAGAAAATTAACCTAAAATAAGCTTGACCAACTTCAAACATTTTCATTAGGTTTTCTTGGTATGAAATGTGAAGAAAGTATAAATGAAAGATGAAAGCAGTGATGTAATGGAGTTGGCTTCTGCTAGTTTATCATAGTGGAAGTTTTATCATAGACCTTTAGCTTTATGCATAGAATGGTTTTGCCTTATTTGCTAAGGTTTAGCCAATAATGTCTGGAAGGTGGGTAGCTGGTGTAGTTCAGGGGTGAACCAGGACTTGTGCTGATTCAAAACATAAGACTAGGAGAGCAGATTGACTAGGTCTATACATATCTAAAGAAAATGCTGTTTGCTGAGAAGGAGTGAAGGCTCACCTTAAAAGAGGACAGTGATTCAGGCAAATCAGCAAGAGTAGAATACCATGGAAAAAGCTATTCAAAAAGTAGAAAAGGGCGTTGGCAGAAAAAACTGATTTGTAATTTTACTTTGAAATTAACTAGTGGACCTTTGATTATATGAATTTCAGGTTTAACTACTGAAGTTTCCCTAAGTTACTTGAATCTAAAATCTTTTCTGATAACCTTTCATTAGGGAAATTACATTAATTGGCAACTAATACTTTGAACTCCCTCATGGATGGCATAAGACCTAAACTAAATGTTAAGTTCATTTGGAGCAACCAGCAAATTTGAAAGGGAATGGAGGGGAAGAGTAATCAGTTTCTCAGTGGGTTACTGTTCTAAAATGTTGGATGTATTTCATATGAAGAGGCCAAATGACTTGTAATCAAATATAGTAGCTGAGCAGGGGAACACTAGGAATTATCAAAGAATTAGTTTCTGTTAGTTTTATTCTTCAGGTAAATGGTTACACTGAAAGGTTAATGATTCGTGACTTTTTCCTAACACCAATACATTAGTTAATGGCCTCCCTTGAGCTTCACTAATAGATCATCAGAGTATCTAGGGAGTGTTGTAGAATTACATTTGGTCTATTAGGGATTGAAGTTCCATAACTCACAAATTGGAAGGCAGCAAAGTAGACCAGGGTTATGAGGAAGGCATGATTTTAAAGAAAGCCTACAACCCAAAACAGTAGGCACTAAGAAAAATAATTGATTCTAATTGTATTTTAGCTAGAACTTATTTTGGTTAGCAAGTATATAAAGTATACAAAAGTAATAACTGGATTTCAAAGAAACCACAAATTGCTGTTTGAAACTGTCATAAGTTTATATCTACATATTTAGTGTATCATTGCTAGATCTTAGTCCAGTCATATCTTCCCTTCCTGACAGAAGGTGTGATACTATGTATACTGATCTTTGAGACTTAATACAGATTGATTTTGTTAAAGAATTAAAACAATAACAATGAAGTTTTCTGTGTTCTCATTTTACTCCACTACTAACCTCTTGGTCTCCTTAAGCTTCTGACCTCTCTTTTCCTCTGTTACCCTCTTACATCTAGTTAATTGCCTTCATTTAAACCATAAAATATCTGTACTTAAAACATAAAATATCTGTAGTAGCCTTTTTGTATCCTGCATTTTTCCATTATAACTTTATGTTCTTTTGGTAAAGACCGGGTTAAGAGTAAATGTTTTTCTGTTGCTAACAAAACTATTAATAGTGCTATCCCTCTTTCTGTCCAACCTCTCTAGACTTAATTATGCATCCTGAACAAACTATCCCCTTTTTTCTTACCCAGTCAAAATTTATCCTTAGTATTGCCTTTGCAAACAAATGTCTGACTATAGGTGTGTGCATGTCTGTGTATGTATGTTCTGTTAGATCATAGCCATTCTAAATGATAGTTGGCAGAGATGTAATAATTACCTGTAATGTGTATAATGAATACTCAGCATTAACCTTTTTTTTAATACTTTAGTAATTTGCAGATATGACTAGCCCTATTTATGATATATTCATGGTGCCTTCATTTGAGGTTTGTGCTTTTTTGTCAAGCCTATTAAATGTAATATAAAAATTTGAGCTTACATAGCTTGCTAATTTTAACTATAAGTTGGCATGAAAAGTAATGGCAAATGAGTCCGAATCTTGATATTGTGTAATTTACTATGAGTAAATTATTCCATTTTTAAAGCATTTACTGTGTCCAAGGCACTGGGCCATCCTTTGTATCTTAAGGATGACCGTTTTGTCAAGTAAAGGAAAATTCCGTTAGAATAATTAGAGGCTTGAAATGCTTACCTGTTATACTTACACTTGTTGGAGATAACTACTGTAAAACTGTACTGTAAGTATTCTGATCATTCGAGGGATGAGTATGGCAATATGTCCCTAAACCTTTCACTGTTTTACACAAAGTAGTATCCATCTCATTAAGCTCTAGCAGGATAAATGGCAATTATTAGCGCTAGTGTCTTATAAAACAGCAATCTAGTAAGACTTTTTTACTTTCCTTAACTGGTTTTAGGTGCAACCATTATTCAGTCACGGGCTTTTTACTTAGTGCTAGTGCATTTGTCATATTCTAAACCTGTTATATTATTCATTATAGAGCTTATATGTTTAAGAACTAATTTACATGTAAGTTTTGCACTTGTCATAATTATGTGAGTTTTTTTTCATATTTTCTTACAAATGATGCTAGTGTTAATCTTTTGTAGCTCCTAAAATTCACCTTTTGGGAAGAAGAGAGCATGGAAACCCTGAAGGTGTTTAATTGTAATGAAATAAAAATAAAGCTTGTAAAAGACTAAAGTTCTTTTGGTGATATTTGGTAATTCATACATTCTCCAAAAATGTTAAGGTTCACACTAAAATGTTTTACAAATATTTAATCCTTGCCACAAACCTGAGGAAATAGGTACTATTATCCTAATTTCAGCTGAAGCAACTTAAATGGCTTGGCTGGGGTCACTCTATGTGAGTATGAGGCTGGATTTAATGGGAGGTCTTCCAGATTCAGTGCTCATAAATGAAGAGAAACTACCTTCAGGGTAAGTATAGAAGGGTTGTTCTAGAAGCTGGGAGTTTGGGGTTCTAATTATTTTTCAATAACTAGTGAATTAATATCTAAGCTTTTTCTTCAAAATGGAAGGTTTATAATTGGTTTCTATCTCTTTAGAAACATTCTGAGGTTTCACTTAACTACCAAATGAGGGTATGTTTGAAAGACCCATTTAATGGAAAACAGGTTTGCAGGAATCCTCTTTCTAACCTGGAACTGAATTGGAGATGTGCTAATTGAACTGAATCATACATTTGCATTGATTAAAGCCCTTGGAAGTAAGGACCATGGCATAAAGTTTGGTGGTTCCAATAATGTCTGAGGTAGACCAGGAATACCAGTAGGGCTTTGATTTTAGTGTTTCTCAGGCCTTGTGGTAGTTGTACAATTTGAAGGGACCTGAGAAGTTCTATAATCTCACCCATGAATGAGCAGCAGTCCCCTAACAGCTTAGACAAATGATCTTTCTTCTGAGGTGGCTAATGTTAGTGCAACATATAGAAATAGCCCATTCCACATGGGCAACTGCAGTTCTGCCTAATCCTGGTTTATTGTATCATGGGTCAAATCCTCTTTAAAATGCAGTCCTTATATGTGAAGATGCCCTGTCAAAACTTCTGAGCTCATAGAAATTCCTTTCAGCCATAAATAGCAAAGTGGCACAATGGATAGAGTGCTGGACCTGCTAGGAAGGCCTAAGGACAACCTCAAGTCAGCTATGTGACCCTGAACAAGTCATTAAACCTCTGCCTCCATTTCCTGAAAATAGGCATAATGCCACCTACCTCCAGGGTTGTGAGGATCAAATGAGATACTCATTTGTAAAGTGATTAAGCACAGTGCATTACATATAGTAGGTGCTACATCTAAGTTAGCTACTATTCCTCTTGCCAGAAAGAAGACCTCTTTTGTTTGTCACGCTGGCAAATGGCCACCTCTGTCTTCCTCAGAAGAGATCCATAACCACCACTAAGGCTTAAACACCTACCACTTTGGTACTCTCTTGTTCCTCAGACTGAAGTAAGGGTATCTGTCTAGTCTTTTGCCTGTCTCTTCAGACTGGGATTTCAAAAGTCACCTATTCTGTACCTAACATTTGTAACCAAAGTAATAAGCTTGCTGGCTTCAGTTTGGGGGTGTTTTTTTTAACAATTTTTTTTTATGGATGAGATTACTATTTATATTAGGAAAGTCAATAAGGCAGTTAATTAAGGCTATAACTTAAAAGCTAATTGTATGCTAGCAAGTAACTTCTATAATTGGATGAGTGAGTCAATCAGTTTTTCTTGTAGCATAATTTTAACAGGCCACCAACACTGAGCTCTGTTCAGAATCAGAAAAGAAGCATAAATTGTTTGGATTTCTATTTCTAGCTTTGCTACTGACTGCTTTTATACTCAGAGCATGACAGTCAGATGGTTTTTTCTTTCCTATCTGCAAAATGCAGACCGTGGTTTGACCTCTCATTTGCTTTGAAAGTGTCAGGATGTTTTAATTGCTCTATTTTTAGCAGGGGAAAGAAAGTCAGTTTTCTTCTTAAGCTAATATTAGACTAAAAATTTAAAAAGATAAAGCATTGAGTCTGATTACCTGCTTCTCTTTAAAATTTCAGTTTCTAAATGTAATATAACTCTAAATGATAAAGAGAACTTTGAACTTTTTTTTTTTGCTTTTCAGAGGGCAGTTAGGGTTAAGTGACTTGCCCAAAGTCACATGGCTAGTAAATATGTCAAGTATCTGAGGCCAGATTTGAACTCCAGGATTTGAACTGAGTTCCTCCTGACTCCAGGGGCTGTATATCACTGCACCACCTAGCCTCCCCTGAAGTTTGAACTAAGAGGGGTCAGTGACACTCTTGAATCCCCAGAACCCACTCAGCAAGTATATGCCCTTGCAAGAGTGGGTATTTCTGAAGGTAGTACTCATCTCTGATTGGTTAACAAGTAATGAGAGAGAATGCATATTATAATGAGAGTCAGACCTATTCTAGTGAGGGACTGGGGTATGTGACTTTGATTAGATCATTTACTTCCAAATCAGCCCCAGCCTATGACAAGTCTAATCAGAATTTATTCCCACCTAGAACCTGAGTAGAACTCCTGGGCCTTCCTCACCTGGGTGGGGTCTTAAGGTTTGTGAGAAAATTAATCCAATCTCATCACTGATGTCTTTCAAATTCTGGCTTGGCCTAGTAGAGAATAAGGTTTCAGAAAGAGATAAATCCCGTGTCTCCCCAATATTAACAGTTATATAATAATTGTTTCTCTCAAGTGCAGATAGAGGCCAAGAACACAGTAAAGCAAGCAGCTACTAGGAATCAGGTGAACTGATCAATGAGTTTGCAAAAGCCAGAGATAAGGGACAGAATCAAATCCAGAAACTCACCACAAGGTTTTAAGGAAGTGTTGACAAGCAGTGGATGAATTTCAGGCTTAAAAAGTTTGTTTCTGGGAGAAAGAAGGTGCCATGCTGGGCAGGTAATCAGTCTCTTACAATTGAGCGTTAGCACTGGTGTCCCCTACATTTGATGCTTATTACTTGTGTGACAGTAAACCTCCCCAGGCCTTACCTTCCTCATCTGTAAAATAAAGAGGTTGGATTAGATGGCCTGGGAGATCCCTTTTGGATGGATGAGTCTATGGACCAGGGGTGGGGAACCTGGGGCCTTGAGACCACATGAGGTGCTTGGGTGTGGCCTTTTGACTCCAAATTTTGCAGAGTAAATCCTTTTATTAAGGGCTATTAAGTTTGGATTCTGTAAAGGGTTGCACTTGAGGACCTAGAGGGCCACACCCCACCCCAGTCCATAACCATAGTATGGACCAATCAGTAAGTATTATGTTACTACTATGAGCTAGAAACTTGTACTATGGATACAGAACACAGATTCAATCCTACTTAAAACTGACATCAGTTTAAACTCTAGGGATCTCTCTGGTGATGGCCTTGTTCATGCCTATCAGCTACAAAGTACCTTCTGCTTCCTTCATTAGCTTCCATGTACTTTATGGGGCATCAGACATTAGTTTTTGACCACTGATCAATTAGTACAGACTGACTAAAGTTAACAACAGTGGATTCTTCGGTAGGATAGTTATGTGTCCGATATCTGAACATGGGCAATGAATATCACATTTAGAATTCTAGAACTAAAAGTTGTCCAGTTCCAACCCTCTCATTTTATAGATGAGACTGGGTGGTCCTCAGAATCACATAGCTGGTTAGTGACAGAATTTGGGCCACAATTCAGATCTCCTTAGCCCCATTCTAGGCTTGTCCCTGATACACCACAGTGCCTTTTATTTGTTGGAATATTAGCAGAGATAAGAGACAGTGTAGCATGCCAATAGAGAAGTGGATTTAGTCAAGAAACCTGGATTTGACTCCTACCTCTGAAATATACTGATAATGTGATCTGAAGCAAATCTTAACCTCTCACTGTCCTAGGCAGTTCTCTAAGACTGAGTTTCAGAGAAGGTACCAACTTATATTTGTACAGTTTCTATACCAATGAAATCAACTCTAGTACCTATCCCTATCCTCCAACCTTTCCAGTAGGTGGGACTTAAACTTTTATTTATTCATTCAATAAACTTAGCACTAACTTTATGTAATGCACTGTGATATCTGGTAAGAAGGATAAAAGACAACTAAACCATAGTCTCTGTCCTCAAAGTCACAAACTAACTGTGTGACATTGGGGAAGTCAATCTTTTTGACACTCAGTTTCTTGTCTGTAAAATAAAAGAGTTGGACTACGGGGCAGGTAGGTGGCGCAGTGAGTAGAGCGTCGGCCCTGGAGTCAGAAGGACCTGAGTTCGGTTCCGGCTTTAGACACAACAAACAAAAACCTAGCTATGTGACCTTGGGCAAGTTACTTAACCCCAATTGCCCTCCAAAAAGCAAAAAAAAAAAAAGTTGGACTAGTTGATCAATAAAGTCTCTTCCGACTCTATTATCATAAAGTGCTTATATCACCAAGGTAGGTCTTACTTAGGATTTAGGATTTGAAATAACAGGAGGCTACTAGTAGGCAATAATAAGAGATTAGGGCATGTTTGCTGTTATCACTAAAATATTCTGTAAAGCAGGCAGGATAAGGAGCAGAGCATCAGAAGCAGTAGGTAGAATCACAATGGCATCTGCATCTATCAATCTTAGATATTTTCTGTCTCCCTCCCACCCTGACCGCACACACCAAAAGCAGTATAGATGCAGAATGGGGGCTTTTAAAAAATCAGCTCTGCTATTAAAGTATTTTTGGTTAATGATTGTGTCAATAGCAGCTAATGCTCTGTCTACCTGTTACCAATAATTTGTTCATGCCTGTGACTAATTTAGTATAAGGCTTTAATGCCAGTCTGCATGAGGTCATGCACAAACATTCTGAGGATGATTTCAAGGGCTTTCAGACTAATCTTCCTATGGGGTTGGAAGCCTATTGCATACTTTCTATCAGTAGCATTACTCAGGGGATATACAGAACAGTCTAACAATTCTTCACCACCAGCACCAACATCTATAACAGCCCCTTTCCCAATAAAATTTCTTCTCCAAAAAGACAAAAAAAACTCAATTTTTTTTGCTTTTTTTTTTTTAGAGGGTAGAAGGCAGGGCAGTTGGGCTTAAGTGACTTAGTCAAGGTCACATGGCTAGTAAGTGTTAAGTGTCTGAAGTCATATTTGAACTCAGGTCCTCCTGACTCCAGGGCTGGTGCTCTGTTCACTGTGCTACCTAGCTGCCCCTCTCAATATTTTCAAGTTCCGATTTTAGGGACGTGTTCTTTAGGCATGATGGAAATGCCTAAATATACATTCTTTTGTCAATGGATAAGAATGATCCCCTCGTGAAGAGGAAGGAGTGGCAAGATCAGCACAGGTATTGGATTAGAGAACATTACAGGACATACGACCACTGAAGTGTCAGATTTATAAGTTAAGTGATGGAAATATGAGTTTCTATGTTGCAATAAAGCCTACCCTAAAAGCATTTCTGGGTATCAGACTAGAATGGACCAGACCAGGGGAAAAGAATGAGTGATGGCAGAAGCCATGAGTATAGGCAACAAACAACAGCATTTTTTTTCAATTGCTTCCTATGAAATCACTGCCTCTAGATTATTTGATCAGGGACTTGATTCATAGAATTGGAGATACCAAAATTTGCACAGATTAGGAGAGTCATAGAGTAGAAGAACCAATTGAGGGTCCCATTCTTTTTTTCCTTTTTTTTTGGAGGGCAATTGGGGTTAAGTAACTTGCCCAAGGTCACATGGTTAGGTTTTTTTTTGTTGGTGTGTGTTAAGTGTCTGAGGCTGGATCTGAACTCGGGTCCTTCTGACTCCAGGGCCGGCGCTCTACTCACTGTGCCACCTAGCCGCCCCTGAAGGTCCCATTCTTGAAGGTCCTGTGATACACTGGTGTGATGGTAGTAGCATTGATTTATACAGATTTTTCTCTCCAAATACCAGGGAGCTAGGAATGGAGGTGTTAGTGGCAAGATGGGGTTAACCTTCTATGAATACCTGGTAGACCTACTGGTTCCTTTCCAGGTGCCTACATATATGAACAAGCCTTCCTCATCCTGGCACACACACACACACACACACACACACACACACACACACACACACCATTTATTTGATCCCGCCATCCTCTCAAGCTATTGTTCTATTTCTCTTCTGGCTTTCACTGCCAAGCACTCCCACAGTGTTTTTCACATTTTCTGATACTACTTTTGGACTTTTTTCAACAACTTCTAGCATCTAACTCTACCCCTCTACTGAAACTTCTCCCAAAGACTACCAGCAATCTCTTAACTGCTAAGTCTACTGACCCTTTTCTCAGTCTTCATTTTTTTATCTCCCAGATAATTTTGACCTCCTCCTGGATACTTTCTTCTCCCTTGGCTACCATGGCACTGCTCTCTGTTCTTTGACATGCTTGAATGCTACTTTTGAATCTCATTTGCTGAAATTGACATTCATTTCCTGCCCCATAAGTGTGAATGTCATCCACTTGTCTATCATGGGCCCTCTTATCTGATCTCAATGGAATCTGATATTTGGTGATCCTACCAGACCCCTGAGGGTCAATTATCACCTCTATGTAGATGATTCCCAAGCATAGGTGTACATAGATTATGTAATAGTACACCATTAGGCAAGCATTATCATCAGCACTTTGCCCAAGTCTGTATATCCAGTTACAGTTTCTCTCTTAAATTATATTTTTACATTATCAGCTGCCTGTTGGACAGTTACACCTTGTTATCTTGTTGTTATCTCACATTCAAACATGTCCAAAACAGAACAGCTGAACTTCTCTATTAAATTTGTTCTTCTTCCAAACTCTTATCTTTCCATCTAGGGTTTCACCATTTTCTCAACTTCCCAGGTTTATAGACTCAGAGTCATCATTAATAGCTCTATTATCTCTTTCACCTTTTATCCATTTAGATTCCAGTTCTTGTTTCTGCCTCCACAGTATCTCTCACATTTTCTCTCTTCTCTCCATGTACATAGCCACTATTCTAATTTAGGTTCTTATTGCCTTTCATCTGGACTATTGAAATAGCCTTCTAATTGGTTTCCATGCTTTCAGTCTCTTCTTCAATCTATCCTTTACACAACTGACATAATTGTCTTCCTAAGGAACAGACCTTGTCATTGCTCTGCCTATGAAAGCGCTAACCTGTTTTTTGTATTATTTTCCCCCCCAGAGGAGCAATTGGGGTTAAGTGACTTGCCCAACGTCACACAGCTAATAAGTGTTAAGTGTCTGAGGCTGCATTTGAACTCAGGTCCTCCTGACTCCAGGACTCTATTCACTGTGTCACCTAGCTGCCCCAACTAAACTGTTTTTTATAGGATAAAATACAGATTTATTAGCTTGACATTTAAGATGATTCTGGAGAAAATGTATAGTTTCCTCATGAGTAGTACTTTTTTTTAAACACACTCATGCTTGCATAAACAGCAGAGGATAAAAGCCTGAATGACATTCATCTGTAAGGTATTGCTGTGCACATTTTTCTATTTGAATTCCTTTGAAGTAGAGATCACAGATGATTTTCCCCCACCCATATCCCCTTGATGTTTCATTGTGCCTCTACTTAGATCTATTATATAAACATAAAAACATAAAACAGGAATATCTATACTCACCGTTTTATTATTAAATAAGAAATTTGTCAAAGAAAACTGCTCAGTTATGCCTTGTTTATAAAGCTTCTAGGCATCCCAGGGAGAAAGTTAATTTAGTGGCAATGTTACTTTTATGTATCAATTTCTATTAAAAACATGAGATTTTAATGGGTTAGATATGGATACATCAGCATGCCCAAAAATATCTTGAGTTTCTATAGTCATAATGTGGTGTTTAGTTAAGAAGTAAGTCATCCTTCCTAGAAATTAAATGTGAAACAATTATTTTCCCAAATAATTTTGAATATATTTTTATTGTTGTTGTGTTGTGCCAGACCTATAATTTCATCAGCATAGGAAAATGCTAATGAAGAAACTGCTACTGAAGGAATTCCACCAAATTAAATTAGGACCTTTTCTGTAATATACAGTTACAGCTAAGTGATATATGATAAATCTACATGCAGTAGATTTAGCACTGGGCTTGGAGAAAGACCTGAACTCAAATCCAGCCTCAGATACCTCCTAACTGTGATTCTGGGCATGTCGCTTAAATTCTGCCTGACTCTTTTTCCTCAACTATAGCATGGGGATAATAATAGCACCTATTTCCCAGAGTTGTGAGAATCAAATAAAATAATATTTATAAAGTACTTGGAACATAGTAAGTTCCTAATAAATGTCTATTTCCCACCCCCCTCTCCTTATATAATCTTATAATTGCCTGTGGCAATGAAAATTTAGGTAGTTTACAACAGGTGACCCCATCAGTATATGTCAGAGGTGGGACCTGAATCTGGTTGTCCTTTGACTTTAAGGGAGCTTTCTTATTCACTACACCAATTGTCTCTCTTGTTGTTCAGTCATTCAGCCAAGTCCAACTCTTCTTGACCTTGTATGGGGTTTTCTTGACAAAGATAAAGGAGTGATTTACCATTTCCTCCTCCAGTAGTTTAAGACAAACAGAAGTGACTTACCCAGGGTCACATAGCCAGTAAGTCCCTGAGGTCATATTTGAACTCAGGTTTTTTTGATTCCAGGCTCAGTGCTCTATCCACTGAGCCACCTAGATGCCTCTCTTAGCTACATGTAAATGACTGATACTCAGAAATCCGTAAGTTTTAAGTGAAATTTAATTAACTTAATATTAAATAGTCAGTACTCTGCCCTGCAGTACCCTGTCCTATCCCCCATTTTACCCAGTCACATTGAATCTTCCTTGCCACCAAAGACTGAAGGTACTTTTGGTTCTATAGTCAGTGGAATAGAGATCTCAATCAATATACTTATAAAATATGCAAACAGGAATTTTTTGAAAGATTATATATGAGGGGCAGCTAGGTGGTGCAGTGAATAGAGCACTAGCCCTGGAGTCAGGAGGACCTGAATTCAAATCCAGCCTCAGACACAAAACTAGCCATGTGACCTTGGGCAAGTCACCTAACCCCAATTGCCCTGCCTTCCCCCCTCCAAAAAAAAAAGGTTATATATGAAACTGCGACCTATTATCGTTTCATTACATTTTAAACAGTACATCACTTTAACAAGACAGGGACAATGTCATCCTGTTTGTTTCTCTTTGTGCAGTTTTCCAGATTTTTGTTGCTGTCAGGTTGTTGTAGTGAGTGTCTATATTGGTTATTTGGTCTGCATGACTTAACATTATTACAAACTGGAGTTTTCTTCTGGTGCACAAGTGTTGCAGTTTAAACTCAGGGACGCCAAAAATTGTTGAGGTGGGGGCTCTGCCCACCCAAAACCGTTGAGGTTTCATGATGTGTTGTGGTGGAACGGTCTCAAAGAATTCAGAATCAGACCACCTCTAAGCCAAATATAGGCATTTATTAAGATTGATGCCTCTCATGAAGCAGGCTAAGTTCTAAGAGGCACCAGCAGCTTTAGAGAAAGCAAGATGGATTTTTATAGGGCAAAGATGCAATTACAGAACAGAAATTTACATAAAATAGAGGAATATCATTAATATTAAAAAGGCAGGAAGAGTTTGTTAAGGGATTAGGTAATGGAGGAGGGGTCCCACCTATGGTTTGATGGTGAAGCATTCTGGTCATTCTGCCCTCCTAGCTCTTGTGGTCCTGTCTTGGGCTAGATGGATGATGTGATGGTGATTGAATACAAGAACACACCTGTTTCTGTAGGAATGGGTCTGGGGGCAGTGAGCAGGTAGAGGCAATAGCTAGGTTCCCATTATATGGACACACCTGCTATTTCTGTTCAGGGACACACCTGTTGTTCTAGTGAGCAGTGAGGCATATACAAAGAAGTTGGGACATGGTGGGGGGAGGCTAGGTAGGTGCAGTAGGCCTGCTGTTCAATAGGCCAGGCCTGTAGTGAAGTTAGAATATTGGGGCTAGGGGGCAGCTTTATTAGGATTCCATCACATGTACTAAGCAGCTACTGACTCCATCCAACTCTCTTCCATTTTGGAGAATATTAGGTAAGTAGCCCATGGTAATTTGTATAAACCCTGCCCTGGAAGGAGAGGGAAATGGACAAATGCCTCTCCAAACATCAAAAGACTCAGTGGGAAATTCTGGCAGGAATGAGAAGAATGTTACCTAGGTTCTGGGTGAGGGAAGAGAGAAACCAATTGAATACGATCTGACCCACAGCAAAACCAAAACCTAAAACCAAAGACGTAGACATATTTGAGTGAAATCTACCACCTAGTTATAGCCACAGACCAAAAGGCGGATGGAGAGCCATGTAATGCTTACATTTACTGCCAGTAATTCTAGTTAGGGAATACTTTTATGAAATCTTTATTTCCTTGAGAAAAAAAAATAGATTATAGACTACAAAATGCTCCAGAGATGACTGGGACCTGCCAGAGGTGCTATCACACCACATGCTCCCTAGGGCAGAACAGGAGGGCAAGACTACTAGAAAGTCAATGAATCAGATTCCACAAAGTTCCAATATACCAGCTGCTGCTACACAGCACTTCTTAAGCTGTGTCACAACCCCATATTGGGTTGCAAAAAATTTGGCAACAGTAAAAGTTTTTTAAATTCACAATGGCCAAGAACTAATTAAAAATCAAACGCATATTGAATCCAAGGTACTTCTGGCAGCATGTGCATGTGTTGCACTGGGCAACTTCACTGCAGCCTTGGTTCTGAACACATGCCCTCAGGCCACTGTATGCCAAGAAACACTGCTGAAACTTGAAAAGGGGTCGGTGAGTGGAAAAACTTTAAGGAGTCCTACAGTCTAGAGGAGTGGCCCTGTGTAGATGGGGGTTGGTCAAGATTAAGACAAAGTAGAGACTGAGTTTGGCTGTATCATAGAAGAATACAGAAAGCTTCCAAAGCTGTCTCCATCTAGAAGGGACCAGTGCCTAAAGCAGGAACAAGGGCATAAATCAGGAGAAAGTCACGTTTATATTATTCATCTTTGAAAGTCCCCAGGGCATAGAGGGCTCTATATAGGCTAAACCCCTAGGGAATGAAGAAATCCCCATTTGTCCTAGGCTGTCTATGGGCCCAGAGCTAGGACTGCAGGCCAGCATGCCCCAGAACAGCTGTCCTTACCCCTAACCCCTAACAGAGAGTAATATCAGACAGGTCACTCAGTCGTAGCAGAGGGGTCTAGGTGCACACCAGGATGTGTGACTTACTATGTTCCTTGAACCTGACATTTCACTTTTTGCCTCTACACATTTACATGGTGTAAATGGCTGAAATTCATTTATTCCTCTATTTTCCATCTCAAAATCATTATCTTCCTTCAAGGCTCCATTCAGATTCTCCCTCCTCTGTAACTTTTCCCCTGATTCCAATCCTCTTCATTAGTGCTTTAATCTTCATGTTAGCTTATACTTAGCTGTTTTTTTTTTTAAAGCAATTGGGGTTAAGTAACTTGCTCAAGGTTACACGGCTATTTTTATGTGTGGGTGCTCATTTTCTGAGGCTGGATTCGATCTCGGGTCATCCCAACTCCGAAGCTGGCGCTCTTACTCACTGCGCCACCTAGCTGCCCCGTATATTTAGCTGTTTTAAAAATTATTCTGAATTTAACATATATCCCCAAAACAAATAGTGTCATAAGCATTTCCATATACAAAACAGTACACCAAAATATATACGAAACTGTGAATCTCTCTTTTTTACTATGTTTTAAATTTATATTACATATATTTAAATATAAACAGAGAGTAAATCTATATAGGAAACTGAGTCTCTATTCCCTAGTATTTGCTTAAAATATATTGATTATATGTATAAATTTTATTCTTTATATATTATATTACAATAATATATATAATTTATATTATATAATGTATTATTACAGTTTCATATATAAATTTACTTTTTCTCTCTGCATATTATATATGTATCACATATATATGCATATATGTATGTATGCAAACACACATATACATACATGTATGTGTATATATGAAATTCAACCCATTATTTTCCAAGATGTCATTCTTGTCTGTGGTTACTTCTGAACTACCTTCTGTATTCTTTGAACTTTAAAATATGTTCTAATGGCCCTCCTCTTGTTTTCTTTTCTTCTTCCTCTTCTTTCTTTTCCTTTTCTATCACCATCTCCTCATTCCAGTTAAAAATAGAAAAAAATAAACTTGTAACAAAGAAGTATAGTCAAGCTAAAGGAATCACATAATGGTCATGTCCAAAAATTTTTGTTTTCTTCAAAACCTTGAGTCAATCACCTCCTTATCAGAACATGGGCAACATACTTCTATAGGTCCTCTGGAGATGTGGTTATTACTTTGATTAGTTTGTTTTGATATCCATTTTTGTTCTCTCTCTCTCTCTCTCTCTCTCTCTCTTTCTCTCTTTCTTTCTCTGTCTCTCTCTCTGTCTTTCCTCTCTCTCTCTCTTTCTCTCTCTCTCTCTCTCTCTCTCTCTCTCTCTCTCTCTCTCTCTCTCCCCCCCCTCTCATACACACACACACACACACACACACACACACACACGCGCACACACACCCTCCTTTGTCTGGTTATTATTATGTTCCCTCTGCTGCTAGCTCATTCTGTAACTTCCCTCAACTCCTGGGATCTACTTATCTTGGAAAGTTTGTTACCACCCTTGTGGCCAACTCAACCTGGAATATCTTTCTACAAAGCCCACTCCCCTTTCTCTCATTAATGAGTTCCTCCTGCAGCCACCATTTTGTGGAGGGAGACAGTTCAGTCTGCCCCCATTCCCCTGCCAGCCCTGCCCCTGACATTTTGGACTTTGTTCTTTCTTTCTTTCTTTTTTTTTTTTTTTGAGGGGGGAAGGCAAGGCAATTGGGGCTAAGTGACTTGCCCAAGGTCACATGGCTGGTAGGTATCAAGTGTCTGAGGTCAAATTTGAATTCAGGTCCTCCTGACTCCAGGGCTGGTGCTCTCTTCACTATGCCACCTACCTGCCCCAACTTTTTGGACTTTGAAACCGTGCAGCTACCCAATACCTCTGCCTCTTCCCCCTGCTTTTCAGCTCTCTTTTGTATGTTGTCTTCCCCCATTAAAGTGTAAGTTCCTTGAGGGCAGGAACTGTCTTTCTTTTTGCTTGAATTTAGATCCCCACTAGTTAGCACAGTGCCTGGCACATTCTAAAAGCTTAATAAAAGATTTTTTCCTTTCTCCATGAATACATGAAGCTTTTCCCCCCAAAGAATTTTTTTTTCCTACCTGGGTATAGGGGCCCTTTAAGACCTTACCCAAGTTCTGTGAACTCACGGAGAACTCAGGATGACAGTGCAACTCAGGCTGGGTCCAAGAGGCGCCTGAGGCATATGTTCTGCCCCATGAACCACGTCCTGTTACACAGGTTCAAGGATTGCAGGGTATTGAGCACACGCCCGCTAACAGGAGAGCGCTCCCCTCCTGTGAGGAGCCTGTTGCTGAGGCACATGAAGGGGCAGAGTTGGGAAAGGTGATAAGGAGCAGGGAAGGGGATGGGGGAGGGAGAAAAGACAAGAGGTAAATGGTGACACGAGGCTAATGGAGAGGATGTGAGAAGAATAAAGAGGGCAGTGCACTTCCGCCTCTGGGGTCTGACTCCTTTGTCCAATTCCAGAGACGTCTGAAGGCTCACCAGTGGGCGACCAGAGAGGTACCGGTCGAGGAGGCGACCAGGAAGGTATCTATAAGGGCTAGCTTTGTGCAGTAGGACGGTATAACTGGGGAAATAATTATTTCAAGATCCAAAATAGCAAAATAAGGAGCCATATGAAATTCAAAATTCAAAAGTTCAAAGGAGAATTCTATTACATTTTTATTCTGATGCTGTGGAGATAACTGTGTTCTCAAAAGACTTGATGTATCAGCAGAATGACTGCCCTGGCAGGTCCTGCCCAGGAACACTTTGTGTTGAGATTCTCTATCTGTGGTCAGGTCAGCTGAGTTTGGAGAGGCTCATCATAACAAGATTGGCCGCCAGCTGATGGGCTTTTTTATTTTTAGCAACAATTCATGAAGTGGAAGGAGTCCTCTTATCATCAAGATCAAAACAGTGTTGCTGAATAAAGAGAAGTAAAGTACCATTCAGACTGTTGAATGAAGCAAAGAATAGTCTTCAAATTCTTATTGGCAACTAAAACTAGTGCCTTCCCTCTGAGATGACTTTCCCTTTACTGATTATATATCTTTTATGTACAGTTATTTGCATGTTGTTTCCTCCATTAGTCAGTGAGCTCATTGAGGGCAGGGACCACTGGATTTTTGCCTTTCTTCATAGCCGCTGTTAACAGGATTTTTCTTGTTTAGTGCCTGTCATGTAGCAAATGCTTAATAAATCTTGGTTGACTTGATGCCTAACAAAAGAGTTACCATATCTGAGTGTTTTGTGTTAAACTTTTTAAGTAAAAAAAAAAGTATTAGCCTCATTTAGCCTTACTGAACACACTGAAAATTCATTAGTTCAGTCCTTCAAATCAAGAGCTATAATAAGTAGGATTGATATTCAGAAAAATTACTCTGTTTTGGTTCTCTTTATGCAGAAAACTTAGTTAAAATTAGATGAAGCTGAAACTAACCCAGTTACCACTTGCAACTCTGCTTTCATGATGTGAGAGTTCAAAGAATGTGACCCTCTGCTAACCATTTCAAGTATGAATGGCACTACTAAGGCACAACCAAAATGGTGGAGTAGCAGGAAAGAGTCTAACAATCTCCATCACCACACCCCCCAACTCCTCCAAACAGATCTGGAAAATATATCAGGCTGAGTCCTTATCAAGAAACCCAAGAAAAAGTCACAATGAATTATTTCTCAAGCCTAGGTCAGCATAGACAAAAAGAAAGGTCTATGGACACTGAGGAAGGGATCTGGCCAGGAGCATGTTCTGACAGCATTCTAGCACACAGAGAGGTTGTTCACCAGAGCAAGAAGAGGTCCCAAGTATAGTAAGAAATGTCTAAAATCGTGCAGTTCTATCACTCACTACCCAGTGGCATTCCAGGGAGAGGAGCAGTTGCAGGACTAAGGTTTGTGTGTGTACCTAGAGCAAGAAGCAAATTCAGAAGCAAGCAACACTTGTATAGATGGAACCTCAGGAGTACAACAGCATCTTAGTTTCAGCTTCTAGCACAGTCTGAAACCTTCAGAGGAATAATCATAGCAAGAATCCCAGACCGAAGGGAAATTTACAGTTCTTTTATTCTAAGCCACCAGAGTTGTCCAGCTGGCTGACAGTGGCTGAATCTAGCAGTAATGCTGCACAGACCCAAACCCAGTTTAGGAACTTGTAGAGTTCAAACAGAAGGAGGGGGCTGTAATGGAAAGGGGAGGAGAGTGACCAGATTTTGTCCTGGATCAGACCACTTTGGGAGCACTGAAAGATCTCAGTTCTCTAGCCTGAGATATCCCCAAGATTCTAGAATAACAGAAAACTCAATACCCCAAGAAAATAGCAACAGGACCAGCTTAGATATACCTTCCAGAAGTGTGCAGAACTATCCCACCATGAATAATTATTATGGTGACAAGGATGCTAAAGACACAAATCCAGAAGAAGACAATGACTTTGAAACATCTATGAACAAAGCCTGTAACAACAACAGAAATAAAGCTTGGACACAAGTTCAACCAGAATTCCTGGAAGAGATGAATCAAAAATTAAAATTTATTTTTATAAATTTAATGAGAATGCTAGAGGGAAAAAATTAGAGAAGAAATGAGTTATGGAAGAAAGAATTGTAAAAGGAATTAACAGTTTGGAACAAATATTGCCCCAAAACCAAACTCTAAACATTAGAATGGACCAAATAGAAATTAATGACTCCATATGACAACAAGAAATATTAAAAACAAAGTCAAAAGACTTGGGGAAAAAGTAAAGGAAAATGGAAAATATCTCATAGCAAAAACAACTGACCTGAAAAATAGACCGAGGAGAGATATTTTAAGAATTCTTGGACTACCTGAAAGCAATGATCGAGAAAAAAATAGCCTAGATATTATGTTTCAAGAAATCTTAAAAGAAAACTCCCCTTAGAACTACTAAAGGGTAAAGTGGAAATAGAAAGACTCCACCAGTCACCTCCTGAAAGGAACCCCAAAATGAAAACTCCCAGGAACATTATAGTCAAAATCCAGTGTCCAGGTTAAAAAAAAAAATACTGCAAGTAACCAGAAAGAAATAATTCAAATACTGAAATAACCTCTTCCAAGAATCACGATTCGATAGGAGAAGGCGTGGATGTGTTCCTGGTGTAACATGGATTTAAATAGAGCATCCACAGATATTCTCTGCTGTCTTCCAGATTGTGTGGGAGTTTTGGGGCCATTTTTGGCCATGTAATGTCTCATTTTCAAATGGACCTGGTTTTTTAATATGACATAAAAGATCTTGAGTGGTTTCTTGTTCTACTTCTTACTCCCTACTACATATGACAGTTACCAAGAAGTTAAAGTATCACATCTATTTTTTTTTAAGAGAACATTTTTGGCAGGTAGTTTCTTGGTTGCAGCTCTCTAGATGGCAAGATATCATTTCATGAAAAGTGAAGAAGGAAGATCCTTCTATATTCCAATATAATTGCTACTCTACCGCTGTTCCCTGCATGGAAGAAGGACTCAATTAGGCGGGCTTTCACATGTGGTCCTTGACTACTTCTCTTAGGTTTTACCTTTTCTCTAGTAGATGACCTTGTGTATTTTGAAAGATCTGGAGATCTTTAAGTGGTGACAGCAATATCCCCTACAGTAATGGTAGTATAGTAGCAGGGGAAGTATTTGCATTGGAGAGAATGGTCAAGTCTGGCTTATTTCATTAACAGGCTTGTAGAGATAATGCCAAGTAGAGACCAATTGTCTCTTGAGGCTTAACTATTAGTATCTAAACAGATTTTACCAGTAGTTATAAGTGAAATCACTGAATTCTGTTTTAGTTGATCTGTTAATGTGCATGAAGATTCTCTTTTGCTTGTCATTGCTTTTATTTTGGGAGTAAAGTATCTATCCTATACCAGATTTATATAATACATTGACTGTCTCTTTTACATTCCTTTTTGAGGAGATCTCTCACTTTTACTGTAATTAGCGCTTTTACTATAACTGGAACCATCCTTGGGATGCTGGGACAGGGGGTTAATCAGTCAATTAGTGAGAAAATGGGAATCCTATTAATGCAGGGCAAGTAGGAATGCTAGCTACAGGACAGGGAGTGGTGTGCTCATCAGCTCCTGTGATTCCTAGGGTTATTGAATGGAAGTCTATGTCAAGAATTGCCCATTTTTCCCATTCACGTAGCACAGAGGTTCCCAAACTTATTTGGCCTACCACCTCCTTTAAAAAAAAATTACTCAGAACTCTCCTGGGAATCTATTTTCTTTAACCCTTTAAATTTGTGTCATTTCAAAAAGTTTTTTTTTGAAATGACACATCTTAAATTTAATAATTTATTGTAAGTTTGTGGGATTTTTCCTACATTGAAATTATGATGATACGATATTGTGTCATGTAACCATACAAGGTATTACACACATATATTCCTGTCGATCCATACTGGACTTTTCCCCAATTCGTGACATGCTCTCCTTCAAACTCTTCCTTGTTAAGACCTTGTTGACAGACTTGACCACTGATTGGTGTAGGGTTAATGGAATATAAGATCTTCCCCATCCATTAATAGGCTTACGTGACCACATGTGTTCCCTTTTTTCCTTGGAACAGGGGCTGTGTTCCCAGGTCTAAAGGTACACAGGTATTTCAATCATGAATGTCTTGATGCTTTGAGCTCTGACCCATTTCACAGCTGTGACACATCCTGAGTCACATAGAGCCCATATATTGCCTTGGGGGAGGAGTTTGCTTATGGGGAGACTTGCTTGCAGGAAGGCTTTCATCCCTTTTGGTACTGAGTCAATTAGGCACTGAGTCACGAGGGTTGTGATGCCTTGTGGCTCTGAGCCTATTAGTTGAAAACTATATATAGTAGGAAATTGGTATTTCACTCTGGGATTCACTCATAGGAAGAATGTTTCTTTGAGATTTGGCCAGACAAGACTCTGGGTAGCTATTGCTAAGGAGCCCCGGGCTTTGTGAACTCAGATGCTGGCACTCCCTGCCTGGTCTTGTGATTATGTATCTATTACTTTGTTTAGACAGTTGGAGCCCTGTTTATTGGATTCTCTCTTGGATACTCACTTCTTTCTACTTATCTGTCTGCTTTGTTTAATTAAAGTAAGATTGTTGACCTCTTTGAAGCTGTCTCCTTTAGAAAAGCAGATCAAAGGACCTGTGTTAGCAGCCCTTCTGTGTGCTGGTGTTATTGGTCTTACACCTCAACAACAGCTGCAAGTATCATTATGATACAATTGGTTATTGGTAGCTAAAAAGAATAATTATTTTATACAAATGAGATGTGGGAGGAATTAGATGAGGAAGAGGGCTTCTAGTTCTGGAAATTTACTTTCATCGGGAATGGGTTCAAGAGGGAACAATACATACATACATACATATATATATATCTATATATACATATATATATCTAGAAGAGTATAAGTCTTCTAAATTCAGAAAGAAATAAAATGCTATGGGGAGAGGGGAAAGGATAATGGAGGGGTTGATAGGGCAGGGTGAGAGAATAGGTCAAAGGCAGACATAAAAGTGTGTTTAGATTAATGGGAATGGGATGATAAGGGAAGGATTGTTGGGGTGGGTTAAGTAATAGGCAAGGTAATGGGTACAAGGAAAGAGGAGTCAGGAGAGATAGGAAATAAGACATGTACAAATATAAAAACAAAGATTAGGAGTAGAATCTCTTAAGGAAAATATATGCTTATATATGTATGTTTGTGTATACATGTACATGTATATGTATGTATATATCACTATCTATATATAAATATATCCATGCTTAATTGTAGCCTGGGGATGAGGGAGGAGGAAGGGGGAAAAGAACAAAGTAAAAAGTGTACAGTAGAGGACAAAAGAAGCAAAGAAAAGGTGGACAGCTTTCAACACAACTCCTAGTATGGAAATTTATTGCTATTTATTTTGAATTCTCTCATGTTTTGCTGTGTACATGACATATTTTTTCTTTTCTTATTTTATATTTGTTTTAATATTTAAGTTTATGTTTCTTTTTTCTTTTCTTTTCTTTTTTGCTTTTTGGAGGGCAACTGGGGTTAAGTGACTTGCCCAAGTTTACACAGCTAGTTTTTTGTGTTAAGTGTCTGAGGTTGGATCTGAACTCAGGTCCTCCTGGCTCCAGGGCCGGTGCTCTATTCACTGCACCACCTAGCCACCCCCTTCTTTTCTTATCATATATTTAAGTTTTAGTATCCAAGTCTAAAATTTTTAAAAGATTGAAAAAAATTTTGTTTCAAATTCTCTCCCTTCTTCCCCTCCCCATTCCCCACCACCATTGAGAGGGCAAGCAATTCAATATAGGTCATATATGTGCAATCATGCAAAACATATCCATAATAGTCATAATGTGAAAAAATGTGGGCAAAAAGCAATAAAAAACAAAAACCTAAAGAAAAATAAAGTTTAAAAAGTATGCTTCAATCTGTATTCAGATACTAGCAGTTCTTTCTCTGGGAATGGATAGTAATTTTCATCTTAAATCCTTCAGAGTTGGCTTGGATCCTTGTATTGCTGAGAATAGCTAAACTTCCCTTATAAGCTAGGATTGAAAAGAAATGATCTATCCAGAAATGTAAGCCTACTGGTTAATTATTTTAATCCTCCATCTACCAACCTTCCCCTACCCTTTTTTCCCCAACCATCTCCACATTCCAGAACTCTGTCATCATTAGGAAAAGTTCATTTCCTGCATTAGACCTTGGCAAAACATTGGTGTTACTTATAAGCATTGTGATTTTAAACAACGTCCCTGAAAATTGCTTCTGCAAAACAGTTTCCACGAGCTTCTCAAAAAACTCAGCATGAGAGCTCCTGAAAGTGAGAGGATTACCTATGTTCCCTGTACTATATTAGCACATCACTATTGCAAAAAACAAACAAACCCAAAAGGCTCTTCCCCTTCTGCTAATCACTGTCATCCTGGAATAAGACCACTTAATATTAGCACAGTAGAACCACTTACAAAGGGAAAAACTCAATTAGTGTAAAGCTGACAGAAAACCAGCAACACTTTCATTTTCTTATTTTCTTGAAAGAACCAAGGAAACTGTGAAGACTTTGTTGGCCAAGATAAAATCTGAGGGTTAGAAGAACAGCTCTAGAGCATGTGCCACACTTCTATTTGGGACAGACATTGCAGTTGACCATTAGAATAAATTCAATTCAGAATTGAATAAGAGAAAGGGAGAAGAGAATGGCATATGGTACTTTGGCAGTTTCATAGGGCCTTTAATAATGTCTAGTGCATCGCTGGTGCAAAGACTCTCTTTTAAACATCTCCAGTTCTATGCTTATAACTCTGGAAACACCAAGGTTTCTCCAGGGAAGTAAAGCTGTGGCCCAAACAGCAGTAAAAAGACAAATGGTGAACACAAATGAGTATATTTCCAAAGATGATTTGTATTCAGAGTGGTGTTAAACAGTGTTGTTGAGAAAATTTATGTTATAAAGAGGAGTTGGCCAAGTCATGTCAGATGAGTGAAGGACAATTGGGTCGCCTAAGGGGTGCATTGGTACCTTAACAATGTTTTTTTTTTTAAGTCATCAAAAACAGATGGAAGCCTCCAGCACATTGAGTGGCTCCTGTTTGGAGGAACTATGTAAGAACTTGGGTGAAAATCACACTTGAATGAGAAGGCATGGATGAGATCACAGACCAAACAATCAAGAATTAAGTAATCAACCAATCAAGAAGCACCTATTAAGCATCTAAGGGGAAACATTGAGTTTTTCACTTTGCAAGTTATTCTACTTAACTAGTTTTAAATGGTCTTATTCCAGGATTAAAGTGATTAGTAGAAGGGGAAGAACCTTTTGGGGCTTTTGTACTAACACAGGCATCCCTCTTGCTTTCAGGAGCTCATGTCCTGAATTCATAGGGCAGCCCAATGGAAACTTTTGCAGCAGTGATTTTCACTGACATTCTTTAAAATTATAATGCTTAGAAGTAACATCAGTATGTTGCCAAGGTCTAGTGTAGGAAATGAACTTTTACTAATGATGACAGTGTCCTGGAATGTGGAGGTTTTTTTGTTTTGTTTTTAAGAATTGGTAGATGGAAGATTAAAATAATTAACCAGTAGGCTTGCATTTCCAGATAGGTCATTTCCATTCAAACAATCCAATCCTAACTTATAAGGGAAGTTGTTCTTTGATCTATTGACATAACCAAGGAAAGAAGAGAAAAATATCTTCAGCTAGAATGCATTGAAAAAGGGATAGATGATACAATGACAAGCTCTATACTGTAATGAAAATAAAACTGCCAAGCTTTCAATTCTAGAATCATAGAAACATATCAGAGCTACAAGGGAAGGTAAGGATCATCTAAGTCAAACGCCAACTTGCTGGCCATGGACCTCTGGAAGCTGGTAGTTGCTGTAGGGTGATACAATCTGTAGATGGAATTTTAAAAATATACACATATGTATATGTATGTATATGTGTATGTATACATAAAATATAAACATAGATACACAAAGATACACATATGCACACATTACAATTTTCACATATGGGTATATTACATATAATTATGATTAATAAAGTGCTTATTTTAAAACTACTGATTTTATACAAGCTCTTTTTCATCAGTATTTCACTGTTATGGGGAGGGGTCTGTGTCTCTGTCAATTTTTTCATGTTAAAGAGGGGTCCTTATATTCAAAAAGTTTGAGAACTATTGATCTAACCAAACCCCCTGATTTTACAGATAAAGAACATAAGTCCCAGAGAGGAACAGATTTGCTGAAGGCCATATAGCAAATCAGTAACAGAGACAGACTTAGAATCCTAGGCTCATGGAAAGCTAGTCCAAGTGTGCTTTTTACTATATCCAACTGCCTGCCCAAGGCCTTACATCATTTTGTGGCATGACTCCCAAGGTAAAAATCCAGTGTGTAGACATCAAATAACATACATAGAAAGACAGCTGTCAAACCTTTCTCTCTCTTTAATCCTCACCCCCTACTTGTTAGGCTCTGTTTGGAACTGTAATGTTGCAATTGTTCCCTGCCCTAGCAAGCTTTCCTAGAAGATGAAAATAGGTTTGTTTCCTTTGAAGACTTCAGTATTTCTATATAATCAACAGGTTATCAGAAAAGAGGGAGAAGGAATGGAACTTGCTATTTCTCATAAATGGAGCATGTGAAAAAAATATACAAACATAAAGGAAGGGGTTGGTGGGAAGCGGACATCTAACAAACCCCATTCTTATCTGTATTAGACAAAGGAGGTTTGCACACACACACACACACACACACACACACACACACAGAATTTTGTATAGAAATACTTCAAGTGGGGCGGCTAGGTGGTGCAGTAAGTAGAGTGTCGGCCCTGGAGTCAGAAGGACCTGAGTTCGGATCCGGCCTCAGACACTTAACGCACATACAAACAAAAAAAAAACCTAGCCATGTAACCTTGGGCAAGTTACTTAACCCCAATTGCCCTCCAAAAAAAAAAAAAAAAAAGAAAGAAAAGAAATACTTCAAGCTCAAAAAGGAAAAGAAGCAGGCATAGTGGCATAGATTAAGAAGTTGGATATAACTTAAAACCAGAATAAACTTCCTTATCCTGAAGTGGGGATTGAAAGAGGGAGAAAAAAGAAAAGGAAAGGAGAGGGGGAAAAGAAAAGCAAGTTGTTTTTGTTTGTTTGTTTTAAACAATTGGGGTTAAGTAACCTTGCTTAAGGTTACACTGCTAGTTATTTATGTGTGCGTGCTAATTTTCTGAGGAGGAACCAATCCTGGGTCCTACCGACTCCGGGGCTGGCACTCTTACTGCGGCCACCTAGCTGCCCCAAGAAAATCAAAGGGGTACCTTAGATTGACAGAAAAAATAAGAGAAAGAATTGCACATGATAAGAAGATTATAATCTGCATTCATGAACAAAGTATGCAATGAAATCATGACTTCATTTAATTATCTAAGTAATTGGGGTGGAGTCAAGATGGCAGAGTAGAAACAGGACCTCCACTGGGCTCCCACCACTTCCAATTCATGTAAAAGGTGACTCTGAACAAATTGGAGCTACAGAACCCACAAAATGACACAGAGAAGCTAACCTTCCACTGAGGACAGCCCAGCAGCCTGGCAGCAAGCAGTCAGTGCAGCGCTCTGGGAGCTGACCCCAGCCTTGTGGGAGCCAGAGGTTTTAGCCCTAGGACAGGCCTGACTAGCTGCTGGCTGGAGGGACTTCAGATCACCAGCAACTGTGGTGGTTTCCAGAATTATCAACCCATAGATGCTAAGGACAAAATGAGAGGTCAGTGCACTGTGGACTTTGGGATCCAGTAGTTTGGGAATGCAGTCAGCCTTTATCCCCTGGAGAGAGAAGCCTCTGAGGTGTTGTGGTCATGCAGCCACCACCATGTGGCAGCTTCAGCTCCTGGCTTCAGACTTTAGGGGTACCAAGCAACCAGTGGGAGGGGTAATTGCTCTTGCTTTAACCTGCTTGGATCTAGATTGTGGTCTAGGGTGGAGGTCCTGGGGTGTGTGACCAGCTTGCCAGAGCATGTGGAGGCTTCAGAGGGGGCACCCAACTAATATCTTTGGCATCTGAGAAAACCCCAGCCTTTGGGATGAAACTCCCCTGTCTGGTAGCAGAGTCCTACTGTGGCAAAAAGCCCAAAAGTCAAGTAATTGAGTGGTAACATGAGCAGTCAAAGGAAGCAAACCAAGCAAAGCAATCCAACTTTACACTCCTATTTTGGAGACAAAAAGGATCAAAGCATGGAACAGGAGGAAGATAGCAAAGTCACAACTCCTGCACCAAAAGCTTCCAAGAAAAATACGGGCTGATTACAGGCCATAGAGGAGCTTAAAAAGGATTTTGAAAATCAAATAAGAGAAGTGGAGGAAAAATTGGGAAGAGAAATGAGAACAATGCAAGAAAATTATGAAATGAGAGACAACAACCTGATTGAAGAAAATAATACCTTAAAAAATAGACTAACTCAAATGGCAAAAGGAACTCAAAAAGGCAATGAGGAGAAGAATGCCTTAAAAAGCCAAATTTGCCAGATGGAAAAAGAATCTCAAAAGCTCACTGAAGATAACCATTCCTTCAGAATTACATTGGAGCAAATGGAAGCTAGTGACTATGTGAGAAATCAAGATACTATTAAAGAGATCCAAACAAATGAAAAATAGAAGGCAATGTGAAATATCTCATTGGTAAAACCACTGACTTGGAAAATAGATCCAGGAGAGATAATTTAAAAAATATTGGACTACCTGAAAGCTATAATCAAAGAAAGAATCTAGAAATCATCCTTCAAAAAATTCCCAAGGAAAATTGCCCTGATGTTTTAGAACCAGAGGGTAAAATAAAAGTTAAAAGAATCCACCGATCACCTCCTAAAAAAGATCTCAAAAAGAAAACTCCTAGGTATATTATAGCCAGGTTCCAGACTTCCCAGATCAAGGAGAGAATATTACAAGCAGCCAGGAAAAAACAATTTGGATATTGTGGAAACACAATCAGGATAACACAGGATCTGGCAACTTCAACATTAAGGGACCAAAGGGCATGGAATATGATATTCCAGAGGGCAAAGGAGCTGGGATTAAAACCAAGAATCACCTACCCAGCAAAACTTAGTATCATGTTTCAGGGGAAAATATGGTCATTCAATGGAATAGAGGACTTTCAAGCATTCTTGAGGAAAAAACCAGAGTTGAATAGAAAATGTGACATTCAAATACAAGAAGCAAGAGAAGCATGAGAAGGTAAACAGGGAAAAGAAATCATAAGGAACTTATTAAAGTTGAACTATTTACATTCCTACATGGAAAAATTATAATTGTAACTTATGAAACTTTTCTCAGTATGAGAATAATTGAAGGGAATAGAAATATATATGGGATATGGGCATATGAATACATATGTGAATGTGTGTATATATGTGTATAGGTATACATAGATAGAGGGCATAGGACCAGTTTAGTGGGAAGGTATGATACTTAAAAGGTGAAATTAAGAGGTGAGAGAGGAATATAATGAGAGGAGATGGGGAGAGACAGATTGGGGTAAACTATCTCATATAGAAGAGGTAAGGGGAAATGGTTACAATGGAAGGGAAGAACAGGAAATCAGAAGGGAATGGGTCAACCTTATTCTCATTGAATTTGGCTTAGGGAGGGAATGACATACACACTAAGTACGGTATCTCACCCTACAGGAGAGTGGGGGTAAGGGGATGAGAGAGGGTAAGATGGAAGGGAGGGCAGGCTGGGGGAGAGGGAAGTTGGAAGCACCCACTTTTGAAAAGGGACAGGATTAAAGTAGAGAATAGAACAAGTGGGAAGTGGGATAGGAGGGAGGGAAATATAGTCAGTCTTATACAATATATCTACTATGGAAATGTTTTGCATAGCTACACATGTACAACCTATATTGAATTGCTTATCTTCCCAGTAAGGGTGGGTGACAAGGGAGGAAGGGAAAGAATCTGGAATCCAAAGTTTTAAAGTCAAATGTTTAAAATATATATATATATATATATATATATATATATATATATATATATATATATATGTGTGTGTGTGTGTGTGTGTGTGTGTGTGTGTGTGTATACTATTATCAATATTATTTTACATGTAAATGGAAAATAAGACATACAGGTACTGGGACATAGAAATTTCACTGTGCCCTACTGGAAAGTTGGAGGGGATATGGGGGAAGATATGGGAGAGAGCAGATTGGAGGAGGGGATATCCAATGGGATCGCTATTTTGGGATGGTGGGTAGGGGAAAAAAGGGGAGAAAATTTGTAACTCAAAATCTTGCAGAAATGAATGATGTAAACTAGAAGTTAATAAAGCATTTGACTAAATAAAAATTATCTAAGTAATTGCAAAGAACTGTGAGAATATAATAATAATAATAGCAGATATTTATATAAACCTTTTAAAGCTTGCACAGTAAAAGAAACCTTTTTTTAATCCACACCTGTGATTTCATTGGTATTAAGAACTTCCTCTACTAATGCAGATCTCCTGTTGTATTGTATGGGGAGAAGTTAGGTGACTTGTCCAGGGATACTGAACCAACTATTATCAGAGGTAAGACTTGAACTCAGACCTTCCTGATGCTAAGATCAGCTCTCTATCCAATATGTCACACTGCTCCTGATTACAAGATGGGTTGCATAATTATCTAATTCTATTACAAATAAGATAGCCTTTCCTCCAAAGAACTTTGCAAACACAAAAAAACATCCTCAGTTGGAGCAGTTTTTCATCATTGAGGATAAAATCTTGTTTTTGGAGACCTCAGAAAGTTATTTGGAGCCAGGTCTAATAAGTAAGTCAAGTGATACCTATCTTAGTAATCTGGGCTATACTATTTTTTGGCTAAAAAGAAGAAACTTGTAAACTAGCTCTTAAAGCATGTGCAATTCTCTCACTTGAATGTATGTACAGATAATCTGGAGCAGGTGGTAGAAACAAAAGCACTAGAAGCTCTAGTCTCAGGGAACATTCCCAAAGGACATCCCTTAGTCTAGACTCTTGATCCATCGCTGCTTCTCTCTCTAATCAGGGTCTTATTCCTGAAGTCTGTTACTTTCCTTGTGAGCAGTGAGTTCCCACACATGTGGTATTTAGATTTCCTGGAAAAGAAATACCAAGTTTTGTTGTAACATTGCATCCTTTAGCCCTGCAAGCTCCACAGAGTAAGTGAATGAGGAGAGCCATTCCATGAAAACCTCCAGGCTGATGTGTGTGTCTAGAGGCTGAATCACTTAACCAAGGCATGTCTGAGGTTACTGGAGACATTCTCCATTGAGGTGGTCCTTGTGCTCAGTCAACTTCATTGATGAGTCCTTTGTCTACTTCCCATTAGACTAGGAACATCTCTGAGAGTGGAGTCTCTTTAATTTCCATGGTGCCCAGAAATCAAACGGACAGACATGTTTAATTTTTAAAGACACAATAATACCTGACATTTAATAATACTATTTTGCTTTGGATTCCTGGTACTTTGGCAGTTATTATCCTATTTTTCTTCCCAAATACATAGAGGCAGCATAGCTTGTTAGTGGCTTTCACCTTGGAGTTAGAACAATCTGAATCCAAGTTCTATGCTTGACACATACTATTTGTGTAACTCTGGACAAGACAACTCCTCAATGACCCACAAAACCCTCTAAAACTGTTTGCTTCTGATTTGCAATAGTAGAGAGAATTTCTTCATCAAGGATACCTACATGGATTAAATCTATACAAATGAAATCATATGTCCAGACCTCCTTACCATCACCTATCCCACATATACACAATATATGTGCTTTACAGATGAGGAGGAAAATAAGTCCCACAAATGCTAAATGATAATGCTGAAGATCATATGGCAAGTCAACAACAAAGCTAAGACAAGAAAGAAGTTCTCCTGATCTAGTCTTCTTCCCACTATTACATGCCTTTTCCAAGCTTTATCATATCCTGAGAGGTAGATTGCAAAGATATTATGATTACTGTTGTTCAGATGGGAAAATGAAAGCATAAAGAATTTAAATGACTTGTCACAGGTTACACAGTCAGACTGGGAGCAGAGCTATGAAAAGAATCTGTGTCCTCTTTTCTTTTCCCTCTATATATACTATTTTACTTGGTGATATCATGAACTCTCATGGATTTGATGAGGCTGACTTCTGCCTAGCAACAATAAGAGCCTTGCTTGAATCTAAATCTGCCCAGTAACAGGGGGCTCTGCCTGTTAACACACCTGCTTCTCCTTTCCTGCCTCTTTCCCTGTAGTTAAAAGTACCTACCACACCTGCTTCCTTTTCCCTGTGGTTAACTGCCCATGGGGCAGGAGCATATCCCACTCCTGGCTGAATACCCAAGATTTGTGTATAAAACCAAGCCCTGTCCTTTTCCAAGCTGCTGGTGACCCTCCCTGCCACTACTTTTGCATCAATAAAGCCCTCTTGACTAGGAGAATATCTGCCTCTTGAATTCTTTCCTGATGACCCAATTTCTAAACCTTCTCATTCTCTTCAGATTCAGTAAGATGACTCTCAGATTTACTTGAATAGCCCTAACGTCTTTCCCAGTGTCCATTCTCACATCTCTGAATATTAGACATCTCAAACTGGACGTCTTGCAAACCAATTACACTCAACATGTCTAAAACTGAACTCATCATCTTTCCCCCAAAACCCTCCCCTTAATTTCTCTGTTACTGTAGAGATTACCAACATCCTTCTAGTCTCTTGGACTCAAACCTCATTGTCACCCTCTACTCCTTACTCTCATTCACTGTATCAAATCAATTGCCAAGTCCTGTTGTTTCTATCTTCATGACATCTTTCATATATATCCCCTTTCCCCCCAGATACTGACACCATCCTCATCACCTCATGCCTGGACTAGAGTAATAGCCTGATGGCTGGCTTCCCCACTACAAGCCTGTTCCCACTCCAATCCATTCTTCCACTCAGTTGTCAAATTGGTGTTCCTAAATTATGGATCTGATTGTATCAGCCTGCTAGTCAATAAATTCTAGTTTCTCCCTATTCTCTCCAGGATTAAATATAAAATCTTCTCAGGTTTTTAAAGCCCTTCACAACATGATTCTTTCCTATCTTTCTAGTGTTCTAACACCCTCCTCCCTTCCATGTACTCTAAGGTCCAATGATAACTAATTTCCCTGCTGTTCCTCACATATGAAATTTCACCTTCTGACTGAGTTTTCTCACTGGCTGTCCGCATACCTAGAAATTCTCTCTCTTCTCATCTCTATCTCCCTGCTTCTTTGGCTTCCTTCAAGTCTTAGCTAAAGTCCCACTTTTTCCCAGTCCCCCTTAATCTTGCTGCCTTCCCTCTGAAAATATGCCTAATTTATCCTGTATACATCTTGTTTTTACATAGCTGTTTGCATGTTGCCTCCCTATTAGACCATAACTCTCCTATTAGACCATTGGACCATCTCTAAGAGCAGGGAGATATTTTACACTTTCCCTTTTATCCCTAACCTTTAGCTCAGTGCCTGGTGCATAAGTAGGAACTTAACAAATACTAGTTGATTGACTAACTCAGTCCTTTGTCCTTCCATTCCAGGTGTGAAAGTACATACCCCAATTGTTGAAATTAAGTGTCAGATCAATGCTACTGAAAGCAGTAAGATCCATGGACAGAATTTTACAGTGAGTAATCAGCCAAGCAATAATATAGCAATATATTGGTGGAATCTGGTTAATGGCATTGATGAAATGATATTGGGTAAGAGTGATGTTATGTGGGATGTGCCCATAACTACTTCTTTTTTTGATGCACATCCCAAGAATTGGTGGTGTGACTGGAACAAGGCCAGGGCCCAGGCAAATTTTTAATCTGACTTCACTTAGCACAGTATGGACTATAAAAGCAGTAATAGTAGCGAATTTGAAACATAATATCAATGTCATAATAATGTACCTAACATGTCTGAACATAGAATAAAAGGCAGGAAGCAAGGATACTGAAAAAGTAGCATCAGTTTATTAAGCTTTGACCTTAGCAGATAGTACACACCCCCAAAAAAAGCATTCTCTCCAGCTAATAGTTTTCTTTGAAGCTCTAATTGGCCATTATTTGAGTAAGTGAAGAAAAAACATAGGGAGGCAGCTTGTAAAGGGCAAATGTGAGTGAAAAAAAGGGTAGCTCTGTGTGTGTGTGTGTGTGGGTACACACATTCTGGATTGGGGGGAGTGGCACTAATCAGGGCAGCTTCCTGCACAAAATTCTTCCCTGTGCTTATTTTTATGTGGCAGGGTGCCTGCCCAATTCAGGCTCTCAGTGCTCTTTTTGACAGCTATTTGGATGCACCAAATTCACTGATTTCTAATTACTACATGCTGAAATTGCTCTTTGGAAAGTATTTTGGTAGTTACACCCACTGGCATGCTTAATTACCCATGTCATTAAGGGCCCAAAATACATCCCTTGAAAGTGTAACCTTTTCCAATTTTCAGGGGGTAATTTTTAGTTCAGCTAGCTAAGATTTATCCATCCCTAGATGGCTTTTAAACCACTTTATAACTGAAACAGGACCATTCTTCCACCTAAACTAGGCATATCAGGGGATAGTGAACTATCTGGGAGACAAAGGTAGGAACTAGATGGACAAGTTTTCACTTGGCCTGATGCATTAACCATTATCTTCACTTGCCAGCAGCTATACAGCTTTAGGAATTCTTAGGATCTCTCCATCATGCCTTCCTCCTCCAGGAAACTTGTCATTGGGAAATCTCATTATCCTGCAACATTGAATCTGCCTGATACTTACTTTTCATCAGTACCTTCTACCCCTCTGCTTAAGGCCTCTGAGAGAGGACAGGGCCATGGACTCTTTTTTTTTCTTTTTAAAAATTTATTTATTTTTAGCTTTCAAGATTCACTTCCATAAGATTTTGAGTTCTAAATTTTCTCCCCTCCTTCCCCTCCTCCCTCCCCAAGATGACGTGCAATCTGATATACATTCTACATATATGTTCATATTAAACATTTTCATATTAGTCATGTAAAGAAGAATAGGACTAATGGGAGGAGCCACAATAAAGAAACAAAGCAAAACAAAAAGAGAGCAAACAGTATGTTTTGATCCGAATTCAGACTCCTGAGCTCTTTCTCTGGGTGTGGGCAGCATTTTCCATCATGAGTCCTTTAGAGCTGTATTAGATCCTTGCATTGCTGAGAACTAAGTCTATCAAAGTCGATCATCCCACAGTGTTGCTGTTACTGTGCACAATGTTCTCCTGGTTCTGCTTACTTCACTCAGCCTCAGTTCATGCAAGTCTTTTCAGGTTTTTCTGAAATCTGCCTGCTCATTATTTCTTATGGAACTATAGTATTCCATTATATTCCTATACCACCACTCATTCAGCCATTTCCCACTTGACAGACATCCCCCCCAATTTCCAATTCTTGGCCACCACAAAAAGAGCTGCTATAAATATTTTTTGTACATGTGGGTCCTTTTCTCTTTTTTATGATCTCTTTGGGATACAGACCTAGAAGTGACATTGCCGAGTCAAAGGGTATACACAATTTTATAGCCCTTTGGGTATAGTTCATGGGCTCCTTTTAAGAAAGGAGCTTGGCACAGTCTTTTCCCCATTTCCCACCAGCTACACCACTTTTGGATTTCTTTGGACTTTTCCATCATACCCTTGATCTGGATACTCTCCCCTACACCACCTTTTCAGTTTTGGGGTTTTTTTTTCTATGTTGGCTTTCCCCATTGGATTGTAAACTCCTTGAGGGCAGGAATTGTCTTCTCTCTTTTTTAAACTTATATTTGTATCCTCAGCACTTATCACAATGCCTAGGACATAGTGGCACTTAACAAATGTTTATTGACTGATTGTTATAATATTCTCCACAAGTAGTGGTTTGGGTACCAGAAAAAGATTCAAAGTCAATGTAATTTATATGTGAAATATAACTAAATGTCTCAGTTTTATACCTGGCTCTCTCAATGGTCTCAATCTCATCTGTAAAATAAGGAAATTGGAATACATAATCTCCAATGTCCTCTCCAATACTAACATTTTGAGATTCTATTATTTTAACAGTCTGGTAGAGAGGAGGGCTGGGGACAATTTCATGAGGAATATCAGTAAAGTGGCATTTAATTTGTAACTATAAACCAAAGATTTATCAGATTCTTCCTCCCTCTACCCCCACCCCAATCCTTTTTTTCCCAAACTGTAATGAACCTCTCTCTTGATTCTTACCTGTCAATCAATCAACAAGAATTTATTAAGTACCCACTATGGACAGCAGAGGATAAGATGGATAGATAGTGTCACAGAAATAATAAACATGAACTTAGACTTCAGGAGATAGGAGAGGATAGAAGAGCCAGGCATGCTATTATCCATGGGGTCAAAGAAGAGTCAGACATGCCTGAACAACAACAAAATGGTCCAGGCCCTATGTCCCCCACCTGATATCAAGGACTTGTCAATGTGATGAGTCTATGGTGCCAGAGAGGCTGTATCACAAGTCACAGGTTGTACTCAATAGTTAACTTTCTAATCTATTACTTCTTAAGCCACCCCTACCAGTCAGGAATAACAGGACTTTAATAACAGGAATAACAAAGGACTTTACTTAACTACCTTCCAGCACCCCCACCACCCCACTCCTCTCCAACCACCATTAACAGGCTTGGAACTAGAAGGGACCTTCAAAGTCATCTGGTTCCAGAGAAGTTGGGTAACTCCCCTTTTGTAAATGATTATGGAATTATTGTATCATCCAAGGTCACATGGGCAGTAAATTAAAGACTTGATGACTTGTGCAATAGACAAAAGTTTCATATTTCAGATATCATGAAAATTGATGCATTGGCTATTGTATGCTGTTGTTGATCGTGGGCTATTGTAAAAAGAATTGACTGGTTTAGACCTTGGTGAACACCAAATAACATGATAAAGAATAAAATAGATTCAATTTTTTCACACACAAGAAAGTTATTGGTGTGGGAGTTATCTCTGAGTCAGCTGTCTGTGTGCAGTCAAACAAGTGACTTGCCAGAGCAAAGAGTAGAATTAGTAAAAAAAAAAAAATTAAATTTAAAAAACCAAGGAGAATAACAATAAGAAAAAGATATGGTAAACAATTGAGATCACTTAACCCTGTTATTTTTTTTTAAAGTAACTGACAAAAAGGGGGAATGGACAATGGAAATCACAGGGAATGTTTACTACTCAGACTGTAATGGGCATTTATATAGACAATCTTTCCTGTTTATCAACAGTGTGTCTGTCTAGGCTACACGGTACAGACACCATGAGTTAGGCCCAGAATTTAACTGTAGGAAGAGAGTGGGCTGGGTTGACTTTGGAAAATTGCAAAGCTTCCCACGAAAGCAAAGGCCCACTTTAAAAATACCAACCATATGGCAGCAAGACATAGAATATAATAGCTTGTGAAGAAATAAAAATGAATGTCACACAGATGGCCATGAGGAGGAGCTGGCTGGGTGTGAGGAAGCTGCAATGTGACCAATAAGGAGCTCTGAAGAACAAAAGGTATGAGAGCTCTCTTCACCAAGAAATTATATGATAGGAAAAGAATTTGGGCTGGTCATGAGCAAGTGTGAGGGATTAACTGTCGGTAGACAGCTAGAATGACCTAGTGGTTCTTTATTATGGTTAGGAGATAGCTAGGAAGGGCTCCACTATGCTGGGTGAAACACATGACCAGCTTTGGGGAGAACAAGGACAAGTTGCAGTATGGACAGGCATGGGTGGGTTGCAATCTGTCTGATTGGAGAAACTTCCAAATTGATGACACAGAGATTCTTTTAGGTAAATGAGTATCATTTGCAGACAAAAGAAGTTGCAGGGGTGTGGAGGTCATGGTTTATTCCTTCTTCCTACTCTTCTGGCCTCAATTAGCCTGAGACCCCTTTTTCTCATTCCCTGTGGGCTTTCCTGCTTTCCTACTTCCTGTGGGGGTAGGAGCCAACTGAAGGTCTCAAGGGTCAAGGCCTTGGGATATTATTCTCTGGATCACTGAAGGGAAGAAATATCTCCCACCCCAATCTTAGCACCATGGGCAAAGTTCTATCCTTGGCTAGGTGTAGCTTTAAGAGGAGATGTAAATTCTCCACCAGATAGGAACTCTCTCAGCGTGCCAATCTGGCTGCTTGGTTAAGAAACATGCTTGATAGATTTTTTCAAGGCAAAATATTTTAAAGCAAATATGATTCTGGTAATCAGCTGATCTATGAAACTCCTTCAGTCAACAACAGACAAACTGATCTGATGATTGGCTAGCAAATTATTCAGGTGGACCCCAGAATTAGCCAGTTTACATAACCCAGTTATGGGTTAATGCATATGATCACTTTGGGCTTTGGTTTCCTCATCTGCAAATTGTGGACACTGGAGCTGTGGGGTCCCCCTTCCATCTCTAATGGAATGACGACAAGTTGGACCCAGAGTTGAGCAAGAGGAAGAAAGTGAGCTGGATTGTCTTTGGGAAATTACAAAACTCCTTTAATGACCCCAACCTTCTTGGGAAAGTAAAAATAGAATGTTCTATATTCTAACTCTTTTGTGGTTGCAGCCTTTCCCAAACCAAAGCTCAGGCCTTGAAATCTTACCTGCAATGAAGGTTGAGAATAATAAACCAACTGAATTGGGGAACTAAGCCAATTCTCTGGGGAGTTCAAATGGAAAAACAGCAACCCCAGAGTGCTTTCTTCTTCATTCATCTGGAGGACTCAGACAAGAGCAGGTTTTTGACCTACATTTCCCCCTAACTTTTCATATGTAGAGAGTGAGATAGGGTTTCTGAACTAAGACAGCTCATTAGTCACAAGGGATCTAGGGTGTTCTAGGGAAGAAGGGGAACTGTTTGAAGAGAAGAAATTCCATACCTGCCCAGGCTTTTATTCCTCATTTGTAAAATAAGGATAATACCATCTAGCTGTCCACCCACAAGGTTGGTGGGGAAAGTGCTTTTAAACCTTAAAGGACAAAAGAAATGGCAACTATTGTTTAGGGGAGTAGAAAGGGATTCCGTCAGATTTTACCCTTAGGTCCCTGCCCCTCTGGGACGCTGAGGAGCTCTTGCTGCCCCAGGAAACCTTTTTCTCCATGATTCAAGAAGGCCCAGGCTATTTCACAGTTTCCATAGACAATCAAAAAAATATTCACGTGCTGGCACTGTACTAAGTCCCCACCATCCAAAGAAAGAGGGGGAAACAATGCTGCTCTCAAGGAGCTTATTATATTCAGCACTTTCTTAACAATCTTATATTCAGCACTTTCTTAACAATCAAGGGACCCCTAAACACAATTTGTAGTCTTTAAGTTGTGACTTAACCGGGAGCATCATGTGGTCAGGATGTCTCAGAAATGGGATCTGAACTCTGTTCTTCTTGAGTGCAGCTTTCTCCATTCCTCCTGCTGCCTCTTAACCTATGTACTTCAAAGCTAGTGTCATAAATGATGAAAAGTTCTCCATGGCTTTTATTAAAGTCAGGAAAATACAATATGGTTACACAGTTTGTGTCTGAAACTATAGTGAGTAGAAAAAAATTATGTGAGATTTAGGACAAACTCATTCTAAATATTTAGAGATTTGTTTCAGAGTTACTAATTATCCCAAGGGACTTCAAAATACATAATGAACTAAATGAAACAAGAATTTTTTAGACTTAATTAGTTCTTTGCCCTGATAGGATGAATCCTATAGAGCCAGAGGAGTCTAGAAGAAACATTCAAACTTTGTATATGACAAAAAAGGACAAGTCAGAAGTAAGAAAGGTGGTATTTTGGTTGACTTTGATAAAAGCCTGGGAGTCAGAAAGACAGACATAGGTTCAAGTCTCACCTATATAATACATATTTCAGTGAAACCCTAGGGAAATCACTTAGCCTCTCAGGACCCTAAGCAGTGCTCTTAGACCAGACAGTTGCTGATCTAGCTTGCTGGAGGGAATTTTCTCCCCAGGAGTTGCCTATACCAATGCAATCAGCAAGCTGGACCCAAGACAAAAAATTTAGGGAAACACATTTAACTATATTTTCCCTAACATTATACAGAGATAATTGGTATTCAAAGCCCTAACTCCAAAGCACTTTAAGGAGTGCCTTCTGTGAATCTTCAAAGACAGTTTAAAATCAGTATATATTATATTATAGTGATAAGTATATTTTATTCTATTTTAGCCAGAAATCTTAATATCTTTGAGGACAGGGTCCATATATTCTTTCTTCAAATTTCCCTCAATCTTTGGCACATTTAGTTTACATAGTAAACCCTCGGCTGAACGATATTGATAAATCATGTCATATTACATAAGTTTAATTTCAAATCAAAACATCCATAATTAGAGTACTCCATTTAGGGAAGAAGGTAAGTTTGCTGTAGTAAGGTTAAAATCCTTACTCAGTCACCAAATAATTGTGTGACCCTACATGTCTCTGTTATTTCACCTGTAAAATCCTTATACTACTTTTCTTCTAAGTTTTCTCTGGGGAAAGTGTGTTGTAAATTGTTGTAAATTTCTTTCTTTTTTTTTTTGGAGGGCAATTGGGGGTAAGTAACTTGCCCAAGGTCACACAGCTAGTTTTTTGTGTTAAGTGTCTGAGGCCGGATTTGAACTCAGGTCCTCCTGACTCCAGGGCTGGTGTTCTATTCACTGTGCCACTAGCCACCCCCAATTGTTGTAAATATTAAAGCACTGTATAAAGATGAATTGTGTTATTAGTCATTCTGTACCTGCTCTAAGTTTTCTAACACCTACCATGTTAAATTGTAAACTGTTATAGAAGACCCAGATCTTAAATTGTTCTTCTTGTTGTTCTGTTGGTTCAGGTGTGTCTGACTCACTGCGACCCCATTTAGCGGTTTTTTTTGAGCAAAGATACTAGAGTGGTTTGCCATTTCCTTTGCCAACTCATTTGACAGATGAGGAAACTGAAGTAAACAGATTTAAGTGACTTGTCCAGGGTCACACAGCTAGTAAGTGTCTGAGGCCAGATTTGAACTCATGAGATGAGTTTCCCTGACTCCAGCCCCAGCACTATATGCACTATCTCGCCACCTAGCTGCCCCTAGATCTCAAATAGGGACCTGCAGTCCCAATGGTCCCCATAGATGATGGGGTCCTTAGATGAGGAAAATGATGGACATTTATTGCAGTTTAATGGAGAACATACAGGACTAGGATTCAGGAGATTTGGGTCCTGCTGGCTCTGTTATTAACTAGCTGTACAACTTTGGGTCAGCACCTTCAACTCTATGGGCCTCAGTTTCCTCATCTGTGAAACAGACATGATTTTATGGTCACTTCCAGCTCAGATAGAAGGTCTCTATGATTCTATAATGATCTTGAGCAGGAACCATAACTGGATGGCTCCTTCAATTCTAATTATGCATAAAACTTGTTAGAGCAGCTGGGAGATCTGGATGCTCAAATATTAGGGTCAGCAATTCCTGGCTTTGTCCTGACTCTGATGGTTTTCCTGCACTTGTCTCTACCTCTTACCTGTCAGAGACTCATATGAGAGGGGGCAGGGTGGAAGTGGGGGGAAGAGCATCCTGAAGGTGTCATCATCACTAGCAAAATCATCAACATTGTCGGTGCCCTCCCAACTTCTTCCCCTGTGCCCTCCTCCCTAAGCACCTTGGCAACACATGTTGCCACACTTCCCACAATGTGATCCCTTCTACTCCCACAGAGCACATACACTCCCTCGTGCTCAGAACCTGCAGGCTTTAATACTGGATGACCTTGGAAATGTTCCAATCGACTCCAGACAAAAGTAAAAGGGGATGAAAGTAAATGTCAGCTACAGAGAACTAGACCAACAGTCGTTTTTAAGTGCAGTGTATGCCTGGCTTTGGAACAAAAACCAGGACAAGTACAGTCTTTGTTTCTCTATCTGAACAGTGACCCTGGAGGGAAGTTTCTGCACATTCAGAATATGACTATGAGTTTCAATGATGCCTCCTCATTTTAGTCAGTAAGAAAACACCACCAATTACTCTATTTCCCTTCCCTACTTTCTAAACTTCTCACAATCCTCAGGAGATAAGATATGAAATGAGGCAACACAAGATACTTTGGGATGATTCTTATAGTCAGGAACTTTGGGTTAGGGCCATTGTATGAAACTGGCTAAAGGCTGCAAGTATCTGGATTTCTTTTAATGAGCCCTCATGAATTTAGGTAACAAATCAGAAAATCATAGCTCTCTCTCACTGGCTAATGGATTTTCTGAAAATTGCCTGCTCTAAATCTTTTTCCTGGGAGAATGAGTGAGAATATCCAAGTCAGTTACAAAGTGTACATTTTCTTAAAACCAAGACATACAATCTGAAGTTTTGGGAATGCTTTTTTATTTTAATTTTTATTTGACATATTTTGGTTTTGCATCATCTTCATTTCCAAATATAGCCTTCCCTCCTCCCCCTTAGATTGTCATTCCTTATTAAAAAGAACAAAAACAAAGAGAAAAGAAAGCTGTTCAACAAAACTAACCAACAAATCAATTAAATCTGAGAGTATATTCAGAGTTCCATATCCATTGTCCCCCTTCTCTAAAGAAGGTAAAGGGGTACATGCACATAGATCTCCTGGTGAACACACTTGGTAATTATAATTAGGTGGTGTTCAGTTGTACTTCATTGGAGTTATTTTTTTCCCCATTCATGTTGCTGTAGTTCCAGCATATGCTTATTTTTTCTAGTTTTGTTTTCTTTACTTTGCATCAGTTCATCTAAGTCTTCTCATGCTTCCTTCCCCCTAGTCTTCATATCCATGGTTTCTTATGGAGCAGTAATATTCCATCATATTAATATATCACATTATATTTAACCAGTCCCAACCGATTAGTACCTACTTAGTTTTTAGCTCTTTGCTATCACAAAAAAAAAAATGCTACTATCATATAAATAGGACCTCTTGTTTTCTATATTTGACTTCTTGGGGGTATATGCCTAACAGTGGGATCTTTGGCTAAAAGGTTATAGTCATTTTCTTAGCATAATTTTAAACTATTTTCTAGGATGTTCAGACTGCAGCCTCTCCAATATTAACTCGTAGGAAATGCTTTTTCCACTTAATCTTGAAGCATTACATTAAGCCTTATCCTCTTGTTTAGGTCCCTATTAAGAGGATTAATTAGAAGCACCTAAGCACTTAAGAAGGATGGTATTTACTTCTTTCCTAGGTGCAACACTGATAAGGCAAATATAGGGAAATGCTTCATTTGTAGGAAGCAAACCAACCTAGTTCTCATCCGGCTTCTTTCACAGTCTGGCTAACTAGAGCTAGCTCTCTAGTTCCCTCTATCTACTCCCAGAAAGACTTTATTTTCTAGTATAAAAGAAGACTGACTGGAGAAGGAAGAAAGAAGATAGTGGGAAATACCAGTGAGCAAAGGAGAGAAAAGAAATGTGATCTTGATCCTAAGAAAAGGTACTGCCCCAGGACCTAGACCTGATTGGAGAGGTTCCTTAAGGAAGAGCACAAACTCACAGAAACAGACAGAAGGAAGAAGATTCTCAACATAATAGGAATAAAGGTCTCTTATTTGTATGGTCCTGAAAGCATTCCTATTTCAAAATCCTCATCTCCCAATTATAATTCGACTCCCAAAGGAAGAGAAAAACAATCAAGTCATATTACTAGCTGTGTGACCCTGGGCAAGTCACTTAACTCCAACTGCCCCTCCCCCCATTTAAAAAAATTGTAAACTTTGATTGGCTTCAGTTGTCCTTTAAAGCTCCTTAAAGCTAGTCATCACATGGTTTGGATTCTTTTAGTTGTACACCCACCACTGCTTCACATGCATGTGCCTGTGAATATGTACACACACACACACACACACACACACACACACACACACACACACCCGCATCATGTTTGCACATTAACATTTTCCATCTGGCTCCATGATTGATTGGCCATGTTTACTGTGTGTCTTGCAAGAAAGGCAAACATTTCTCTTCATTCCCTTAAGCATTTTCAAAGTTGGTTCTCCTGAACTGGGGATCATGTGAGGAGCACAGGTATTTTTCTCCAAGCAATCATAGTGTCCCTTTCTTCCTCCCTCCTCCACTATTATTAATTCTGTGAAGTAATATTTGGGGATTAGGTATCCCTGAACTACTGTCATGGAGAATTCAAACCAGTAAAACCTAACACCTGAAGTCTTCATGATGGAGGAATTTCTAAAGTGCTCAAACATCCCTCAAATGGAAAGTACAATTAAAATTGATTAGAATAGTCTTGGACAGCCTAGAGCAGACTTAAAGGAAAACATTTCTTCTATTTTACTTCAAACCCTAAATTAAACCTAACAAATGGAAGGGGTCAAATGCCACCCAACACTTTCTGAGAATTCATTTGGCAACATCAGGCAAAGTGTGTTGAAGCCATAAACCATAAGCCATGTCCCTGTCCATTGCTTTTTTTTTTCTTTTTTTGGAGGGCAATTGGGGTTAAGTGACTTGCCCAAGGTCACATGGCTAGTATTTGTGTTGTGTCTGAGGCCAGATTTGAACTCAGATCCTCTTGACTCCAGGGCCAGTGCTCTATTCACTGTGCCACCTAGCCACCCCCTTCCCATCCATTGTTTTTAAGAGGGAAAGGTTCATCTCTCACCCAAAGAATCTCAAACATACTCATAGGATGTGAGAGTTGGGAATAGTCATAAAGATTAGCTAGTCCAATTCCCTCATTTTACAGACAAGGAAACTAAGTCCAGTGAGACAAAGGAATAGGAAAAACAGAATTTTAGAGGTCGCCTAGTTCAACTTAATTTTGTCAATCAGGGAGCTTAAACACAGAGATATGAAGTGATTTTCCAAGGTCATCCAGCTAGGTAAATAGGTGATCCAAGCCTGGAATCAAAGACTCCTCCCTCCCTCCCAGTGGTTTTTGTTCCCCCCCATTAAAATAGCCTGAAGACTTGATGAAATTGAAAAGAACATTTGATGTGGAGTTCAAGCATTTGGGTTCAGATCTTACCTCTGCTCTGAACATGTCACCAAAACCATCTGGGCCTCTTTTCTGATTTGTTGTATGAAGAGTTGGGCTAGAAGAATGTACTAGATGATGTACTAGATGTATTAGGTTATCTAGGTACCTTCTAGTTCTGAACTGTATAAACTAAGAGCTGGATTGTAGCAGTCACAGTGTTATTCAAGAGCAGTCTTAAACAAGTTGCTTCATTTTCATGATCCATAGCTTTCTCATCTGTCATATTTGCATTTTTAAAAAAATGCATGTTGACATCCTAATACTTAACACAGCTTCTAAAGACGCCTATTTTACTATAAAAGAGGGGTAGCTTTAGCTCTGGGAGGATCTAGCTTCATGGAAAACATCTCTAGAGCAGGCTTAGTCAGTGCTCTTAGCAACATGACATACCAAATTCTGACTCTGGTGGGTTTCAGCAAATGGGGTACTGCCTATACACTAAGATCATGAGGAGTGGACATACTTCCATGCTGACTTCATATGGAGGCAGGCAAGAGGGAAATAGAAGAGCTTACGTATTCTTTTTGTTTGTTTTCATTTTTAATAGAGAAAAAAAATTGTCTTTGTGTAAAGGAAAAATTTAAATGCTCCACCATCCTAAATCCCATATTGGATCTAAGACAAGGTAAAATTAGAAAATTTTGCCTTCAGACTCCATAGTTCTTTCTTTGCATGTGGATAGCATTTTCCACCATGAGTCTTTTGGAATTGTCTTATATCATTGTATTGTTGAGAAGAGCTAAGTCTATCAAAGTTGGTCATTGAACCATGTTGCTGTTACTGTGTACAAGGTTCTCCTGGTTCTGCTCACTTCACTCAGCAGCAGTCCATGTAAATCTTTCCTGTTTTTCTGAAATCTGCTTGTACATTATTTTTTATAGAACAATAGTATCCCATTACATTCCTATACCACAACTTGTTCAGTCATGCCTCAATTGATGGGCATCCCCTCAATTTCCAATTCTTGGCCATCACAAGAAAAGCTGGTACAAATATTTTTATACATGTGGGTTCTTTCCCCTTTTTTATGCTCTCCTTGGGATACAGACCTAGCAGTGGTTTTGCTGGATCAAAGGGTATGCACAGTTTTATAGTGCTTTGGGTATAGTTCCAAATTGCTCTTCAGAATAGTTGGATCAGTTCACAACTGCACCAACAATCTATTAGTGTTCCAATTTCCCCACATCTTTTCCAACATTTATCATTTTCCTTTTTTGTCATATCAACCAATTGGATAGGTAGGAAGTGGGAGGTTAGGCACTCTTAATTTGCTCTGGCCACCAATTTGAACGTTGACCTCCTGAGTGTTGTTGATAATATTAATAATAGCTTATACATATATATATATATATATCTCACTTTAAGATTTGCAAAATGGTCTCATTTTATCCTCACAACAACCATGATTACACACACACACATACATACACACACCATTATTATCCCCATTTAGAGAAGAGAAAACTGAGGCACACAGCAGATAAGTGACTTAGGGTCACATAGCTAGTGAGAGTCTGAGGCTAGATTTGAACACATGTTTTTCATACTTATCTGAAGCCCAGTGCTCTGTCCACTGTCCTGTTGAGGAGGATTGGTTATCACCATGGGGACCAAGGATAACAGTGAATCCAAAAGCAATTAACCAAATCAGCATTGCAAGCGGGCTCAGCTATCCTGCCCTGCATTGTGTCTAAAAAGGTACCTTAGGTATCTGAGAGGCTGATTTAAGGAGATAGTAGAGAAGATCCTACTTGTCAGGTGAAGTCACTATAATGGCACTTTGGGGCAGACTCTGGTTCTTGATGACAGTGTCAAAAACCCAGCTGATCCTTGGAGTTCTGAAAGTGCCCAATTGAATTGTCCATATTTCCAGGAGTGTTCTTAGGTGGGGGCATTTCAGTTGGTGCTTTTATCTTTTTTCCCCCACAAAAGACAAGGTATTCAGTTTAATGACTACCATTAAACTAGAAAGGTTCAGAACATAACATTTTCACTACACTAAGCAAGAGTTCATCTTGCATTTGTTTAAAAAGATGGCTAATATCTCTACAACTGTTTAAAGTACATTATCTCATTGGAACCTCAGAACAATTCTATGAGTGAGATGCTATTATGAATGTCTAATACCCAAATAAGTAAATCAAAATTCAGAGGTTAATTGACTTGCCTAGGCTTACAAGGCTAGACTACATTCAACACTCAGACCAAGGTCTTCCTGATTATAAGTACAGAACAAGGTCCATTGTGCACTTGGTCAAGAATATCCGACAAAAGATAAGTCTAGGTCATAGTGCTATTGATAGTAAGCCAGCAAAATGGTGGATTTATAGCTCAGCTGCCAACATGAAAGAAAAACATAAGTCATCCACTCAGCCACAAGTCCTTATGATGTATTAAGTCATTGTCTCTCCATGGCATCCATATTCCCCAGTGTCAACTTGGTGAAATATGACATTTGCCAGATCTGCTTTTTGGTAGTTCTGTTTTGCTGACACCCCCAAACTCACAGGGACATCTACCCTAGAGAAAACCATCATTTCCTTCAATTGAGTGGCTTTTTTGTAATTTGACCCAGGCCAAATTTTAAAACATGGTTCCTATGTTAGAAGGACTGCTTTACTCCAGGAATCACCCATACCTTAAGATTTACAAAAGGCATCAAGTAATTCAGGGCAGTGATAAGTAATCTAGTTTTGGTCTTAGACTTGTATAATTCTTGTTTTTGATAAATTTTCCAAAGCAGGTCCCCAGAAACACCAGATTTTCCTTGGTAGTATTTGTTGTCGATTTAAGAACCTTCTCAGTCAGAAATGGAGCCAGAAATAGAAATAGTAGGTGGCCATCTAGGTAGGTCTGGAAGCAAATGAATATTTTTCTGATATATTTTTGGAGCTACTGGAATAAGATAGGGGTTTTCTTTTTGCTTAGGATCTTATCTTGGTCTCAGCGGAACCTGGCATTTCATGCTCTGGGTTGTTATAGATGTAAACAATTTCTGTGTACCTTTCCTGGTAGCCCAACCCTTGGAAAGGGATGTGACCTTGGAGCTAGATACTTTTGTTGTTATTGTTGAGTTGTGTTCTACTCTTTGTGACCCCATGGACCATAGCATGCCAGGTCCTTCTATGTTCTACTATCTCTTGAAGTCTGTCCAAGTTCATGTTCATTGTTTCCATGATACTATCTTTCCATCTCTTCCTTATTTTCATCCCCTTGGTATCTTGCCAATTGTGTCTATGCTCTGGATTGTATTGACTGAGTAGTCAGCATCTGGTTATAAGTGAGTCTTATAAGACTTCCTTAGCTAGTCTAGGCTACATTTCCAATGTGATCACCCTCTGAGACTCTGTGCCATCAAATTCAGCTCAAGTTTGAGTGATCCAGACTTAGTGACAAGCAGGAAGACCAGACTGGAAGGGATGATAAGCAGTTTGAATTAGAATCCAGGCCAGATGCCAATGAAAACTACCTCCATGGGTCATCATGTGCATTAGCAGCTGATACTTGGTCTACAGCATATACAGCATTATTGACAATCAGTCCCACCCCTGTGAGAACTGTGGGCAGGCACTCCATCTCCTGACTTCCATTATGGAACAAACAAATGATGCACATTTGGCTCTGCCTTCCCACTTTAATGAATTCTACAGACACTTGCCTTTCCGCCCCCCTTTAAATATTTAAAGTGCAATAAGGCTGCAGTTCTTCTAAATGCAAAGCCAGTAAGTGGGTGAGAAGATTTTAACGCTGGGTGAGACTGAAAGGATTTGACATGTTATTGAATTGAGAGCCCTAGAAGGTAAAGCACAGGCCGTTATGTATTTCAGGAATGCGGATGTGCGTGTGAAGCTGACGGGGTCTGACAAGTGCCATCTGTGAACAATAACGTATAGAGCAGTGGGAGGCTGGATGCGGGCAGGTGGGCGGGCCAGGAAGCCTCCCAAAGCCTCTGACCACTCTCGGGATTACATCAGGCTCATCCCCGCCCTCAGAGCCACTAGCCTAAGGTTCAGAATGCACTAAGTCCACAGTGTGCCCCATGGGGGAGGAGCGCCCAGCCAGGCCGCAGAGCCCTGTTCTACAAGGCCTACTTAATATAGAAGTGGCCAGCAGATGCTTTCCTTTTTTTATCTCTCTCTGGGAGACAAGAGAGAAATGCTGCTGCAGAAGGCAATGCCAAGCCCCAAGTGTTCACCAGGCTGGCAGCTGATCATTTCCTCCTCTGCTTCTGTCTGCCGTGAAATAATGTGTTTATGTCACAATTAATACAGTGATCATTCTTTGTACTTAAATAAAACCTTTCATCTCGGAAGTTCAAAGAGCTGTTCAAACCCCCCTCTGTTAATCCTCACTCTGATCTGAGTTTTGTTGTGTAACTAAACTGATTACAAGAACTTTGTGAATTACTAGTAAGCTCCTCCTGCAGGGCCTCACAGGGCTGCTGATGCCTTGAACTTTGGACAGCAAGACATTGGACTCTCCTCTGTCCAACCTGACCTGATGAAGGGGGATGTTCTTGGTCCTTCCCTCTTCCCCCACCTCTGCCTTCTTTGAACCTTAACCTCTGCCGGTCTGGGGCTCTGTGCCCTACCCAAAGCCCTCACCTGGGCCAATTTGTGTAAGAGTTACCTGTTCAAAGTCATAGGGTCCTAGATGGAGAGGTCATCTGGTCCAAGCTTTCATTTTACAAATGAGAAAACAGAGGCTCCCAGAGCTTCCAAGACTCACTTAAAGTCCTAAGGCAGTGAGCTTAAGAAGTGGGACATGAACCCAGAACTTCCAGCTCCAAAGTCAGTGCCTGAATTATACCCATGGTGGGTATTTCAAGCCTAAGGAAGATACTTGAAAAGCACAAAGTAGGGTACTTTTTGTTTAGTCTAGGATTGCTGGTTTTCTGGGATAAATAAAAGAAATATTATTTTCCTGAAGATGAGAAATAACAAGGTGTAGAATAAAAGAACACTAGAAGGAGAGTTCAGAAACTGGGGTTATAGTCCTGCTTCTGTTACTTGCTATCAGTGTGACCTTGGCAAGCTACTTTACCTTGAAGACCTCAGTTTCCCCACTAATAAAAATGAGAGGATCATTTATTTAAAGGTAAAGCCAGAAAAGAGCATTATAAACCACCTAAATCCAACCCCATCATTTTACAGAGGAAGAAACTGAAGCTGGAGAATGACTTGCCCAAGGTCACAGAGGTGGCAAGTGGCAGAACCAAGATTCAAATCCAGATCCTCTGACTCCAAATCCAGTGTCACTGTGCTTTGATGCCTCAAATCCCCTCAAGTGGTATTTACTCAAGTTTGAGTAAATAAAATGCCACATAACAGTCTTTTTTTTTTTTTTTTTGCTTTTTAGAGGGGAGAAGGCAGGGCAATTGGGGTTAAGTGACTTGCCCAAGGTCACCCAGCTAGCTAATAGCTTTAGAAACAATTGGATTAGGTAGAGCCAGAAGTGGTAGCTCCATTTTTTTTTTTTTTTGTCCTTAGGTTGTTTTTCCATTGTGTCCTACTCTTTGTGATTCCATCTGAGATTTTCTTGGCAGAGATGCTGGAGTGGTTGGCCATTTCCTTCTCCAGCTCATTTTACAAATGAGGAAACTGAGACAAACAGGGTGAAGTGACTTGCCCAGGGTCACCCAGCTAGGACTGAACTCAGGACCAAGTCCTAGTACTGTACCCACATAACTGCTTTAGTCACATAGTACTTCAAGTCTTTCAAAGTGTCTTCCTTCTAATGACTCGGTGGGATAGCAGGTCAAGCATTGTTGCTCTCATTTTACAGCCAAGGAAATGAAACTATGGAGCAAGTTAAGTGACTTGCCCAGGGTCACACGGCTAGCAATGGGCCACATGCACACTAACTAGAAAAGGTCCTAGTTTTTTTTTTAAAGCAATTGGGGTTAAGTAACTTGCTCAAGGTTACACGGCTAGTTATTTGTGTGTGGGTGCTAAGTACTGAGGCCAGAACTGATCCCTGGTCATCTCAACTCCAGGGCTCCTACTCACTGCACCACCTAGCTGCCCCAGAAAAGGTCCTAGATTAAAAGGTCTGGCTTCTAGTTCCTCTGTCTGTCTGTGTGCAAAGTCACAGTTTCTTTGAGCCCATGCCTGTAGTCCAAGAATAATAGTGGTGGTGATGGTGATAACTCATGGTGGGTAGTTTAACAGAGTGGAAAAACTTGACTGGAGTCAGAAGAACTGGTTTTAATGATGTCTCACCATGGACAAATCACTTAACACCTCTGGGCTTTGGCTTCCAATTATGTGAAATGGATACAGTAATGACCTGTCTAATCTACCTCATGGGGCTATTATGAGGAAAACATTTTGTAAATTGTAAAGTGTCACATAAATATAAGGCATTATGCTGATGATCACTCCTTACATTTACATAGCATTTTACAATGTTCCAAAAGCGAAGGTCCATGAAGGCGGGAAATATATCATTTATGTTTCTTGTTACAGTACAATAAGTGCTTAATGTATGTTTGTTTAATTGAATTATTAGGTTGTTTATCTTGATCTGTATCACATTTCCATTGAGTCTAGAAGTGAGGTAGGCAGGACAGGTACTATATCATTTTACAAATAAGGAAGTTGAAGTTCATCAAGGTTAGGTGATTTGCCCAGAGTCATACAGCCAGTAAGGAGCAGAGATGACACAAGAAACCAGGTCTCCAGCTCTCTTAGTGAGGAAGCTTGACCTTTTGTTATTTAGTTTCTTTGACCTTTCTGTTGCCTAGAATCTATGCTTTGGTCTCTTTTGTCCATTTCCTTTGTTTTCCATTTTCCTTACCTTATCCCTGACTTCTGTACCTCTCTGTCTTAGCTAGTATTCCCTGGCCTCTTGCCAGACTAGTTGGGTCTCTAGCATGTCCGTGCTTTTGGAGTCCTTTCTAGATCTGACCTCCATTTTGTGCGAATGATGGACAGTGCCAGCCTCTGCCTGATTAGTGGACACTGTTCCTGACTCCATTCATCTTGCCAACCAAGACCAAGTGTGACACTTAGCATTTTGCAGACCCAAGTAAGCCTGTGCATTCTTCTTTGTTGAGACTTGATGTGGAAAATTAGTAAATGAGGAAATGTAATGTCCTTCTTTCATTGTTAGAATAAGAGATCAGTAAGTATGATAGGAACATGATTTGCCAAGGGCATAAAAAAGAGCAATCTTTTTCCTGGTTTACATGAACAGGCTGCCAAGCATCATCTGAAATGATACAAACAATGTCTCCAAACAGGGGGCCTACCAAGTTACCCATGTGATTACTTCACTGTTATGACTCATTTCCCTTATTACATACTTCTTCTTCCTTCCTGGCCTAGGAGGCATTCATGCCATCCAACTTTAGCTGGACCCTCGTTACTGGGTGGTAATAGCCTTATTCATCTCTCATCAGCTCCCTAACACACTGCCCTCAGCAGCTGGTCCCAGACTGATTCTCCTCCCTTATTATTTTAACTCCTTGCCCCACTTTTGGTCTGTGGCCTCCTACCCTATTTTACTAAGATGGCATCTGGAGTGAGTTGCTTCAGCTATTGTCCTTAACAGTGTGGGTCTGTCTCAGCAGTATTTTCTCAACCTTACCCCCACCTAAAGCTAACCCTGTGTCATATTTGTCCCAGATCCCATCCCTTTACAGCTCCTGAGGGAACTCACTTCTCTGCTTATCCCATCTTCATCATCTTCACTCCCTTTCCATTGGCTCCTGTCCTTTTGCCCTCAAGCATAAACATGTTTCCTCCATATTGAAAAAAAACCAAACAAACTTTTGCTTTCCCATAATAACAGAGCCTCTAGTTACTTCCCCCTTTATCTCTATGATAACCAGGAGGGTTTGTCTCCTGAATATGTCATGTTCATTCTTATCTCTAAGTCTTTGTTAAGGTCTTTCTCCACACCTGCAATGAGATCATCTAGTCCAATTTGTCCAAGAGCCAAGATTCAAACCTGTACTTTCTGATTCCAAATCCAAGACTATACATGAAGCTATGAGAAGAACTCGGTCTCAAAGCTCCTTGTACAGCCCTTACTTGTGTCCCCTCAGGAGTTCTGATTACTTCTCTGGCTTTCAGAGACACAATCCTCATCATTTCGGACTTGGCTCCTTTGGACTCAGTTTAGCAGCATCAATTTCTTCCTCTGTTGGCAGTGTCTATGATGTCAACAAAGCCTTGGTGGGCAAACAGGCACTGATCAGAGAGAAGATGGAGTTCATGGAATTTATTCCAACTGGGAGGGAGCTGAAAGGGATCTAGTCCAAAGTTGTAATTTTACAGATGAGCAAACTGAGGCCTAAAAAAGTGTTAAAAAAAATACCTTTGGTCAATGAAATAGTGCTGGGATTCCTGAACATCTCTGTCTGAGATGACCAAAGCAGGCACCTTAGACTTAACCAAGACAGTCCTAAGCTGTCAAAAACTCAATTTGATAATAATTTGATGTCTCTGTTCCCTTGACCTATATTTGATCACCAGAGTAGAAAGGTGGATAAGCCCCATTTATCACTGTTTTCTTTTTTAATGGAAAATACATTCTTCTCCCATTCAGGCCTTTCCATAGTGGATTTGGCTTCCTTAGAGATGGCAGCCAGCAAGATTCAAGCTCTCCATAATCCTACAATTTTCTACTAATCAGATGTCTAGACAAGAAAGGCCTCTGCCTCCTTTCCTGTTTGCAAATCTGCCCTGACAGGTCATATCCTCCTGGCAATACCATTCAAATGTGCTTTATTGGCACAGTGGGACTTCTGAAACTGGAGGCTGGAAATACTATCAGGCCCTGGATCAAATCAATTCTTTCTCAATCGGGCTTTGATATTTCTCTGCTTAAATTTCATTCTCTTGAGAGGAGCTCTGTTAACAAGGCAATTAGTAATGCTTTGAATATAAATACAGTACTGTGTTGTTTGTGGCCAGATGTCCTGGAAGCCAAACTTTCTTCAGGTTTACAGTGACTTTGGAAAGAAAATCCTTCTTGCTCTGACCCAAGCTCATTTAAGCAGCATAATGAATGTATTTATATAAAACTGTAAGGAAAAGGATGGTGGGGAAGGGTCTCTATTTCCTTTCAGCTCCTTGAGAGTGAATCCTTTACTTCCCCAAGGTGTGTAGGTTATTTCTAGTCTGTGAAAGCCCCCAAACCCCGCCAAACTGAAATCTGTCTGTTTTTAAAGGATCTTGGTTTAACCAACAATGACAGTGCTGGTGTGATGGCAGGGGGGAGCTTTTTGTTGGGAGTGGATGGTAGGGAAAATGATAGGAAGTGGGCGACACTCATGAAAGAAGGGCTACCAGAGAATGCAAATCCCAACCTTGGCCCAGAAGCCAAGAGTTATGTGAAACAAGGAGATTGTTTTGTTTTATGTATGAGAAAATTGTTAAGTGACCTGCTCAAGATTACACAGCTCATTAATGGGAGTGGAGGTGAACTGAGAACCATGTTCTCTTCAATAGCAGCCTCTTGTTCTTTCCAGGATGTAGTGAGAGACCTCCATGGAGCCTGTCCTCATTCCTCCTACTGTTCAATGCTACCTCTCTCTTTCAAATTGTTTTCTATTTATTTATCTGTGTATGTGTTGCATTCTTGACCCCAGAGCATAAGCCCTAAGGAGATGTCTCAGAAAACTCACTTTTGCAAGAAATTCTAAAGACAAATACTTAGTTCACAGGAATCACTAACATATATGAAGCCCAAGTTGGCAGGTAGGTCAGTCCCAGTCTTGGGTAACTCCTCGTTTAATGTGTCCATGGGTGGGGTTCTCTCTATCCCTAGCTCAGTTGTGCCCAAATGAGAAAAATCTTCCCACTTTTTTCCTGGAGGACATATGTGTGAATCTGTTTATATCCTCAAGTCAACTGGTTTGGAATGAGTCTGTGAATGAATGAATGAAGCATTTCTTAAGTACTTACTATATACAAAGTACTGTGCTAAGTACTGGTGATGCAAATAGAAGTGCAACAGTCCCTTTTCTCAAGGAGCATACATTCTTTTTTTTTTTTCTTTTTGGAGGGCAATTGGGGTTAAGCAACTTGCCCAAGGTCACACAGCTAGATTTTTTTGTTTGTGTGTTAAGTGTCTGAGGCTGGATCTGAACTCAGGTCCTTCTGACTCCAGGGCCAGCGCTCTACTCACTGCACCATCTAGCCGCCCAGGAGCACACATTCTAATGGAGTTTTTCTCAAGGAGTTTATGTCCATCCAAAAGGTTTTAGGTGCAAGTCTGGGGGAAAGGTTCTAGGGTTTTGTTTTGTTTTTTGGGTTCAGTGGCAAAGCAGAGGTAATTCCCCTTCCTTAATGAATTTTCCCTTGATAAGCCCATAACAGTTTGATACTGAACCATCCGACGGCACCAAAGACTTTGGTGCCAAGAACTTTCTTTTCTGGCTCCTCAGTAGCTGTGGCTATCTCACCTCTTGGGGCAGCTGTCAGGCTCCATTTTGGTTGCGTCTGCTTCCCAGAATGATAGGTACTTTGTATAGTGGCCTTGGCAGTTTTCCATCCTGGAATCTACCTCTAAGATTTTCCTTCCTCTGAGATTCTGGTTGAACAAAAGTTCACAGAGACCAAGTAGAAATAAGAACTATGGATGAACTTTAATCTTTTGGGAGAAATATTTTAAAACATTTTAAATTTAGAGGAAATTGTTCAAGTATTATATCTTTATGTACATATATAAATTTCCATAAATACGTCTCCATATGAGATGGTATATTGGCTAGAAAGCTGGCCTCAGATTCAGGAAGACTTGGTTCAAGTCCGATCTCTTACACATATTGACTATGAAGCTCTGGGCAAGTCATTGAGCTCAGTACCCCCCAGAAACTCTCCAGCACAATGAGCTGCAGAATACTGGGGTGCCTCACCTCCACCGGTAGCCCTATATCACTGAAATTACAGTCCTTCTCCAGAAAATTGACAAAAATATACTTACACACTTAAACATATTCAGATATTATATATGATTTCAACCTCTGCTAAAGACCTATTCTGATGCCTCATGGTGATATATAGGTGATCCTGGCTTTTAAAAACCTCTGACAGTAGAACACGGACTCTGGGAAATCCTATAAAGTTGGAAAGGCTTGGAGTACAGGACTGGCTGAGTAAGCTGGGTGCCCTTTGCCAAAGGACTGACTCAGATAAGCTTGTACAGCCTGGTTACCACAAGGCTGGACATTAAGGGAAGCCTGCTCTGTCACAGGCATTCACACATCTGATCCTCACATCACCCTTTGTGGTAGGTGTGATTATCCTCATTATGTAATTGAGGAAACTGGGACAGACAGAGGTTTCAGTGATTTGCTTAGAGCTATACAGCTTGTAAGTGTTTGAGCTCAGATTTGAACTCAGGTCTTCCTGATTTCTGATCTAGTGTTCTATTCATTATACCATTAGCTGCTTCTGGTGATGAAAATTAGGCATTTTTTTTCGAGTCACAATTCATGAAGATCATCTACTACATCATATTAAGGCATGGTGGGGGTCGTGATCTGTGTTAGAGGAGTGTACCTATATTGATGAAATTCTGCATCCTCAAAGGGAGGAAATACAAATACAAAAAAATACAAATTTTGTAAAATGTGAACATTTTTATATTTTACTTTTTCCAATTGTATGTAAAAACAATTTTAAAATTGTTTCAAGATTTGAGTTCCAAATTCTTTCTCTCCTTCCCCCCTCCTTGAGAAGTCAAGCAATTTTATATATATTATACACGTGTAGTCATGCAAAACATATCTTCATATTAGCCATGTTGTGAAAGAAAACAGACAAAAAAAACCAAAGAAGAAAAATAAAGTTTTTTAAAAGTATGCTTTGATCTTCAAAAATACAGAAAATACAAAAATATCTCAAGCTTATTGTATGGCATGCACATTCTTTAGTTCCTGGCAAACTGGAAAAACAATCTCATCCCTACACACTCTATTAGCCTCTCATTTGCCTTTTCCTGTTGGCCCAGTCAGGGCACCAAGCTAGTGCAGTGGATGGAACACTGGTTCTGGGGTCAGGAAGACTCTCTTCCTGAGTTCAAATCCAACCTCAGACACTTACTGGCTGTGTGACCCTGGGCAAGTCACTTAATGCTATTTGCCTCAGTTTCCTCATCTTCAATTTCTCACTCTATTGGGAATACTAATCCTTTTTCTAAGAAGTCATGAGGCAAAGTTAATTAATATTTTTCACTTTATCCTAAAGCAATCTAAGACTATTAATTAATGGAAACTTGGATATAGTTGTTTGAAAACTGGGAAGTGATCAGTTGTTCTTATTCCTTTTTCATTTCCAAATTGATGCACATACATTGTCTGTGTACAACTTAAAGTGCTGTTCAGGTGTTTCAGTCACATTTGACTCTTTGTGACCTCATTTGGGGTTTTCTTGGCAGAGATACTGGAGTGGTTTGCCATTTACTTCTCAAGCTCATTTATAGATGAGGAAACTGAGGCAGACACAGGGAAATGACCTGCCCAGGGTCACACAGGGTGTGAATATCTGAGTCCAGATTTGAACTCAGGTCTTCCTGACCCCAGACCTGGCACTCTATCCACTGCTCTGGCTAGCTGCCTAGTGTACAACTGAACTACTTAAATCCAGAACTCTACATATTGCAAAGGGCCAGTCTCCACCCTGGGATGCCCATGATGTCTAAAAAGTACATTACACAGGAGTGGAGCAGATCCAAGTTTTTAATATGGTTTTCCTCTCACCCCAGCTGGCTCTGACTTCCATATGCTTTCTCACCATAATCCCTTGGTGACTTTTTTTTTAAAGAAAAGAAACAGAAAATAAGGGATCTTTGTGCCCACAAAAGCAGCCACTGAGGACCAGACCAAACAAAACACTGTGCCTCTCCTGTTTACACGAAGGAATGACCACTTATTGTCTCCTTGAGTTTACTGTCTTACTTGCTGAAGCTTTTCCTCATAGATTCCTGAGCTCGCAGATGCTGGCATTCACTTTGCCGCCAAAGGACCCTGGTAATGTCTGCTCTTTCTTCCCCAAGGAGCAGGAGGCAGGCAGAATTTGGCAGACAAACAAAAGTCATTTGCAACGTCTGGAAGAAGGAGACAGACGAGTAACAGCAGTGGCGGCCAGGGGCCCTTTTGGTGATATGTATTACCAGTCTTTTACTATTTGGTCTTTTAAAATTTTCACAGTAGGGCCATTTCCAATTCAGGAGGAAGCTATGCTTTTCAAAATTACAATAGATTGATTTTTCAGAAATAAAGGAGCAAAATGGAAGGTGAGCAGAACAAATGCTGCTCCCTCTTGTTCCCTGTCTATAACATATTTGAGATCCTGGGGGACAGGTGTTATATATAAATGCCAAGCCTGATCACCCAGAATATTACTGGTATGCTCAGATGTTACGGGAAACATATGAAAGCAAGATCCTGCCTATTTACTCAATTGTCTGCATTCTGTTTGAAATCTTTCTTTAAGTAAAATGTTCTCTGCACAATCCCTGGCTGTGTTGGTATGGGTACCATGTCCCAGGTACCCGTCCATGCCTTCTTACCTTGCGTAATCTATGTCTTTCCATAAATCTTCCAAAGATGAGCTAGCCTACAATACGGGGGCCTTTCTCTGATTCTTCTCCTATTTCATGGACGCCAGTGAAGTGCTTGGATTAGCTATCTGTCATCTCTAGCTTTCACTTACTTGTAAGTACTGTGGTAATTACAAGAGTATCATATCATTTTTTAAATTCTGGGTAATACATGTCCTTGATGCTATCTTGTGCCATTTCTTAATTCAAGTATACGAGTTTTGCTATGATAGCAGACAGAAATGTTATCAGAAAACTCACTGCTTGCGTTCCTTCCTCCCACCAATGTTTTTTAGCCCTTCCTTGAGGTTTACAAAGGCATCAGGGAAATTTGCACATGGGGCATAATAGTATAAAAAAAAACCAACCCCAGAACAATGAAGAGTGATGTGCCAACATCAGACAACTGTAGTGTGAAAGGTCGACAGGTCCTCTGTCTATTCCTGAAGTAGGGGTGTGGATAAAGAAAGCCACTACTCAGTCCAATCTAGATAGAAGTCAAGATTGAAGATTCTCTCTAGAGTGAGGTACGTTAGGGCCTCTCCTGATTAACTGTCTGGGGAGCCTTTTTGGTTACCTTTAGGTAAAGTTGGGATACAAGTGAAAAAAAAAAGATCAAAGCACGTTGTGGATAACCCCAGTGGTCTATTCATTGATGCCTTACCAGGCCTAACGCCCAGGGATTTTAAATCTACGAGAGCAATAGATTGCAGTTTAGGCACGTTGTTAGGGAGATCTAAAATAGTGGAGAAGAGCAAAAAAGGAGAGCAAGGCATCAACTTCTAGGCTAAGCAAAGGTTGTGAAAGAGGAATTGGTTGTGATTGACAGGAGCAGGGACAGAGTCTTGCCTGGTGACAGATGAGGAAACTGTTGCAGCTGTTCCAGGAGTAATTCAAGACAACCCTTTCTCCAGTGTCTCCAGAGGAGTGAACGAACAGGCAAAGAGCTCTCTCATCTCGGAGAAAAGGATGATATGTTTTATCATCACATTAAACACTGGCTGAAATGTCTTTATGTCTTTCTCACATGGTGAAAAAAGGTGTCATCCTATGCCTAGCCTCTCCAAAAAGGCTAAACCTGTCATCAGTTTCACATCACAGATTTGAAAATAACATAGGAATTACACATTTTTTTTTTACAAAAAGTTAAAAAAGCATTCATTCACTTGTTTGGCTTTCCATTCACTTTATAAATGAAGAGGAACTCAGTGTGCTCTAAGGAATATACTTGACATCCTCAGTATTCGAATATTAAATTTTATATCTCAGCTGGGCTTTCTTCTCTAACTAGGCTATCTCAATCCATGAAATAATCAGGGTTTCTTCTTTTATGATGGGATTATTAGATGGCTAGGTCAGGGAATTTCCACAAACATAGTACGATTAGATTTCAGCAAGAGATTCACTGTTCTTGTGAGAAAGATGGCAAAATATAAGCCAGATGACAGATGGATTTAGAACCTCAGTGGTCTGCTGGTGAATATTAAGCATTAGACTGACTTGGGAGGGGGAACAGTATGCATAACATACTTTAAGTTTATTCTGCATCACTAACATTTTCTCCATCACCTTCTTAAATTGAGACAATCAACAGAATAATAAATAAAAAACTGATTTGTAGCTTTTGCCCATTTTTGAGGTAGAAACACTAACACTGAGGATTTAACAATAGGTTCTTAGGAGCTGGTTCAAGTTGGCTCTAGGACCTTGGAACTGGTTGAATAACCACATCCAGAAAGCAGTCATGAGCCATTTCATTAATCTGGAGGGAAGTCTCCACCTGAGTACTCCAGCGATTTCTCTTTGCCCCTCTGCCGTTTGCTATTTTTGTCCCTGATTTGGAGAAGGTAATCAAATTTGCAGATAAGTCAAGATGGCAGCCTGAGAGGCTTGAAGAGTGCCTGGCTCTTCAATACCCCTTGAACAAATAAAACTGAAGGGAAACATTAAAGAGAAAGAAAATTGGCAAGAATAAAAATGAACCAAAATTAGACACCAGCAAAGGAGTGCCTATATTATTTTTTTAAACACTATTGAGGTATGGCTAGATGGTGCAGTGAATAGAACACTGGCCCTGGAGTCAGGGGGTCCTGAGTTCAAATCTGGCCTCAGACACTTAACACAAAATTAGCTGTGTGACCTTGGGCAAATCACTTAACCACAATTGCCCTACCTTCCCCCCTCCAAAAAGCCAAAAAACCAAACCAAAACAAAACAAAACCATTGAGCTAAAAGTACTAGAATCAATGTGGGTGGAGGGAGAGATCACATAAGATACACTAAGAGATTCTGAGGATACAAAGACACCCAAAAAAAATTGTCCAAGCCCTCAAAAAACTTACATTCTTTTTTTTAAAAAATCTGTTTTATTTATGCCTTTTGTTTCTACATTAAAATGATTTCTGGAAATAAAATTCACATGGGCAAAGGTGGAAAATGGAATATCACATATGGTGAACAGCTAGCGGATTTGTTTGAATGAGACAGAGTTCACAAAAGGGAATAATATAGGGGGGACTAGAAAGGCAGATAGATGGGGACCAGATTATGGAGGGCTTTAAATGCGAAAGGATTTTGTAAATTATCCTATAATCAATATGGAGCCATTTAGGTTTTTCAGTATACATGCTTTAGGAATATAAATTTGGCAGCTATGTGAAGGATTAATTGAAAGAGGGAGAGGCTGGAGACAAGGAGATTAATTAGGAAGCTATTGCAATATTCTAAATGAGAAGTAATGAGGGCCTGAATTAGAATAGATGTTCTGTGAGTGGAGAAGACAGATACAACAGATGTTGCAAAAGGAAAATTAACATAGTTTGGCAACTGATTGGACAGTGGAGATGAGGGACAGGGAAGAGTCAAAGATTATTCCATGATTACAAATCTCAGTGACCGGAAGGATGCTAATAGTGTCAAGTGAAATGATAGAGGTTGTTAGGCTATGACTTGCTGAATTTGAGTTTTGATACTGAAGTGGAACTGTCAAGTGAGAAGTTGGCAAAATGAAATTGAAGGTCGGGAATGAGATTAGGAATAAATGTATAGATTTGGGGATTATCCATATAGAGATGATCATGGAGCCCATAAAGCTGAAGAGATTGACAAAAGAAATTGTAGGGAGGAGAAGAGAGGAGAGGGGAGGGAAGGGGAAGGGAGGAGAGAAAGGAAAGGGAGGAGAAAGGAGGAGGGAAAGGGAGGGGAAGGGAGGAGAGGAGAAGAGGAAGGGAGGGGAGGAGAGGGAAGGGGAGGAGAGGGGAGGGTAGAGGAGGACAGAACTTTAGAGGAGGATAACTTTCAGTCTGCAGGGGGAACATGATGATCCAAGAAAGGGTAAGTTCCAACCTCTGAGAGTTTTAGTTTCTTTATAAGATGGACATATTGCCTGTCCTATTTACCTGTATAGGTTTGTTGTAAAGAAACCTTAACATTTTTAGATGTAGAGATCCGCTTGGTGGAGATTCCAAGCATAAGGAATGATTTTAGAAAAGGGACTATAGGGGTGTCTAGGTGGCACAGTAAATAGAGCACTGGCCCTGGAGTCAAGAGGACCTGAGTTCAAATCCAGTCTCAGACACTTAACACTTACTAGCTGTGTGACCTTGGTCAAGTCACTTAACCCCAATTGCCCTACCTTCCCCCCTCCAAAAAAAGAAAAAAAAAGGCACAATTGCAGGGAAAAAAATTTGTAATATTTATGACCAGAAACAGTGTTATGACATGAAACAGTGTGAAAAAAATATCAGTGGCATAGTATGATTACATTTTGAGAAAGGGATCCTGGTGCAGGAGAAATAGCATTGGATTTTGAGCCAGAAGTAGGTTCAACTTGGACCTTCTAGGTCTCAGTTTCCTTATTTGTAAAATGAATGGATTGAACTAGATGACCCTTTATGTCCTTTCTAGCTCTAAACCTATGATATTATTATAGATCATAACACAGTAACCTTAGGATCATTTTGAAGTTAGAAAATTTAGAAATTACAAAAGGATTTTAATTTGACATTCTAGTAAACTGCCAAAGAAAATGCCCCTGAAATAATAAAAATGATTTGTGATTTTCAAATAGGAAGAATCTACAAGAGTACAACAATTAATAACCCAAGAATCAACCCTTCCAGACACAATATAGTTTAACTCCAACAGTATAATGATCAGGAAAAAAAAATACTTCAAAATTCTGCAAGACAAAAATTACCTGCCAAGGACCATTAATCAGTATCAAAGCAGATATCTTACCAAAGACAAGGGACAACTGAAGAAATTGTAATGCAACATATATAAAATTGAGGTGTATGAGTAGCCATAATTAACTATTTAGCAAAATTCAGTGTGCTACTCCAAGGCAAGAAGCAGAAATTTGAAAAACATACAGACTTTGAAAAATTTGTGAAATTTCCATTTCCAGGGAATCCCTCAATTATATAGGCAAGCCTCCTGGCCCAAAACATAAGTGCTTAGAACAATCCACACTTCTCAAAGGAATATATCAGTTGTTAATAATGTGAGAACCTTCAGAAAATCAGATTGGCTAAGTTACTAAATGTTTTAGAAGGGAATGTCAGAGAAACAGAAAATTTGGAGAAAACTCAAAGCCAAAAGAGGGAAAAGAAATAGGAGCAAATAATCTAAGAGAAACTCCCATCAATCAATCAATATTTATTAAAAACCTAGTCTGTTCCAGGTACTGTGTTAGATCCTGGGAATACCTATCTCTGATAAAAGTAAAGTCCAAGCTAAAGATATCTATATAATATTAACATAAAATAAAGGAATTTTATAGTTATTTTGTTAAATTTATATTAATAACAGAAATAATAAATGTGTATTATCTTTCTATAGAATGACTGAAGAAAAGATAAACCTAAGAATAGAAAAGCAAAATAAAAATGGATTAAAATTTTCAACTAAAAAACATCAGGGGAAGAAGTCGATATGACTATTTGTCATAGCTATGGAGCAAAAGAAATATTTTTCTTTTTAAAAAATTTTATTTTCAGTCCCAAATTCTCTCCCTCTCTTCTCTCCCATCCATTGAGAAGGCAAGCAATATGATAGGAGAAGAAAAATAGTTTTATGAATTCCATAAATGTGAAAAATGATTAGAGAAAAAATGGATGACTAGAAGATAAAGATTCAAGGCTTTTCTCTATACAAAATAATACCTCTAAAAATAAAGAAAAGAAATGGATTGAGAGGGGATATTTCTAGTAAACACATACCTATTGAGAATCTACAAAGAACTGATACATATCCACAAAATGAATACACATTTCTAAGTGGAGTAATAAGGAAATGAAAAGATAGTTTCAAATGAGAAAATACAAATTGTTAAAAAAAAATAGCTCACACATTAAAAGATGTTCCAATTCCCTAAAGAAATAAAACAGAGAAATGCAAATCATAACAATTTCATGTTACCACAATAGACTAACAATAGTGGTAGTAGTAACAAAACAATAAAATATCACATTAATGTTTGCAAGCCACTTTTCATATGCTATCTCATTTGCTCTTATAATTACTCTGTGAGGTGGGTACTATAATTATCATCACTCTATTATAGATAAGGAAACTTGGGCTCAGACAGGCTAAGTAATTAGTCCAGGGTCACAAAGTTAGTAAGAGTCTTAGTCAAAATTAGTTGAAAATTGAGGAGATCCCCATCAATTGGGAAATGGCTGAACAAGTAATAGTATTTGATTATGATGGGATACTATCGTGTTATAAGAAATGATGAGCAGAATGGTTTCAGAAAACCTGGAAAGACTTACATGACCTGATGCAAAGTGAAGTCAGCAGAACCAGGAAAGCATTCTGCACAGTAACATAAATACTGTAATGATGCTCAACTGTGCATTAGGGCTACATATGTGATAAGGTACAGATAACTTATCACATTTTTGATCTTATTACTCTTTTTACTCTAAAAAATGTCACATTAAAGAAATAAAAAAACCCTACAAGTTCTATTCCTTACCACTTAGGCTTGAGCCTACTCACTTGACATGAGCAATTTCTCTACCCCACTTTACCCATACACAAAGATGTTCATAACTGTGATCTTGCCATCCCCTGCAAATATTCTGCCTCCATGTTTAAGAATTCTGAAATTCTCTTATTTGACAATAATCTGTTGATTTTTCACCTTTCCCTCTGCCTTCTTTTATAAAACCTTATTCTTTGTCCTCACTGTGATTTCCAATCTTCTGATCCTTCAACTCTTTCCCAGGCCATCTCTTCTGCACTAGTTACTATCTTCTCTTTTCCCTATCTTGACCCCTTGGTCAACCAGTTCCACTCTACCCTGTTTTCTCTTGAATCCCTAATCTCCTTGTCACATCGCCATTTATGCCCTGCCAAATCTTAGACTTAGATTACTCCCATCATTTACTGCTTTCATTCCTGCATAGGTGCTGCCAAACAACTATAGAGAAAGTCACACAACCATTCTGACTGGTCTGGTTCCATTAAGAATTTATGTTACGACACAAATTTCAAACAATGTGAAAGGGAGCTCCGAACAACTTCTGGAGCCACAGCACCCACAGAACGGCACAGAGAAGCTAACCTCCTGCTGAGGACAGCCCAGCAGCCCTGCAGGGAGCGGCCAGCGCAGCGCTCTGAGAGCAGGCAGCACAGCTCGCTGGGAACCAACAGTGCAGCCCGCAGAGCTGAGCCCAGGTCCTCGGTTTTAGCCCCAGGGTGGCCGGGCCTTCAGCCGGCTGGTGGAACCCCAGAACACCAGCAATTGTGGCAATTCCAGAATTATCGGCACAGATATGCCTAGGACAAAGTGAGAGGTTAGTGCCCTATGGACTTTGGGACCAGTATTTGGGGAACACGTGGCTTCCTCCCCTGGGGGCAAAAAGCTGCTGAAGAAACAGCTGCACAGAAGCCATTTTGCAGTGTCAGTAGTGGCTCTAGCTCTTGGTCTTCGAACTGTAGGAAGATCCAGCAATCAGTCTGGGGTTAATCGCTTTTGCTTTAAACTGCCTGGATCTGGATTGTGGTCTGGGGGGGAAGTTTTGGGTGGGTATCCAACTTGCCAGAGTGGGTGGAGGCTTTACAGAGGCCACCCAACTGGCAGAAGTTGTGAAGACCCCACGTTTGGGCGGAAGCTCCCCTGTCTGGTGGCAGAGTCCTACTGTGGCAACAAGCCCAAAATCAAGTAATTAAGTGGCAATATGCCTAGGCAAACAAAACAAAATAAACAGAAAAGTTCAACATTGGACTCCTATTTTAGGGGCAAAGAGGCTCAAAGCATGGAGGAGGACTGTGAGGTTGGAACTCCTGCACCAAAAGCCCCAAATGAAAATACAAGCTGGCTACAGGCCATAGAGGACCTTAAGAAGCAGATAAGAGAAGTGGGGGAAAATTTGGGAAGAGAAATGAAAAAGATACAAGAAAAGTATGAAATGACAGTCAACAGCCTGACTGAGGAAAACAACACCTTAAAAAATAGACTAACTCAAATGGCAAAAGAGGCTCAGAAAGGCAATGAGAAGAATGCCTTAAAAAGTCAAATTTGCCAGATGGAAAAAGAATCTCAAAAGTTCACTGAGGAGATTCATTCCTACAGAGTTAGACTGGAGCAAATGGAAGCTAATGACTTTATGAGAAATCAAGATGCTGTTAAGCAGATCCAAACAAATGAAAGATTAGAAGGCAATGTGAAATATCTCATGGGAAAAACCACTGACCTGGAAAATAGATCCGGGAGAGACAATTTAAAAATTATTGGACTCCCTGAAAGCCATGATCAAAGAAAGAACCTAGAAATCACCCTTCAAGAAATTCTCAAGGAAAACTGCCCTGATGTTTTAGATCCAGAGGGCAAAATAGAGGTTGAAAGAATCACAGATCACCTCCTGAAAAAGATCCCAAAAAGAAAACTCCCAGGAATATTATAGCCAGGTTCCAGAATCCCCAGATCAGGAGAAAATACTACAAGCAGCCAGGAAGAAACAATTTCAATATTGTGGAAACACAATCAGAATAGCCCAGGACCTGGCAGCTTCTACACTGAGGGATCGAAGGGCATGGAATATGATATTCCAGAGGGCAAAAGAGCTGGGATTGAAGCCAAGGGTCACCTACCCAGCAAAACTGAGTATCTTGTTTCAGGGAAAATATGGTCATTCAGTGGAATAGAGGACTTTCAAGCATTCTTGATGAAAAAACCAGAGTTGAATAGAAAATTTGACATTCAGACACAAGAAGCAAGAGGTGCTTGAGAAGGCAATCAAGGAAAAGAAATCAAAAGGAACTTATCAAAGTTGGACTATTTACAGTCCTACATGGAAAAACAATAACTGCGTTTGATGAAACCTTTCTCATTATGAAAATAATTGAAGAAGGGTACATGGCATATGTTCACAGATATACATGGATAGAGGGCACAGGTTGAATTTGATGGGAAGGGATGATTATTTTTTTTTTTGAGGGCAATTGGGGTTGGGTGACTTGCCCAGGTTCACGTGGCTGGGTTTTTGTTTGTGTGTTGGGTGTCTAGGGCCGGATCCAAGCTCAGGTCCTTCTGGCTCCAGGGCTGGCTCTCTGCTTGCTGTGCCACCTAGCCGCCCCAATGAAGGGATGATTCTTAAGGGGTGAAGTCAAGAGGTGAGAGAGGAAAGTAGCAAGAGGAGATGGAGAGAGACAGGGTAGGGCAAACTATCTCATGTAGAAGAGGCAAGGGGAAGTAGTTGCAGGGGAGGGGAAGAACAGGAAGGCAAAAAGCCAAAAGCATATTCTCATTGAAGTTGGCTCAAGGAGAGAATCACATACATACTAAATGGAATATCTTACCCTCACTCTCCTGAGTAGTGGAAAGGGGGATGAGAGGGGGGATGATGGAGGGGAGGGCATTCTGGGGAGAGGGGAGGTTAGAAGTACCCACTATCAAAGAGGGACAGGATCAAAGTAGGGAATGGACCAGGTGGGAGGTGAGACAGGTGGGAGGGAAATATAAGCAGTCTTTTGCAAGATATCTACTATGGTAATGTTTTGCATAGATATACATGTACAACACATACTGAACTGCTTATCTTCTCAGAGGGTGTGGGTGACAGGGGAGAAAGGGAATGGATCTGAAAATCAAAGTTTTAAAATTAAATGTCTCATAAGATGTCCAGGCAGTGGGGCTCAGAGATTCACCTTGCCCTAATGGCAAAGTCGAAGGGGGTATGGGAGAAGATATGGGAGAGAGCAGATTGGATGAGGGGATATCTGGTGGGACTGCTATTCTGGGGTAGTGGGTAGGGAAAAAATGGGGGGGAAATGTAACTCATAATCTGGTGGAAATGAATGATGTAAACCAGAAGTTAATAAAGCATTTGTTTAACTAACAAAAAAAAAAAAGAATTTATATTACAGAACCTCAACTGGGCTCTCACTGCTTCTAGGTAATCCTGTTATCTTAACTCCTTTATTAACTCACCATCCCACTCTCCACAGTGGTTCTTCCAAATCTCCACAACAGTTCTTCATCCCTTCTTAAATCTTCTATAGCTCTCCCATTCCCCAAGAATCAGTTGAGAACTTTGTCTCACATTTTACAGGAAAAAATGAGGTCATTTGCCATGAACTCCCTCTTCTCCCCTCTTCCCCTATCACTTAGATGCCTTCTGTCACTTTCATGTCACATGTCACGATGTAGCCTTATTCCTTACCAAGCAAGGAATTTCTACCTATTGTAGAAATCCCATCCCATCCCAGCTCCTCCTCTAATAGATTGTCTCCTCTATCATCCTTACTCTTTCATTTATTTTATCTCTCTCTCTCTCTCTCTCTCTCTCTCTCTCTCTCTTTCTCTCCTGTCTCCCTCTTCCTCCCCCTCCCTCTTTCTCTCCCTTTCCTCATTCCTTACTGCCTACAAACATGCCCATGTCTCCCTCATCCTGAAAAAAACTTTCATTTGATCATTTCTTTTCAGTAATGCTCTACATAATGCTCTACATATCTTTTGCCCTTTGTAGCTAACTTTCTTGAAAAGGCTATCCACAACAGGTGCCTCCACATTCCCTACTCTTACTCTTTTCTTAACCCATCACAATCCAGCTTCTGACTCTATTGTTCCACTGAAACGACTTTCTCCAAAGATACCAATGATCTCTTAGTTGCCAAATCCAGTCTACTGACTTTTTTTTTCTTTTTGGAGGAGGGAAGGCAAGGCAATTGGGGTTGAGCTGCCCAAGGCCACACAGTTAGTAAGTGTGTCAAGTATTGGAAGTAGGATTTGAACTCAGGTCCTCCTGATTCCAGGGCCGGTGGTCTATTTAGTTGCCAAATCCAATGGACTTTTCTCAGTTCTCATTCTCCTTGACCCCTCTGTAGCCTTTGGCACTGTTGATCACTCTTTTACATCTCAAACTGCATGTCCAATAGATTTCCTAAAGTAAAAATGTCCAAAAAGATCTCATTATCCTCTTTGACACCCCCCCCCCATATAGTAATATGGATTGTAGAGGGCAAGAACATCCCCCCAGTCCTTTAGGTGTGCAACCTAGGAATCATCCTGGATTCACCACTTACTCTCACCATTCATATCCAATCCATTTCTAAGGATGTTCAACATCTCTCAAATATATCCTTTTCTCTCCTCTGACACTTTTACAAGAGGAGCCTAATGACATTCCAAAGATCTTCATCAATTGAAAGTTTAGCTAGAGAGGTATTGACTTCAACCTGAGGTAAACAGTCAATGACTTCAGCATTTGTTGATGATAATCTATTGAGAACACTATGAAAGTGTTTGGCCCATCTCTCCAGGATCATGTCTTTATCAGTAATCAGTGTAGCTCCATCATCACTGAACTGTAGCAATGCACCAAAGGTTTTTGGCACATAAATAGCTTTCAGGGAATCATTAAAATGCTTTAGATTGTTACAGTCAGTGTAAAATTGAATTTCATCCACCTTCTTGAGCCAAGAGTCCCACTTCTAAGCTTTGCTCAGAGTGAAAGTACAGTACTTTACTTTTGGTAGAGTTAAATGCTGCCTTTTAGATTGAATATTTAAGTGAACTGGTAGACTCTGGTAGACCCTGTGGAGTTCTCAATTTTTCATTTAGTAGCTTCTGAATTTCCCCACCATTTTCATCAAACCGATCCTAATGTTTGTGAGTGTTCTGGCCGAGATGAGATAATGCAGTGTTGTTCACCAGATCTCTGAAAGTTGTCCACTCCTTTTCTGCTTCACTTTTACCAATAGTGTGTTGTCTCAGCTTTCCTTCTAAGTAAGTAGCAAATTGTCAAATTGTTCACACACACACACACATACACACACACACACACACACCCTACTCTAATCTGTTGACATTGAGTTTTCTGATAGTCACATGCCTTGGAGCCACCTCCTCTGTTGAGTGTTTAGCTTGGAGAGGATAAGTCTATGATCCAATACTCTGTACCACACATCACCTTTGTCACTTTCACGTGCTATCTGTCTCTTATTAAATGCCTGTCTTTATTAAATGCCGATTGCTGTGAGGGTAGATCCGTGAAGTTTTGTTGCATTTAGGCAAATAAAAGATAGCATTGGTAATGAGACAAACAAATCTTCAGTAGTAAGTGACCATTGCTGTCCAACTCCATTCCTCCCAAGGTCTCCCTGTCATGTCTGGTAGCCTATGCCTACTCTGGCATTAAAGTCACCCAGAATTACAAGCTTATACTCTTTTGGGATGTGGATGATAAGGGTCTCCATGTCTTCATAAATTTTTTCTTTGACCTCATCAGGGTTCATCATGATAAGATCATATGCACTGATGATGATAGCATGGTGCTTTCCTGCAAGTGGCAATCACATTGTCTTGAGCCTGTCATGCACTTCTTTTGGAAGGCATACAAACTTGTTGACTAGATTGGATTTGATCATGAAACCTTCATTCTTTACAGCACTCCTTATCACTGCAGCCACTCCAGAAAGAGTACTAAAGGACAGGAGTACTGAAGGAAGGAGTACTGAAGCACAGTACATACCTAGAAAGCCAAAAGCCCATCTTTCTCCCACTCACGGTTCTTCCCTGGAGCTCCCTGATCTTTTGATTACATTACAACAACAACAATTTATACAGACACTTCTCTAGGGATTATAAGGCACTGACATCATAATTCTCCCTAGGAGGTAGGTAATGTGAGTGTCCTTATCACCACTTTACAGATGTGAAAACTGAGGATTTCTGAGGTTAAACAACACACAGCCAGTGAGAGAGATGGGATTCAAATTCAGGTCTCCTGACTTCAAATCCTGTGCTCTCATCATCCATACCACATTGCCACTTGTTTCTATGGGATAAATATGAAAAGCCTTCTGTCCAAGAACCATTGGGAAGAAGAAATCAGGTACATCGAGGCATGGCTTCCCCATAATCCATCCAGTTGCAAGGAAGTCTCAGTAGGGCAGAGATGGGCAAAGCTGAGCATAAGCAGCTGGGTGGGGCCCAGAGAGCCACTCTGTGTCTGTGCCAAAAATAGAATTCTCTCTCACAAATCCCTGCTGGAACCACTAAACCACACAATCATAGTCACATTGGCAGAACACAAGCAGCAAGGGGGGTAATGGCTTTAGTTGACAATGCAGGGCTAAAGTAGAACACTGGTATTTGTTCATAGCCAACCTCCCCCAGTGAATAGCTTTCACTCCTCTGAAGGTAACCCCTCTTCCGCAGCAACGTCATTTGGCTTCTTAATGGTACAGCAGGCATATTATGTAACAATGGTGGGACAAGTGAAAAACAACCAAGAGACAGGAGGGCCATTATCCTTTGATGCTGCTTCACTTTCTGGCCTAGGGACATCAGGGGCCAGGTGAACTAATTGCTCAAATTAAATTCAAGTACTTGATTGCTTGGGACAAGTCTAAACAACCCTGGGCTCTGTCACTGAGCTTTGATGAGATCAAAGAACTAACACATGCATGATAGAACATTATGAGCCGATTTGCTCTGTTGTTTTTATTACCTGCACAGCTCTAGAGTTAGGCTTGGAAATCTGGGGATGAGAAAGAAAAAAAAAATCCTGACTTAAAGAGCTCTGCCAACCCTGGGCTTCCCCTCCCCTGCCCCTGATGTACTTTTCATCTCAGTCTCCCATGTTATTTCTCCCTTTCCATTTTCCCCTGCACCTGTCCTTTTCATTCTCCTCCTGAACTCTCTGCAATCCCACTTAACCCTGCTCCCTCTCCACACATTCACCTAACCCTCTCCACACCCCTCCCCCATCCTGTCTTTCCTTTAGCTCTTTCACTTATATTGTGCTGGTCAGGTCATTTAATTAACATCTATGCACAACCCTGGGAAGAATCCTGGTTCACACTGAGATCCATGCCTTTTAGTTTTCTTGACCTTTAACACCATTGCTTACCCCCTTTCCTTGAGTTTGGCCACCTAACTTAGTCTTGGTTTTCTTGCCATTTCTCTGATCTCTCCTATATGGTCTCCGCTTCTTCTTGACCCCTAAATGTGGGTGCTCCTAAAGCTCTCTTCAAAAATGGTTTCTCTCTACACTCTCATTCTGAGAGCTATCATCTGAGATGATACTATCTTCTTTGGATGTTCTTTCCTGATAGTAGGAAAAAGGGAAACCTTAGGGACATACCCTGAGATAGGAGACAACCCAAATGGGTGGCTATTTCCCATCAATATCCGTTGCTCATTACAACCTGGCCAGTACCCTAGCTCCTTCTGGGCACCAACTGATAGAAATTTACATACATCCTTTCCTTTACAAAACCACTCCTCTATGACTCCCAATAATAGGATCAATATCTATTACCAATCTAGTCAGGACCTATGCATGGTAAGATTGGAAAGTCCCTGCCAGAGCAGTCTCAAGCTTGACTGACATTCCACTGACCTATAAGTCAACACACTTATCTGACCAGTTACACAAATGTGGATGTGACAGGGGGCTATGACCAACAGAACCAATGCTTTATCTTTGCTGAATAGCCTTTCCATGCTATTGTTGAGTAATCTTTTGTTAAAGGCTACATGGCCTGTGAGTGTATTATTTCATTCTAATCCTGGGTCTGAACCACAAAACTGGCCTGAGTCAGGCTTGTCCTAGAACACTTCCCCAATCACATAAAATGATGACATTTATTCATTGTGATTTTGACCAAGAAGAAAACAAATGCTCACACAAAGGGTTAGGTGAAGAATACTTTTCTGAAGCATCTCAGCTGGAAGGCTCCACTGCTGACAGTTATTAATAGGTGGACATGCTGATGTCATCAACTCTGGCCTCTAGACAGATAACTTCCCAGATGATATCTCTGGTATTGAACTTCCTCTCAAGCTCTGGTCTCATGTTTCCAATTGTTCTCTCGATATTGCCCTTACATGTCCTGCTAATAACTCTTATATACCACTTATATAAAACTGAGCCCATTTGGGGAGAACAAAGTAAATGCAGCTATACACAAAGGGAATCTCTCTATAGGGGAAAAACAGTCTGTGTATCAAAAGTCTCTGAAAGGGGCCTGATATACAAGTCATATAGGGAATTAACATACACATGTAAAATCACAATAATACATAAGTGGTCAAAAGATATGAACAAACAACTCTCAAAAGAACTGCAAACTATTAAAATAACTAAAGTTTTGCCTCACACACAGCAAATTGTAAAAGATGATAGAGGATTCTGGAGGGGACTAAAGGAAGACAGGCACACTATTCACTGTTAGAGGAGTTATGTATTGGAAAGTCATTTGGAATTATGCTGAAAAAGTGACTAAAATGTCCTTACTATCTGCTAGAGATCCCTCTGCTAGACATACAAACCAGAGGTCAAAGATAAAAGGAAAAGTCCATAATCCACTGAAATATTAAAGCATCACTTTTTTTATGGTAGCAAAGAGCTCAAGAAAAGGTAGGTGCTCATCAAATGACTAAACAAATGGTACACGAATATAAAGGAACATAAATGTCCTGTAAGAACAGTGAATATACATAGACCATCTAATAGGAAGAATTATGTGAACAGGGTGAAGTAAATAGCACCAGGAAAATAAGAGATACATACAATGACTACAATTTAAATGGAAAGAACAAAAAAAAAAAGTTCTGAATGCTAGCCCTGGAGAAGAGTTGAAGAAATGCAACAAATTCCCTTCTTTGCAGAGGTGGGGGATGATGGGGTGGAATATTGCATATCTTGTCAGACTCCACTGACATGTTTGATGGTTTTGCTGAACTGCATATTTGCCTTTATTAAAAAAAAATTCTTCAATATGGAAGTGGCTGGGTGGTGCAGTGAATAGAACACTGGCCCTGGAATCAGGAGGACCTGAGTTCAAATCTGGCCTCAGACACTTAACACTTACTAGCCTTGTGACCTTGGGCAAGTCACTTAACCCCAATTGCCCTCTAAAAAGCTTTAAAAAAAATCTTCATTATGAAGACAATTCTGAAGGACTCATGATAAGAAATGCTCTCCACCCCGGAGAGAGAACTAATGAATTCTGAATGCAGATTGAAACATAGTTTTTACTTTATCTACTTTTTTTAGTTATTTTTGGGCAACATTGTCATTATGGAAATACATTTGATTTCACACATATAATTGATATCATGTTGCTTGCCTTCTTAGTAGGTGAGGTAGGGGCTAGAAGGAAGGGGAGAATTTGGAACTCAACATTTTAAAAATTATGAATGTAAAAAATAAATAATAATTAAAAAATAAACTATAAAAATTTTCTGGTGATAAGGGATGGCTTCCTAGGTAGAGGTGTGTGTGTGTGTGTGTGTGTGTGTGTGTGTGTGTGTGCATGTAGGATATATTCAGTAATGAAAATGATTTAAAAATAAGCCCTATTTAAAAATTTTAAAGAGCCAATCATGAAAGAACCCCCCCAACCATCTCTAAACTCATTATATTTCTTTTTAAAAATTGTTGCTTATCATTCTTGATGAAGAAACAAGAGCTGAACAGAAAATTTGACTTTCAACAACAAGAAGGAAGAGAAGCAAGAGAAGGTAAACAGGAAAAAAGAAATCATAAGGAACTTAGTAAAGTTGAACTATTTACATTTCTGCATAGAAAAACAATAATTGTAACTCATGAGATTTTTCTCAGTATGAGGATAGTTGAAGGGAATGTGTGTGTGTGTGTGTGTGTGTGTATGTATGTATGTATACATACACATAAATGTATGCATAGGAGGGTGAATATGTATGTGAATATATATGTGAGTGTGGGCAGATGTATGTACATGTATACATAGAGGGCACAGGATGAATATGAAGGGATGATATCTTAAAAAATAAAATTAAGAAGTGAGAGAGGAATTTATTGGGAGAAGGAGAAAGGGAGAAACAGATTAGGGTAAATTATCTCCTATAAAAGAGGCAAGAGAAAACTGTTACAATGGAGGGGAAGAACAGGAAGGTGAAAAGGAATGGGACAATCTTACTCTCACTGAATTTGGCTTAAGGAGGAAATCACATACACACTCAATTGGGTATCTTGCCCTACAGGAAAATAGGGAGGAAGGGGATAAGAGGGAGGATGATAGAAGGGAGGGACAGGCGCTTAAAATTAGACCAAGTGGAGGTTGATGCTGGGTGTGTGTGTGTGTGTGTGTGTGTGTGTGTGTGTCCTACACTGGTTCCTAACTGCATCCTTTGGTGGCATTAGTCTGGAGTTAGTTAGTTAGTGAGACACCTTTCCATTTAACTCTCACTTCCATATGTGAGCTCCTTGGAGGAAAGGACTTTCTTACTGTTCTATTTGTATCCTCAATGAGGCTTAGCTTTGCACAAAGTAAGTACCATTAAGTGCTTGATTCATTCATTCATTCATGGTGGTTCACAGTGAGAAAGAGTTGTACACACATTTTCTTATTTGATACTCACAAAAATCTGGGGAAATAAGTACAAGTGCAACAAACCTTTATTAAAGTCTTTCCATGGACATAGCACTTTGCTAGGCATTGGGAGAGACAGAAAGTTTCAATATGATATGAGAGAGCCTGCAATCTAGTAGGAGTGACAATAATGTTACTGTTTGTTGCCTCGCATTAGTAGACACTAACACAATGACAATATACGATATTCCATAACAAGTGCACTAGAGAATTACAGGGGTAAGTACTATGTGAGGTACAATAAGTACTATATTCCCATCTTTTTAAAATAAGAAAACAGGTTCAAGATGTTATCATATGAGTTGTCTAAAGTCACAATTATGCAAGTAGAAAAGCCAAGATCTAAACAGTTTTCTGACTCCAAGTCCATGGCTATTTTCACTATACGATGTCTATTATTCCTTGTGTCAGTGGTCTCCATAGTGGGGTACCATACCAGGGGGTTTGTGAAGAAACATCCATAGGGTGGGAAGATGGTATCCATTCCACTCTCTCCATAATAACCAGTCATGAAGTTTGTCTCCAACACAACCATATCCGTTACTGTTTCCATCCTTTCTGTTTCTGATTCAGTGTGGGCACCCACAGTAGCAACTGTGTAGACACTCTTAGGAAAATCTTACCCATCCCAAGCATACCTATTCCCCTCTCCCCCATCACCTCATAGCTACTGTAGTGCTCCCTTTCCTCAGTTTCTTTACTCTGAGTCAGGGATGTGCAAGGAAGAAACACCCTTCCCCATTTTTATTTTGGTTGGGAGAGAGCAAGTAGTACAGGATTAGCAGACATGAATGGGTTCCAATATGGGTCAGAGATCTCATCATGTTTTCTTTTCCTCCAAAGTCATTCCTCTTCCAAATTTCTCTGTATCTATGTATGGTACATTTGCAACCTCCCTATCATCTTCTTACCTTCACTCACCAGACATTTCCAAGCAGTTGCCAAATATTGGCTTCACTCTCTCTCTTCTATTCAGCTACTACCATCCACTCATACACTTACCACCCAGCTTCCCCTCTTATCTGGACTATTTGAGGTTTTCTTGGCAAGGATATTAGAGTGGTTTGCCTTTTCCTTCTTTAGCTCATCTTATAGATAAGGAAACTGAGGCAAACAGGGTCAAAGTGTGTGACACTTGCCCAATGTCACACAGCTAGTAAGTATCTGAGGTTGGATTTGAATTTAGGAAGATGAATCTGACTTTAGGTTTGTGCTCTATCCACTGTGCCACCTAGCTGCCCTGGAAATGCCCCCTTTTTAAAAAAAATGGTATTAAAAATTTAAAAATTGTATTTTCCCCAATTATATATAAAGACAATTTTAGCATTTTGGGGTGCTTTTTTGGAGAGCAATTGTGGTTAAGTGACTCACCCAAGGTCACATGGCTAGTAAGTGGGTCAAGTGTCTGAGGCCAGATTTGAACTCAGGTCCTCCTGATTCCAGGGCCAGTGCTCTATTCACTGCACCACCTAGCTACCCAAATTTATTTTTATACCAATTTTGAGTTCCAAATCTTTTCTCCCTCTCTCCCCTCCCTTCTTCCTAAAATGGTAAGCAATTTGATATAGATTATATATACATATATGTAATCATGTAAAACATTTTCATATTGATCACAGTTGTGAAAGAAACAGACAAAAAAGGGGAAACACACACGCAGAAAGTGAAAGCAGTATCCTTGGATCTGCATTCAGAATCTATCAATTATTGATCAGGATATGGATAGCATTTTCCATCATGAGTCCTTTATAACTCTTTTGGATCATCATGTTGCTGAGTGGAGTTAAGTCATTCATAGTTGTTCACCACATAGTGTTGCTGTTACTGTTTTCTTGGTTCTGCTCATTTCACTTTGCATCAGTTCATACAAGTCTTTCCAGGTTTTTCTGAAATCGAACTGCTCATCTTTTCATAATAGTATCCTATTACATTCATTTACCACAAGTTGTTCAGCCATTTCCCAATTGATGGATATCCCCTCAATTTCCAATATTTTCCTATCAATGACCTCTTAATTATTGTCCTGTTTCAATTGTCTCCCCACTCCAATCCATTCATCTGCCAAAATGATTTTCTTAAAGCTCAGATCTGACCATATTATCTCCTTGCTCAATAAATCCAGTGACTCTGTTGTCCATCTGGCAAATGAAGCTGTTCACATGTGACCCCATCCTAGCTTTCCAGGTTCCTACCTTTCCCTCCTTGCATTCTAGGGTCTAGCCAAACTGCTTCTGGATATCTTTCAAACTCATCTAAAAGCACAAGTAAGATCTCCAAAAACAAAAAGGAAATTAAGGCATAGTGCCATCTATTAAATAGAACAACACAAAGAAAGAGGAATGAATCTATACCAAGAATTTCCTTCTGAGTTGTGACCAGGGACAATTCACATTTGTTTGTTCTTACATTGTATAAGGTGGATATCTAGACATGGAGAAACTTGGCGCCTGCTAAAAAGGCTGTTCTGTTCATTGACTTATGGTCAATTACTTTCTATTGTGTATCTTTCAATTAAGAAAAAGCATCTGCAAAAAGAAATTTACTGCCTTTAGTTATGTTGATCAAATTAACTGAATAATTAATTAACAAATAATAATTTCCAAGTCTTCTCTATCCCCTGAGATGCAAAAAGATTTTTTTTAGAAAATAATGAAGCATATTCAATCACATTGCTCTCACTAGAAAATATTTTTATAATGTAATATGATAGTTATATTACTAATAATGTTTTATTGTGATAAAAAGGGGGCTTACACCATTAATAAATGAAATTTTAAAAATACTTTATCATTAAAATTTTGTTTTGTATATGCTTTTATATATATGATATATCAGTAAAACAGTACATATTTATAAATGAATTTATAGTAATTTGGTAAATAAATATACATATTGGAGTACATATTTAATTTTAAAAATGTCTGGGATAAATAATCAAAGAAGTTTGGGGCCTTCCATAATTTGACCCACACCTATCTCTCTAATCCTATCTCCCAAAACTACCCAAAAAGAATCTTTTACTCCAGTGTAAGCAGTATCCTTGAAGAATGAATGATAATGTTCAAAGGATTCTAATAAAGTATTGGCATTTTTTGCATTACCTGATTAATTTGAATGTAAATAGAATGCTAAATAAGTTTAGTTGTTTATTGTTCTTCATTGTTAGATTTCCAATAAAATCTTTTTTAAAATGTCGTATGCCATTTCTGACATACACCAGCAAGATTCCATTCCCATTCAGCTATCCTTCATCTTTCTGTTTTCCTTATTCATTCCCACACTTTCCTACTCCAGTCAACCTATTTGTGAGCGAGGTCACTGAATAGTCAATCTACAGTTGTCCTTTCCACATCACAACTTTCCCCATTGCAGTCAGAATAGGAAATTAAATGGGAATTTGGGGGGAATTTTGCAGAAGCTGAAGATGACACTCAAAGACCAACAGATGACACAGAACCTATGACCAAATACGTAACCCAAAGTTTATAATAAAGTATTGTAAACACCCCATAAAATAAAAAGAAAAAAAATACAGACTTCTCTAGTACAAAAAGGAGACCAACTTTCACTCTGATTTTCCAGGTTGTGGGCAACATACCCCTAACCCCTGTGATATGGAAGGGATAACTGCACTGGAAAAACTCCCAGGGGTCATGCTTGTAATGGAATCAATGCTAACCAGGTCAGTGAGAACAGGATTGAAATCTTCCCTGAACTATTCTTATTCTAGGTGTTTTTAAGATGTCACATCCTTCCATGTGAGCTCTTAGAGAGTCAGGAGTGTTTCATTCTTTTGTACTTGTATAATTGGTGCCTAGCTTAGTGCCTGGCAAATAGTAGGAGCTTTATAAATACTTGCCTATTGATTGCCTAAGGTCACATGGAAATTCCAGGTGCATCCAACTATGCTGTGCATATATCACCCCAAAGAACACTAGGCTGTCTCTTACCTGGGAGCGAGTCCAAGGAAGTGTCTTCATTGTTGTCTCTACCACATGAGAAAGCCTTCCTCCTTTATCTCTAGGCTCTGCTAAAATAGAATTTGTAGGAAGACTGAATCCTGTGTTGAAAATATAGCACTTCCCAACAACAGGTAATAAGTGTGGTTGGAGAAAATGCACGATTTGCTATGCTATCCAGGGGTGGGAAACCTGTAGCCTCAAGGCCACCTAGGTGCTCAAGTTTGGCCCTTTGATTGAACCCAAACTTCACAGAACAAATCCCTTTAATAAAAGAATTTGGTCTGTAAAACTTGGATTCAGTCAAAAGGCTGCACCCAAGGACCTACAAGGCCACATGTAGCCTTAAGGCCACAGGTTCCCTACCCCCGCCCCCCCCCAGCTATACAATATGAGATACATATTCTGTGAATGTCTATTAATTTCTGGGAATTACATGTCCTATTGAATTCTTTTATCTTCTGCCATTAACATGGAAGTAGAAGGATACTTCTTTTTACAAGAAAATAAAAGACTTTTACATTTAAAGCTGGATAAGATTGGCTTCAATGAACACAGGAATTTTCCTACCTTGAAACACTTAAATACCATTTGCAGAGGATAGATTTACATTCCAGATGCATTATTAATGGTCTTCACACTCTATTCCCAGTAGAGATGCCCTAGCATACCAACCTTTGTGTTTTTGGTGCTTGGAATGTACAACTTCTCCAGGAACTGCATTCTCCTAAGTGTTACTTCTATTTTGGGGATGTTTTTTCTTTATATAGAAACCAGTTCCCTTGTCAAACTAAATGATGACGTGAGTCATTTTTCTGTTTTTTAAATGGCTGGAGGAAATTTTCCTTGACTGTTATCCACTTTTTTTTTTCACATAATCACAGATATGTTGAGTGAATACAAATATCTTAGTGAGAATTCCAAGTTGTATACCCAATATGAAGCAATGACAAATTAGATTTTGTTGTTTGAAAGCAAATTTCATAAATGCTTTGGAAGTTATCACTACTCCATTTGCCTCTCTGCCAACAGGACCCTTGGTATGCTTTTGTTAACTTTTGATTGCAGCCCTGGATTCCACAATAAATATTTTGAACCTGGGTGTGAACCCAGAAAGCTGGGTGAATGGCAATTGGTATGAATGGGAAATGGTCCACAAATAATTAGCACCTAGGCAGTATCTGACCATATAAAGCAAAACAGATGGGTCTTATACCAGAACATTTTGTTCCTTCCTCACTCAGTGACACAGGGAGTTGGAAAAAGAGAATTCTAGCCCGTTTTCTGGTACAGAAAATGAAATTTGTTGTTTCCTTAACTAACTGATGACTTTCTTGTCATCTTTTAGGATGGTGTTAGAGAAGTATCCTGCATATTTCAGAAGGTAATAATCTCAGGCCTACTCCTAAGATCATGAGATCTGAAGTAGAAGGGACATCATGGACTTTGCAGTGGAATGAGGAAAGGAAGACCAGATGGGGCAAATTGTTGTATACATGGATATGCCAGCAATAAGTCACAGGACTATGATTTGAAACCCAGTCCTCTGGAATCAAATTTAGGGCCTGTCTTTGACCTGTCTGACCACAGGGACTACTACCACTGCCCTTCTTCTGTTTGATGGTCCAAACTTTGCCAATAAGGAATTTGACATTATAACCAAAAGTTAATCCTGCTACATTCCTTCCTAGTCCCTTGGCATGGTAACAAGAGCTGCATAGTCCTATAGAAACTTTATGTTTTGGGCAGAAAGGAAATTTCCCTGTGTGTAAAGACAAATAGAGGCACAAAGATGTCTTTAAAATGGCTGGTGTGCTCCTGTTTCAGCTTAGAAGAGGAAGACTAGGCATATTCAGCCTAACTGGAAACCAGACATGTGTATTAATTATCTAACTGGCCCATGTCTGTGGAATAGAAGCAGTGGGAATCTTCTGGCTTCTGTGGAATACATAAACCTGTAGAATCTGACACTGGCAGCCTTAAGTGGAGAAGGGTCAGGATGGTATGATTGAAGAATCTAGTTCTGCTAAAGAAAAGGCGGGGGGAAGATGCAATTAAAATGTGATCACAGTATAATTGCAAAGGCAATAGAACTTTCATTCACTGAACAGAGCTCACAATGATGGCTTTATTAATAATGGAGTCGTGTTAGCTACTAATATAGTTTAATATTCTTTTAATAATGGATCCTATTTGAAGCAACAGAGATAAGTGTGGGCTCTGTTGTCCAGGTGATCTTTCGAATGGATAGAAAACTTGTTACTTAATTTCCAGTCTGCCCTCCCAGCTACTTTGATCCTAAAGATCATGGCCTGGTGATTTAGCCCTGCACTGAAAGGCCAAGTTTGCTGGTGACTTGCTGGTTGCCTTGCTTAGGTCCTCAGATGTCTGCCCTGATCCTGACTCTTATACTAAGGCATGGGGAAAGTAGGCCCTCTGGACTGCTTTACATATGTAGCTGCTCAGATGTCCAGAGATTTCCTAGAAGATAAACACTCCCAACATGCTTTCCCCTTCCTTAAGCCAGAGAATGTTTATGAACATTTGGTCCCTAGGATTGGGTTTGTTTTTTTTTAATTCAATTTTAAAAGCCCATATCACAAATGAACCCCAGCACAGGGAGAAAGGGCATAGCTCATGTAATGTTCTTTCCAACATTTTATGTCACATTGTATTTCTGCTTCATATTTCTTTTATCTGTCCTTTCCAAAACATTGTGTATAGCAGATGGACATTGGGCCAATTAATTTAAAACTAGTGTAACTTTAGGAAGTCACTTAAAATAAGAAATCAGGCTTAGATTGGCTATGTGTTATGTGACCTATTGAGTAAGACATGAAACTGAGTTTTGGAATGGCGCAAGATGCTTTATAGTCATGATTTCATTTGATCCTTCCAGCACTGTAGTAAATAGTACAAGTATTATCACCTCCATTTAACAGAAGGGCAAACTGAGGCACAGTTGAATCATGCAGCTAGTGTTTGAGTGTTTGTAATTTGAACCTGTATTTCCTTATTCCAAGTCCATTGTCAATATGAGGCAGAAATGGGATTTTCAGGTATGAATTTTAAAAAGTTCAGATCCCTGCCCAACCAAGGATGTGGAAAAGTTGGATAAATCCAACTGAAAATCAAGAGATCTGGAGAAAATGCATGAGTCTTTTGTTATTGTTCAGTTGTGTCTGACTCCTTGTGACTTTATTTTGTTTTTTGTTTGGTTGGTTTTTTAAATTTTGTTTGTTGGGGGCAAAGATACTGCAATTTTTTGCCATTTCCTTCTCTAACTCATTTTTTTACCCAGATGAGGAACTAAGGCAAACAGGGTTAATAGACCAGCCCAGGGTCACACAGCTAGTAAATGTCTAAGGCCAGATTTGAACTCAGGAAGATGAGTTTTCCTGATTCCAAGTCCAATGCTCTTTCCACTGTGACACCTTGCTACCCTATATCAAAGTCTAAAAATATTGAAAAAGGCAATAACAAAAGTAATCCTCAGGAAGCAACCCAATTTAAATTTTGGGTCCCCAAAGCAAAAATGTCATAACCTCCCTTCCCCTTGACATTTTAAAATGAACAGGTATTTGTATTTGAGAAGAGTCTCTCCTATTGTGGGGAATGGTGAGGGAGGTGTGTGTGTGTGTGTGTGTGTGTGTGTGTGTGTGTGTGTGTGTCACACAAAGCCTTAGGGATTATTCTCTGTGGTAGGGAAGGATTTGCACACGTGGGGAATTATCCTGGTTTTCCCTTTAGCACCTGGCTGGTCAGAAAGGGCAGTATTTGCAGCTCTCTTGGTGACATCAATTCATGACAAGGCCCATTCGCTTCCACAGGGGCATGTTTCACAGAGAGGCCATCTAGTTGCTTACTAGTTTGTCTATAAGTGTATAGAGTTTGCCATCTACCCCACTCCCATGCTGCTGAGCTCTTCGGTCACAGCTGATTTCCACAGATCAGTTGGCCCTAGCTCTAAGGAAGACAAGATGGAGATAAAGCTTTACATATAGCAGCTATGGGGAGATTTGGAAAGTTTCCTCTTTTCTGTCCCTCCTCTTCCTGAATCTCAACTTTGTCTCCCCATGAAGGAAGAAGGCTAGAAACTTGCTTTGAGCTCCAGATTTTTTCTTCTTGCTGCATGTGAGGTTGCTGGTTAACTTGACTGATTTAAACACCATTCTAAACCACCTTGTTCTAGAACACTATGTCTGAGAATAGTCAATCACTTGGACCAGTTTGGGTGATTCAACTATTGATCTTATTCATGAACTGTGTGCCAGAAAGGGCACATTCAATTGAAGGGGGAAGGCAGCTGGGGAATTGTTATAGATTCGAGCAGGCCTGTTCACTGTTTTTCTTTTTGTCTTGTGGTATTTCTTTTCTGTATTCTTGATTGTAGGGCTAGATAGATTTGGGGCTAAAATAAGACTGTATTAAGCTTTTGTGTTACAGACAGAAAAATCATACGTTGATCCAACTTCCTAGTAACAGAAATGAAATTCTAAGAACTGAAGACAGCTCAAAGTAAAACTCTTTTTGGCAACCATCTGTTTGGCTGGTAAACTTTTGAGTGGTATTTGTATGTGCATGTGAGCAGAAACAGCAGTTTAATGAATGTCTTGATTTTTAACTATTTTACAAAAGAAAAATAGGATGTTAAATGAGACTGAAGATTTTTTTAAAATTTAAAATTCATGTAGATTTTCCTTTCTTTGAGGACAATAGTCTTGCCAAATCTGAAGTTAAAGCAAAAACCAGGCTTGATTTAAAGCATACCAAAATGTGCTAAACATTAGTAATGGTTCTTTTTTTTTCCACTTGAACTCAACTGTTGGCACTTATATAATCCTGGATCTTTCCTTTCAAAATAAGTTAACCTTTAGAATATAAAGACGTATGGCAAACTTTCTTTCTAAAAGGAATTTTTAGACAAATGAATTACCAGGAATATTAACCATCTGATAAGTAGCATTTCAACATAATTGGTGAGTCCTCTAATTCCCCCTCACAGCAATCACTATCTTGTCTAATTGTCATTTGGCAGGGGGAAGAGAGGGCCATAGGGCCAACATTATGCAAGAGACAGCCTGGTGCACTGGATAAAATACTGAATTCAAAGTCAACAAGACCTCGACGTGAATCCCACTCCCAGATGCTAGCTCACTAGCTCTTCCCACCTGGACAAGTCAGTTAACCTGTGCCTCAGGTATGGTGATAATTATAGATAACACTTCACAGTGTGGTCATGAGGTTCAAATAAGAGGAAGTAGGAAAAGTGCTTTAGATAGCAGCTTATGATGCTACTTAAATGTAAACTATTACTTCTAAAACTGGCAATCCATTCTGAAAAATTTAGGCTACTGTGTAATATTTGAATATTTTATAATCTTTTTGCTAAGATTATGTGACTATCTTGTTTATTGATTATTCCATTGCCCATTATAGGGGCAGCTAGGTGGTGAAGTGAGTAGAGTGCTGAACCTGGAATTAGGAAGACTCATCTTCCTGGGTTTGAATCTGGCCTCAGCCATTTACTAGCTGTATGACCCTGGGCAAGTCACTTAACCCTGCTTCAGTTTCCTCCTCTATAAAATGAACTAGAGAAGGAAAGGCAAACCACTTAATTATCTTTGCCAAGAAAACCCTAAATGCAGTCAGGAAGAATTGGACATAACTGAAAATCACTGAACAACAATAACAAGTATTGTCCATTATACATGGTATGTCATGATGTCAATCTGAGATTTTATTTCCTGTTACTTGTATTGAAGCACTCTTGCAGGTAAATAAGCAAGAGGATAGATCCTCTTTGGATTATAAATATTTTTTCTTCTTTTTTCTTTTCTTCTAATTAAAGGGGTCATCCCTTGACTCATGTCTTAAAGAGGCTTATTCAATGGATAGGTGTTACCTCATTCAAAGTGAAAACTTGAAAAGGCCTTAGCTTAAAAGGGCCAGGGCCTCCCACTCCATCCTGGACCATCTCCAGTCATCCTGATGAATGTCTGGCCACTGGACCCAGATGGCTCTAGAGGAGAAAAGTGAGGCTGGTGACCTTGCACAGCCCTTCCTCACTCAAATCAAAGTCAACTGCAAGTCATGTCACCACGTCCCTGACGTTATGGTCCTCTTTGAAAAGGAAAGTCAAAGACAGTGATAACATGCATAAAGTGCTTGAAAAGCTTTAATATGGTCTACAAATGAAAGCTATTATGATCTAACAGTGGGGCTATGCTGACAAATGTGTCAGTCCAGCAAAGTGGTCAATTTCAGTGGAAAAATAAAACAGTAGTTGGCATTCTATAGGTAAAATAACCAGTTTATTGATTTGTTAAGCTGTTATCCTTCTCTAACAAAGCTCTCTGATGTCACATTGTAACACAGGGAGGCAATACTTGTTTTTTGTTTGTTTTAAAGCTATGCTAGGTGATGTAAGCTTTGGAGGGTCCTACAAAACTGAAGCCTTCAAGCATATGTCTGGTGATGAACCCAAGCTATTTTTATGCCCCTTCAACTAAAGACAGAGAGGCTCTTCACAAAGTTAGCTGAAGAATGATCAATTTCTTGGTCACAGTGGCTCCTAACGGGGATGGACTGAATGTTAGAAAGGTTGCAATCTGAGTCAATGGAGGAAATAGCCACACTGAGGAAAGAGATTCTTGAAAACATAAGTATGCTGGTGTCCCCTCTGCTTTTCTCCCAATCTTCTCATTCCATGATCCAATTCAATTTAATTTGACCAGCATTTATTAAGCAGCTACTATTTTAAAAACCACTTTATTATTTTTAAACATTATTTTTTTTAAAAATTGGGTCCCAAATTATCTTCCTCCTTCCCAAACCTTCCTCATCCTTTGAAAATGTAAGAAATTTGATATTAATTATACATGTGAAATCACACATTTCCATATTAGCCATGTTACAATAATAGCAACCAAAAAAGAAAAGCAAGAAAAATAAAATGAAAAAGATCCTTCAATCTGTAAGAAAGAGAATTCATAAGTACTAGTAAGTGATTGGATGGGGGTGAGGGAAAGGACAATGTCAAGGATGATTAAACTATAATGCTTGGGCAGCTAGGAAAATGATAGCATCACCACATACAAAAACACATACACACAAATAGGAACAGTGTGGGGAGAAGGGGCCAGTTTAGAGTGAAAGCTGATGAATTTTGTTTGGAACATGTTGAGTTTCTGACACTGGATTGACATTTAAGTGAAGATGTCATGTTACTGAAACTTAGGAGAGAGGTTATGCTGAATACATGAATTTGGGAGTCATCCCCAACGAGGTGAAAATTGAACCTTTGGAAGAAGATCAGATCACAAAGGAGAAGGTACACAGGGGAAGGATGGACTTGCTTTTTTTATGCCTGGAATGTCCAATCTCCTTTTCTCTTTTGAAATGTTGCCCATCTTTCAAGATCCAGGTCAGATGCTACTTCATTCCTTTTTTCTTCATATTAAACATATTTTCACATTAGTCATGTTGTAAAGAAGAATTAGAACCAATGGGAGGAACCACAAGAAAGAAGAAACCAAAGAAAAGAAAGAGAGAGGAAGAAAGCACAAGTAATATGCTCCATTCAGACTCCATAGTTCTTTATCTGGATGTAGATAGCATTTTCCATCCTAAGTCTTTTGGAGCTGTCTTAGATCCTTGTATTGCTAATAAGAGGTAAGTCTTTCAAAGTTACTCATTGAACCATGTTGCTGTTACTATGTACAATGTTCTCCTGGTTTTGCTCACTTCACTCAGCATCAGTTCATGTAAGTCTTTCCAGGTTTTTCCAAAGTCCACTGCTCATCATTTCTTATGGAGCAACAGTATTCCATTACATTCATATAGCACACCTTGTTCAGCCATTCCCCAACTGATGGGCATCCCCTCAATTTCCAATTCTTTGCCACCACAAAAAGAACTGCTATAAATATTTTTATACATGTGCGTCTTTCCCCCATTTTTATGATCTCTTTGGGATACAGACCTAGAAGTATTGCTAAAGAATGGTTGGGTCAGTTCACAACTCCACCAACAATGCATTAGTGTTTTAATTTTCCCATATCTTCTTCAACATTTATCATTTATGCTACCTCATTCTTAAAGCCTTACCTCATCCCTTCTGTTGGACATGTCCTCTTTTTTCCTTAGTTCCCAGAGAGTACTTTGTATCTCCCTTGTGCACTTATCATACTCTATTTTGAATTTCAATTATATGAATATGTATCATATTTCTTTGATTGGATTGACACAGGTGCATAAGAAGCAATGTCTTATCTAAAGTTTGTTTCTTTTCCACATCTGTATTCTTCACCTAGTTGGTACTTAATAAGAATTTTAAAAATTGAATCAAATTGAATTTAATTCTGTATATAACCCTTCAGTGTATATTAGCATATTCTTATAATAGAAATAATAGTTCATATTTATACAAGCCTTTACAGTTTACAATCCACTTCACTCATAGCAATTTTTTGAGCTAGTTGGTGTATCAGAGGAAGTATAAGTAGCATCTACATGATCCTTTCAGTACTTGGACTTCAACCAATTCAAACCAAATGGAGGGGTTTGCAGAGCGAATGGTACTTTGGGTAAATTGGGCTGGAAAGTATTCCCTTAGCAAAATTTTGTTTGAGGGTCTGGAATTTAACCTTCCTGTTAAAAGTCCTTGGCATTAAACATTGTAATAACATTTCACTTGTGTATATTGATCTATGGCTATAAGGAATTTATACATATACATAGATATAATACATATATAATTCCTTGAAATAACCCAAAATAAGGAAGTTAAGGAAGGTATTCTTGCCTCCATCTTACAGAACTTTGGAGAGTTTCAGGGACTTGTCTAAAGGAATATTTCTAGAAAGCAATGGTAGAGGATTCCACATGGTTCAGATGATTTTAAGTTCAGCACTCTGTTCATTATGCTGTGAGATAATGAATGTACATACTAGTTAGGAATTTTCTTTGGGAGTGAGGCACTTAACCTTTTGAAGTTTAACCTGACGAATATGTCCGGTGGGAAGAATCTCTCCTACCTTGTGCCTTGGAGTTGTCAATTTTGTGAGTGACCAAAAGAGCAAGACATCATGGACCTCTCAGAGTACTAAAAAGAGCATTTTCATTAGTTTGAGTGTGAGAGAACCTGGGGTTGCCCTATCAATGTGTGACTTTGGGTAAAATTCAGGTTTGTACTAGATGACATCTAGCATCCTTGCTGGCTCTTAAACTAAGAAACTATGATTTATTTTCCACAAATAAACTTAAAGGTAGATTGGTCATGTATCAAGGTGGAGTAATAGCAGGTGGACAGCCTGAGTGTTAAAGAGGTACCCATAAAATACTAAAAGAATGAGAGGAATGTCTCCTGTGTATTAGGTATATCCTATGCAAAGGATTTATGGAAAAGAATATAAAAAGATCTCACAGGATGAGAAATGATGGCTTGCTTATGACTTGGTTTTGCGTATGGCCAAGAAAGCAGGAAGGTCATCTTATGTCCTCCAGGACCTAGAGTAGTGTTCAGTAAACAGCAGGCACTTACATTATTGGTGAGTGAATGAATGAATGATGGTGTTGCTCTCCTGATTGTTTAATTTATTATTTTTAATGCCAAGGCTCTTAACTTTGTAGAAAAACTTCCATATTCTCATATCCTTTTGCTTAAGCTTGAAAGTCACGTTAGGGACAAAGTTAATTAGTGCAATCTATTGCCACTGTATCCCAATCCATTATGCAAGGCATACACAGTACACAAAACAGGAACTAATTTAAAATTAATCAATGTAATCGCATCCCAAATGAGGGAGAAAGAAAGAGACAAAGGCATAAATATACAGACTGCAACCATAGTGTGGAAGGTGGAGATCCATTCACACAAAGACAGCGCTTTGACACAAAGAAAAGGGGAATTGCTGTGGCTGAAGGAAAGGCGGCTGTTCACCTCCCCTCCCCCCACTCCTTGCTGTAGCGAGGCTGGGCAGGGAATGAATAGTTTGGCAGAACTGCTGGCTGCATGTACCTGCCCGTGAGTGAGGGCGTGCAGATGCATGAGTGAGTGAGTGCCCTACATGTGCGCGTGTTTGTGGAAGAGGGAGGGCACAGAGACCATCTTTGTAAGAGGAAGCTGGCAGAGAATGCCTACGTTGAAGGGTGGGGTGGGAGGGAAGCATCACAGACCTTGGGTTTCTGAGCCGGGTAGTCAATTTAATAGCAGCCCCCCTACCCCTATCGTGACTCACCCCTTCCCTCCCCTCCCCGCTTGCCAGCCCTGCGCTCTCCTCCCCTGCCCCCGCACTTCTGTCCCACCTGAGCCCACCACAGCTCCCCGTGGCCGGCCTGGCGGATGCTTGAGAGAGCTGAGTGTCCTTTTCAGGGGCTCACAGACACGCACACGTTGCTCACCTCGAGGAGCGTTGTGGCAGCAGGTCTGGGCTGCCCCACTTTTCCCAAGCCCCCAAAGACTCAGCAGCCTCACGGGGCCCAGCACTGGACTCACCCCTTTCAGCAGGGGCTGAAGGCTGGGGCGGGGGACTGGGAGAAGGGCGGAGGGGGGGAATGCAGCCAACGGCCCCAAAGAAGGGGAGGAGTCTCCCCGAGGCTCGCTACCGGATTGGCTGCGGGCGGCGAGGGGAGGGGCCAAGTCAGCACAAAATAGCCTGCGCGCTGGGAGACAGTCGCCACAAACTCTGCCCCTAAGCTTTAGCTTTCGAGCAGCGTTTAGTGGCTACAACCTCTTGCAGAGCTCCGGGAGCTGCCGCCGCTGCTCCTGCCCCTGCTCCTGCCGCTGCCGCTGCCGCCGCCGGGCGCTCCGACTACAGCGCAGCTGCCCCTCTTCCCCCTTCCCCAGACCGGCCAGTCCTGCCCGCCTAGTCCGCTCCAGCCCTTCCCCTGCCGGGGAGATGCGCCTGATCCAGAACATGTGCACCATCGCCGAATACCCCACTCCGGGCAGCAGCGGCTCCGCCGCCGCCTCCATCGACTGCTGTTTGAGCGCGGTGTCGGGTCGCCGCCTGGTCAAGATCGCTGTCGTGGGGGCTAGCGGAGTCGGCAAGACCGGTGAGTCTTGTGCCCAGACCCTCGCTCCGTCTGCTCTAGCCCATTCCTGGGCGGGCTGGGTTGTTCTGGTTAGACAGGGGGAGACTTCCTCCTCCGACTGTGGTTTGGAGAAAGGAGAAATATTTATATATATTTATTTTAAGGACTGCAAAGCTCATTGGGACCGGGGAGCTCCTACTGATCCGCCTACCCCTGCCCCACTCTCCATCCCCACCTTCCTTAATCTTTTCTGATCTGATTTCTTCTTGTCACGTTACCAGCCACCTGGGCAGAATGGTGAAGTTGCTTTCCTGGTCCTCTTTAAAATGTGGGTACTACTTATCTGTTCAGGATGGGTACAGCCCTGCCCAGAGGCAGAGAGCTGCTCTAGATGACCCGTCCAGCTAATAAGAAGCAGATAATTGGTGGTTCCCTCTTCTCCCATTGTGGTGCTGGTCAAGGATCCGGGTCCACGACCTTGCAGCCTTAGTATAGAAATGGTATTTCATCTGGCTTCATGGCAGCCCATTCCCCAGGGAAGCTCTTTGCTGAGATTGGGCTCACAGACCAGGTAGTGGGTCTCGGCTAGCCTGTCATTCCAAGGGATAACCGGGTTCCCTTTTGCTTTTCTGACCTACAGCTCTGGTTGTACGATTCCTGACCAAACGATTCATTGGCGACTATGAAAGAAATGCAGGTGAGCATCTTGTAACAGCTCCTCTTTTGAGGGGAAAATGCTGGGGTTGGTGCCATTATTGTTATGGGTTAAGTATGTCCTTCAAAAATATGCAGTCAGAGTTCTGACATTTGTGACTTCCAGCTCTTACAAAATCTTGTTCCCCCCCTCCCCCCAATCCTTTCCCCATGCAAACCCCTGCCATCTGGCCTCATTCCATTCTGGACTCATTCATCATTTTACTCCAAAAAGGATTCTTTTCCTTGGTATGTTTTAACTATTGGAGCCTCAGTAGGAAGTACCCTTTGTACTCAGACTCATTCTCCAAAACGATCTAGCTAGAGTCATAAATAGATAGCCTGGCCCTACCCCCTGTAGTGCTGGCTTTCAGATTTGACCTTTTAAACCAAAGACCAAAGCAAAGTAGTTATAAACTTAAACCTACCTCTTTCGCTAGTAGTGTCTAAAGGGGGGTAAAAAGTGATACTTTGATTTTTTGCTTTATACCTGAGAGCACACATTTTAAAATCCATGTCATTAGGAACTAGGGTCTGGTCACACACATATATACAATTATGTGCGCTCATACATTTATCCAGTATGCTATTATGTTATATTACAAGTTGGTGGAAACCTTCAGGAATATATGAAGGGCCTCTATGTAATTAATATGCCAAGAAAGCTCTAAGCCACCATAAAATTAGTCAAGACAACTTCAAACTTGCAATTGTTTTGGCCATTGTTACTTTTAAGTGTTTATTTTAATGGATGGTGTGGGTTGTGCTTTTAACTATCCAACTGACCTGTTTTGAGGTCAGATATGTTTAAATTGTAGGTGTGTCAAGTAGTGATCCACAACTGAAAACACACACAGACATTAGAAGGCACTAAGATTCGAGGAAAGGAGCACTCAATTTGGTTTTAGAAGACCCAGGGGCCAGGTTCTCTGCCATTTATTAGCTATATCACCATGGGCCAGCCATAGTCATGTTAAGCCTCAGTTTCCTCATCTGTATAATGAAGGAGTTGTAGTAAATGATCTCTAAGGTCTCTGCTAACTCTTCGATTTGATGATTTCCAGCAAGGAAGCAGACTTAAGGAAATGCTTGTCCATATATAGAAACAGAGTTTGAGAAGAGGTCAACCCTCCAAAAACAAATGAGTTTCCTGTCATAAAAAAACAGACCCTATAAATATCATGCTGTATTCTTTTGCTAAATACTGGCAGACTGCTCTGGTTTTCAGTTGGTGTCGATGGACTCTGTCAATTAAAAAAAACAAACAAACTCCTAAGCCCATTAGTAGGATTCCAAGGTGCTGGAGCTTTGGGCAGATAGGTTTATTTTCTTTTAGTTTTGTGGGTTTTTTTTTTTAATGCAGTGCATTGAAAACCCTCTCAATCAGAGACAAATAACCTTTTTTCTTTTCTTTTTCCCTTGAATAGGTAATCTGTATACCAGACAAGTCCAAATAGAGGGAGAAACACTGGCAATTCAGGTTCAAGATACACCAGGAGTCCAGGTGAGAGCCTCATATGTGGTTTCATAGACATCATCCATTTGATTATACTTTACATCGAAGTGGCATTGTCCTTACTATAGCTAGTGCCAAGAGAAAAGAACTTGCAAGCTAATGGAACATTGAGAGGATCTCTTTAACAGTCAATCAGTCACAGCCTGAGAAATTATGGGGTGCAGAATCCCCCTTCCTTTTACCTGTTTCAGGAAAGAAGTCTAGTATCAGAAATGTGGGAAACAGGTTTATTCTTGTAGCTGAAAACTTTAACATTAAAAGCCAAATATGTATGGTTGCATTCACCAAGATTTAGAGTCAGTTTTGTATTGTGGAAAGTTACTCTGGACAAAAGAGCCATACTCGTGGTATAGTGCATTTTTTTTCCTTCTTCTCCTCTCTTGAACTGGGCAGTTATCCAGGTTTAAATGCTTCCAGCTCATATCTTCACTTCCCCAGACTTACTGTCTAGCCAGCTAATTTCCCATTTTGTGGAACTACAAAGTCTCTCTGCGTGTAGTACTATGCAGGTCAATTTTCCACTTGAGTGTAGTGAGTTGCAGGGTTATTTATTCCAACTTCATGCAGCTGGATCAACACATTCTTAAGAAAGCCAAAATGTGCGGGAATGCAATTTGTATTTATGGCCCTTGATGGTGTGAGTCCAAAGGACTCTTCTGACTTAGACTTTAAGTTTACCAGACTGGCATTTTTTCCTTTTCCCCCATGAATTTGTTTCATGATCCTTCTCTTTTTTAGATCCATGAGCAAGGATTGAGCTGCAATGAACAACTGAACAGATGTATTCGCTGGGCTGATGCTGTGGTGATTGTCTTCTCCATCATCGATTACAAGAGCTATGAGTTGATCGGCCAACTGCACCAGCATGTCCAGCAGTTACACCCAAGCGCCCGGCTGCCTGTTGTCATTGTGGCAAACAAGGCGGATCTGCTCCACATCAAGCAGGTGGAGCCTCAGCACGGACTGCAGCTGGCCAACATGTTGGGCTGCACGTTTTATGAAGTATCTGTCAGTGAGAATTACAATGATGTCTACAATGCTTTCCATGTCCTGTGCAAAGAAGTGAGTCACAAGCAGCAGGTGGCCAGCACGCCAGAAAAGAGAAGAACCTCTCTCATTCCTAGGCCAAAGTCTCCCAATATGCAGGACCTAAAGAGAAGGTTCAAGCAGGCCCTGTCTGCTAAAGTAAGGACTGTCACTTCAGTCTGAGAGCAGAACTTTTGAGAGAGATTTTGGTCTTCCTAGGAAGGAGTCCTGAAGTTCCAATCCTGGAACGTGCAGTTCTGGTACTACAGGGTCTACGGAAGGGCTGCACCTGAGTGGGTGAGGGGTCCTTCTGAACTGCAGTGGAATGGAAAGAGCTGTCTTCTTAGCAGGAAAGAATTGATGAGCCCTGACAAAGTTCATGAAGTGGTTCCAGCATGTGGCCAGCAGGATCCATGCTATTCAGAAGGGTTGGACCTCTCTGAATCAGTGAAATAATTCGTGTTGTCTTCCCCTCCTGGGGTGTGAGTGCCGTAGTGTCTGTCTACACCTACCGCCTTTGTAAAGAAGCTAGTCAATTTTAGTTTCACAGGAAAAGGACAGAAACACTGTGATGTACAATGAGACTAGAAGAACAAGCTAAAGGAGAGCGTTCCCATGCTTCTCATCGCCTCCTCCCTTTCTCAGAAGCATGACTTTGCAATGGCAGTTTAAGTTTCCAATGCTGAAGCCAAAAAATTAATTTGCAAAACAACATTCTAACTTAGGGAACAACCAAATTCCTTCATGAATGAGGAACAAAATATTTTCTATGAATAAATGCCACTGTTGTGTGTTTCTGGGCCAAAATTTTCTGTAAGACAAACATACATTTACACAAATATAAAGAAAAAATAGTTACTTGATGCTTGCTTGAAATATGATGGGCATGATTCTCTGGGTCCAAATAATGCAGTGGTTGAGTCTAATGCTTCAGCTGAGGACACGTTAGTAATTGTTAATAACTGTCTGTTTCCTTTTGTTTTGGCACCAGGTGAAGAAAAATAGTGGTTGTCATGGTCATTGATTTTGATGTCATTTGTATAAAGGGCTCTTGGCGATGAAGTTGGGCTGCCTTCTAGGCTTGGCTGAGCCATGACTGGTGGCTAAATGCTAAAGCACCATCTTGCAGTGAGCAGAGGAGATGGGGGAGGCTAAACAGCCTCCAAACCTATACAAGATGCACTTTAAAAAGCCACGTGTGCTTTTGCTTAAACTGTAATTAACTTATTTTATGTATAATAAAAAGGTCATCGAGATGAACAGACTTTTGCCTTCAGTGTTTTTATTTTTAATATATTTTAACATTCTACACATCATTCAGCAAGAATAGAGCATATCCTATCATTTTCCCTCTCAGCTTTCCGTGAAAACTTCAGGCAGGTGACAAATGCCTGGCTCCACCTTCTCAGGTACTAAGGCGCAACACTCCCCACAACAAAGGTAGAATGGCCCCTTCTTAGGTCTACAGTTGACAGACTATACCTAATCTTTGAGCAGGCCGGATTTTTACCTCCTTGTAGTCTTTGACTAATAACCTGTGGTTACTTCTGGAGTCATTTCCATTCACACTCTGTCACTAGATTTGAATGTGAAACTATTCCAGGTCATTGTCTGTGTCCATTTCAGAGGGTGGGGTGGGTCTAGTGCTGCTTGAGGCTCTACCTTTGGGGTGGTGACTCAGTGCTTTAGCAAAAACAGTTGGGCCAGAAGAGAAGCAGCTGGTATAGGGGGAACTGGGTCACTCTTGGAATTAGACAGGCCTGGGTTCACGTTCTGCCTTTGACACATACTAGCAGTGTATCCATGATGCAAGTGGTGTAAATAAATGAGTCAGGAGAGAGGCCACTTGCCTAGTGGATAGAGGGCTGGAATCAGGAAATCCTGGGCCCATTCACTGCCTCCGATCATGCTGGCAGGCTGTCTGCCCCTGGGTTAACTTCTCAGTACCCAAAGAAAGTCTAATACTCTAAGTTATAAATAATTGCCAATCTGCATTGATGGAGTCAAAACTCTTTTCCTTATACTGAAGGAATCTCAGGTTTGAATTTGTCCCACCAAAGGAAAAAAAATGAGCCATCTTCATTAAAATTTCAAAAAGTAGGTTTGGCAAGACTATGTGGCTGCCCTACCACTCATGATGTACCTGGGGATGACATAGGCATTTCTTTGTCTATCTGGGGACTATATCTCTTTCAAGTCTACTCATAGGCTTAAGTACTGTATCAACATAGCACCCCAATTCCAAAACACTAACAGGTACCCCATTAGCTAGCTATTTTCAACATTCACTTTTAGACTTATCCATCCTATTTTGTGGATTAATGATGCTTTATCAGTGAGAGTTAAATAGTCTTCATATGTTTAACTGCACAGTCTCCTAACTGAACTATTGTAATTAAACAGAAAAAAGAAAGCTTTTAAGTACCAGTTTTAGTTTTTATCTTGCAAAGTGCTGATCAGTGCTAGGCTACAATTTGCTGGTGTTCTATTACCTCTCTTCTCTCTTCCCACTCACTCCCAAGTCTGATAAGAGCTGTATTCTTTGATCTCGATTTTGGGAGCCATCTAAGGGGCAGAGAAAGGGGAGGAGATGGACCAGGATTTCAGGATTTTTTATCATTTCTCATTAGTCTGTTTCTTTATCTGCCATTAACTTTGAGCATGGTCAATAGAAACCACTGCACTATATGGGCATGTACTCCCATCTGTAAAATGAGGGCTATATACCTCATTTCCTTTGCCACTTCTTTCATTCCCTTTCCTTCCACCCACTTTTTATTAGGGATCTGGGAAAGTATGTTGGGAAATGCTGCCATTTTGGAAAAGGCACCACAGAATTCCAGAAAAGTGCCCTGTACTAAGAATTAGGAGGATACTGGCTCAAGTCTCAGGTCTGATCTCTGACACTACTAAGCTGAGTGACTATGGGAAAGTAACTGAACCTTTCTGAGTCTCAGTTTCTTTATCTTTAAAAAGGGGGAAATAATATTTCCAATATATTTAAGTACTAAGGTTGCTATACAAAATTACATTATGCAAACACTAGGAAAGCTTAAAGCCTGGGACATTTTAATACAATTTTAAAGCTTTTCAGGTAATCTTTCCTAACACATATATATATATTTTTCAGAGCTGAAGCTCATCCTAACTCCCTGCCCCTGACTGATTTTTCATCCCCACTATTTGAAATAATTTATAGTTAGCCACTACTGTTAATATTTTGGGAATGTTGTATTAGTATATTTTCTTCTCTTCTTGGTATATCTTTTTTGTTGTTCAGACATTTCAGTCATATCTGACATGGTTTGCCATTTCCTTCTCTAGCTCATTTTACAGATGAAGAAACTGAGGCAAACAGGGTTAAGGGACTTGCCCAGGGTCACATAGTAAGTGTCTGAAGCTAGATTTGAACTTGATACAGTGGATACACTGTGCCACCTAACTGCCCATAGTGTATTTTTAGTTCCTCTTATCTTTCCTCCATCCCCTGAATATCTTTCTGATTTGAGTTTAGGATATACAACTGTCTGCCACTGAGGCACTACAATTCTTTTCTTCTTTCCTTTTCATATTTCAAAAATGGTTTTGGTTCCCAGATCTGACACCAAGACAAAGCCCCAAGTCAGAAACCTCCTGGGGCAACAGTCCTCCCATGGACTAGCTTTCTTTCATGCATCTTCATGTGCATTTTCTCAAACTGAATCTCCCATTTGTTCCTGCCTGTTTTTAGCCTCTTGTTAGTTCTGTGTGTGCCTTGGTAGTGGTTGTAACATCTGCTATTTTCATTAGACGGCTGCTCACTTCCATTCCCAGATCACTAATAAAGACGGGGAAGCAGTGGAGGCCAAGTCTCCCCTTCTGAAGAGTTGTACCAGACAGCTTGCCTCATAACCGGATATGTGTCTGTCTTGATGTCTGGGTTTTGAATTTTCTATCCGTCTTCAGATCAAAAACACTCATCACACAATGAAATGTGCAGAGTGCTGTGCCCTGCCCTGTGCCAAGATGGGTAGCGTGTCCTTGCCTTCTGGGAACTTCTCATCCAAAGCATTTACAAAGCACTACTAAGTGTGGGAGAAGTCTCTGACAGAAATGGTTCCTAACCTCTTTTTTAGGATCTAGGGATGTGCTTATACAAATGCTACTGTTCTGGTAAAAAAAATAATGTCTTTTTGTCCTTCCATGGAAGAAAAGCAAACTGTTTTCCAGGACAAGTAACTGGGTTTGTGGGTAAATCCATCTCAAAAATGAAAATTATTGATTTAGCGGTACTGTCTCTCTGACTTCTGGGGTGCCTGGGAGAGCAGCCTACTAGGTTTAATCTTCAGGAAACTCAAGAGAAGTCCTACTGAGAGTTACCCAGTTTGGCAGCAACCCAACAAGGATAACAGTGCATTGCTGATGTGGCTTACTGTGACCAACCCAAGAAAGCAGATGTTTTCTTCACTCTCAACAAGGGAAGCCTAGGTGGACATTTTATTTCTGGTTTTACACCAAAGAGGTTCTATTTATTTCAGCAAATATTTATTTTCTAATAAGTGAAAAGTTCTATGCTGGGTCCAGGGAACACAAATATGAAAAAATAAAGTCATCTTTGTCTTCAGGAAGCTCACTCTCTCATAGGAAAACAGAGCATGCCCATAGAGAAGAACAGCACAAGGTAGAAGGTGATGGAAGCTGGGGAACAATCCCAAGTGCTCTGGGGGACTTTGAGAAGGGAAAGGAGCACATCTAGCAGGAGGCAGCAGTGTGTGGTGTAACATGACACAAGGCTAGAAAGACAGGATGAAACTGGAGTATGAAGGTTCTTAAATGCCTGGGGAATGAATATGGATCTTTTCCTGCAGATCTCAGGGAGCCATCAAAGGTTTTTAGGCAGGGGAATAACATGAAGAATCAGAAACTCTAAGAGTTGTAAGGGACCTGACAGTCTTTTAGTTTTTAAAAATTTTTTTTTTACTTAAAAAATTTCAATTAATTAATTTATAGCTTTTAGCACTCACTTCCATAAGATTTTGAATTCCGAATTTTCTCTCCATCCCTCCCCTCCCCCACCCCAAGACAGCATACAATCTGAGACAGGCTCTACATATATCTTCATATTCAACATATTTTCACATTAGCCATGTTGTAAAGAAGAATTAGAACCAATGGGATAAACCACAAGAAAGAAGAAACAAAAAAAGAGAGAGAAAGCAAATGGCATGCTTCATTCTGCATTTAGATTACATAGTTCTTTTTCTGGATGTGGATAGCATTTTCCATCGTGAGTCATTTGGAATTGTCTTAGATCCTTGCACTGCTAAGCAGAGCTAAGTCTTTCAAAGTCGATCATCACACAGTGTTGCTATTACTGTGTAAAATGGTCTTCTGGTTCTGCTCACTTTTCTCCACATCAGTTCATGCAAGTCTTTCCAGGATTTTCTGAAGTCCACCTGCTCATCATTTCTTATGGCATAACAGCATTCCATTGCATGCATATATCATAACTTGTTCAGTTATTCCCCAATGGGGGGAATTTCCATTTCTGGGCCACCACAAAAAGAGCTGCTATAAATATTTTTATACAAGTGGATCCTTTACCTGGGTTTATGATCTCTTTGGGATACAGACCTATAAGTGGTATTGCTAGGTCAAAGGGTATACACAGTTTTATAGCCCTTTGTGCATAGTTCCAAATTACTCTCCAGAATGGTTAGATCAATTCACAACTCCACCAAAAATGTACTGGCATTCCAATTTCCCAACATCTTTTCCATCATTTATCCTGAGATGTCTTTTAGTGCCACTCTTAAACAACAATCCCTTCATTAGGTGGTTAGACAGTCATTGTTTGATAATTTCCAGGGATGGGAAACCTACTACCTCCTAAAACAGCTAGTTCTATTTTGGGGTAACTCTAAATGTTAGAATGTTTTTCTTTGCATAAAATTTGCTTCTTGCAATGCCCCCCGTTTTTCCTAAATTTTCCCTCTGTGGTCAAGCAAAACAGTATTAAGGCTTTCTCCATTTTAAAGTCTTTCAAATGCTTTGAAGACAGATGTTGTATCCTCCTAAGCGTTCTTTTCTTCAGGTGAAATGTTCCCAATTCCTTCAACTGGTCCTCATATAGCATGAGGATCCCTCTTCTGGATACTCCCCAATGTTCTTAAAATGAGGCAACCAGAACTGAATCCAGTACTACAGATGGCATCTGACTAGGACAGAGGAGAATGGAACTCTTACCTCCCCAGAGCCAGACACTATGTCTCTCCAGAATGCAGCCTGAGATTTCATGAGCTTTTTTGGTTTGCCATATCACGCAGGTGATTCACATTTTGTGTTAGTAGTTCACTAAAACACTCAGATCTTTTTCAGATAGACTGCTGCTGCCTGACTGTGCTTCCCTCATCTTGTACATGTGAAATTTATTTTTTTGAACCTAACTGATCCAACCATTCTGGAGAGTAATTTTTGAACCTAAGACATGGTCAGGAAAATCAATTTGATAGCAAAGTGGATGCTGTGATCAAGGATAGATCTCTAATCTACATAAATGAATATATATTTAAAATAAATAAATGTATGTATGTATGTATGTGTATATGCATCTCAGGTAATTTTGTAACCAAAATAGGAGAAAGCACTTGTTACACTAGATTATTTATAGATAATTTCCCATAATCTGATTAATAAAATATTTGATGCAGAGAGAGAATTAGGAGGTTTTTTTTGTTGTTTTGTTTTGTCTTAATAGCTTAGTAGTTCTTCACACTAGAAATGCTGCCTTGTTCCACAAGCCATAGTGATTCTGGTGCGGCTTCATTGATCAGGTTATAAAGGACTTCAGAACACTCAGCTGTTTGCAGAGAAGTATGCTGCTGCCAAGAATTTTGGAAGACTGAATTTAAAGGTTATGAAGCTTTTACCTGGCAATCTTTGTTTATAAAGTGTGTATGTGTGTGTGTGTGTGTGTGTGTGTGTGTGTGTGTGTGTGTATGTGTGTGTGTTAGAGAGCTCTGTGTATACTGGGAAGAAGACAATCTGCATTGCCATGTATCTGTCAATCAGGGAATGTCCACTGGAGACAGGACTGAAGAAAACACAGTCAAAGCAAACCATGCCAGCTCTCTTCATGTGGTTGAAAGTCCCGTTATTAGTAGGGGTGGGGCTATCCACAGAGGAAGAGACAGACTGAACCAGGATTACAACTGCATGTTTGGGGAATCTTCATCTCCAGCACTCTTTCCAACACACATTACACACAAATCATCTCTGAATCACAGAGGGCTGGGGCAGAGGCCCCTCTACCAGGACCTCCCTGCCAGATTGAGGGGAGTGCTGGGCCTTGACCGAGAATGACTCTAACAACTCGAGGGAAGCCAAAGGAAACCAGAATCCTCAAAGGAAGCCCAGGAGAACATCACACCACCCATAAATATTGACAGAAAAGGGACCCAGGTGGAAGAGGACCCAATTAGTAGGAGAACCAGCAGGAAGGAACAGACTCTTTACTACTTGCTGGGCTCTGCCTCTATAGACAAGAGAACTGTTTGCTTCTGTCTAGCCTCAGAGCAATGAGATTCCTTTGGATCCTCCAATTCATCTTGTATAAGCTTTATCCAGTATCCATCTTATCAGTCCACAGTTATCTGAATGTTGTCTCTCCCAGGAGACTATAAGCTCCTTGAGGGCAGGTACTTTCTTTTGCCTTTGTACCACCAGTGCGCAGTGAATAGAGCACCAGCCCTGAAGTCAGGGGGACCTGAGTTCAAATCTGGCCTCAGACACTTAACAATTACTAGCCATGTGACCTTGGGCAAGTCACTTAACCCCAATTGCCCTGCCTTCCTCTCAAAAAAAAAAAAAAGCAATAAACATAAAAACCACAATGCCTTGCATACAGTAGGTCCTTAAAATTCTATAATCCTAAATTTTCCCTGATACTGTCCTTGCTGGTACCAATTCTGCCTCAAGACTGAGTTGTATAGGTGGTTACAACCCACACACCCCACTGCAGGTACAAACACACCCTGATTTACCTCCACTGGATGCTCAGTCCTTCTGCTGCCAGGGCTTCTCAAACTAATCAATGTTAACAAGCTTTTATTAAGTGACAGCTAGGTGGCACAGTGGATAGAGTGTTGAAAGAGTTCAAATCTGGCCCAGATAATTACTAGCTGTGTGACCCTGAGCAAGTCACTTAACCCCGTTTGCTTCAGTTTCCTCATCTGTAAAATGAGCTGGCAAAGGAAATGGCAAACCATTTCAGTATCTTGGCCAAGAAAACCTCAAACAGGATCACAAAGAGTCAGACAGACTGAAAAAAAAAACTGACTGAACAATAACATGTACTTAGCACATGGTACTCCATACTGAAGCTATGAATATAAAGATGGTCCCTGTCCTTGAAGAGTTTATTTTCTCCCAAGTGAAATACAATAAATTCACTAGTCAGTTAATACACAATAGATAAAAAATAAAGAAAAATTGATTTGGTGGGGTAGGAGTACTAAAAATGGGGAATCAGAAAAGACCTTTTATAGGACTGAACTTGAATTGAGCCTTAAAGGGAGCCTAAGGGTTACTCAAGGTGGGGGTGAGGAGAGAGTATTCTAGGCTTGATGGATAGTCCAGGTAAAGGTAGTGGAAGATGGAAGCTGGGACAGTGGGTAGGATTACTGGAAGAAAGAGAGAGAGAGAGAGAGAAAGAGAGAGAATTTGGAAAGTTTAAATTGGGGTTCTTAATCTGAGTCTGTGGATAGATTTCAGATGGGGATGGGGAAGAGACCTGTGAACCTGAATGGGAAAAAAATTACATCCTTACACTAATTACACTAACCTCTAACTGAAATTTGGTGTTATATCAACTAAAATTTAAAAAAAAAAAACACACAGCAGTCCAAGAAGTTCAAAGGTTTTATAAGGCTGTCCAGAGGGTCCATGATGGATGAAAAAGTTAAGAACTCCTGGATTATAAGGAACCAGATTGTGAAAGACTTCAAAAGCTGAATAGAGGAGTTTATATTTTAACCTTAGGTTTTTCAATCAGGAAGTAGTTTAATGTGCTGTGCTTTAAGGATATCACTCTGGCAGGTATGTGGGGGTTGGACAAGAGAGGGGAGAGACCTGAGGCTGGGAGATCAATTAGAAATCTACTGCACTAGTAATGGCAAGTGTAGCAGCAAGCACCCCAATATCCCCAGGGTGACGGCCAACACAGGTTCTTAGATCTGCTTTTCAAAAGGAAAGCAACTCAAAAGGGGTCAACAAGTTTACTTTAATCAAACAAACATATATTACTTAGTTCAGGGGGAAAAAGGCAGCACCCCAAACTTCAGAGCATTCAGACAGATCAAACAGGCTTCCAAACTGTCCAACAATTATCAATACCAAAATCCAAACTTCAGAGTATACAGACAGTAGTTTCAAAACAGAGAAACAAACAGCTCAAGCAGACAGGCTTCCAAACTGTCCAACCATTACATCAATACCAAATCACAGTTACCAGAGAGGGAAGCATCAACATCTGGGTTTTTAAAGCCAGGGGGCTCTCAACAACGGCTTCCCAGAGTCTCATCTGGTCAAATCACACACTTCTCAAAGTGAGCCCCAAAGCAAAGCCTCAAATCAGGGATTATATAGTCTTCTCCTGGCTCAGAGAATGTAACCACCCTCTTGACCCACTGCCCAATCACACAGCATCAAGGTGTGGTCATTCCTGAAAACCAAGCCTCCTGCCACAGGCTCCATGTGACTACATTCAGCCTATTAGGGGGCAGAGTATATTTTCAAATCAAGGAAGGTTCTCAGAGTCACTGAAGCCAATCAAAGTCTCTTAAGACAATCAAAGGGCCTAGGGGCAGGGAAGATCTTCAAATCTGCATTTCCATTACACAAGACAGGCTAAACTAGATTAATGGCCCTTTGAGTGGAGAGGAGAAATGGATGGCTGATTTATGAGGAGGTGGAACAAGTCTCAGTAATAGATTGGATATGGGGTCAGAATGAGAGTGAGAAGTTTTAGGCTGTAAACCTGGGGGACTGGAAGATTGGGTATACCCTCAACACAAAGAGTAAAGCTAGGGGGAGGGGCTGGTTTATACAGAAAAATAATGAGTTTAGTTTTAGACATGTTGAGTTTAAGATGCCTATGGGGCATCCAGGTGGAGATGCTCATAGACAGACAAAGATGGGATTCTAGAGCTGAGGAAAGAGGTAAGGTCAGATTGGGACTCCTCTCTATAGAGATAATATCAGAATCTATGGAAGTTAATAAAATCACTGAAAGAGAATATAAAAAAAATTGCCAATGATTTGCTCATACAAAGGAGAGAGATACACTTAAAAAGAGAACCAAGGCAAATACATTTCACAAAAACCCCAGGGAGGAGATAGTATCCATTAGGAAGGATTAGACAACTGTCAAATGTTAAAATCAAGAATTTAAAAAGGCTGGGGTGGAGTCAAGATGGTGGAGTAAAAACAGGACTTCTAGGCGGCTCCAGCTCCCACTTTCACCAATCCATGTAAAACGGGACTCTGAATAAACTTTCGACCTACAGAATCCACAAAATGACAAAGAGAAGCTAACCTCCCACTGAGGACACCCTGGCAGCCTGGCAGGGAGTGGCCAGCACAGTGCTCTGGGAGCCAACCCCAGCCCCACATTAGCCAGAGGTTTTAGCCCCAGGGTGGGCCTGACCAGGAGCTGTGGCGTTTCCAGAATTAGCAACATATAGATGCCAAGGACAAAGTGAGAGGTCAGTGCACTGTGGACTTTGGGACTCATTAGTTGGGAGAGTGTGGGCTTTTGGCCCCAGGGTGAGAAGCTGATGAGATGCTTAGGCATAGCTAGCTCCACATTGCAGCTTCAGCTCCTGGCCTGTGAACTGTAGGGGGACCTGGAGACCAGTCTAGGGGGTAATCGCTCTTGCTTTAACCTTCTTGGATCTGGATTGCTGTCTGGGGTGGAGGTCCTGGGGTGTGTGACCAGCTTGCCAGAGCATGAGGAGGCTTCAGAGAGGGCACCCAAATAATACCTCCAGCAGCTTAGAAAACCCCAGTGTTTGGGACAGAAACTCCCCTGTCTGGGGGCAGAATCCTACTGTGGCAACAAGCCCAAAAGTCAAGTAATTGAGTGGCAACATGCCTAGGCATAATAAACAGAAAAATTCACAATTAGACTCCTATTTTGGGGGCAAAGAGGATCAAAGCATGGAACAGGAGGAGGACTGTGAGGTCAGAACTCCTGCTCCCAAAGCTTCAAATGAAAATGCGAGCTAGTTACAGGCCATAGAGGACCTTAAGAAGCAGATAAGAGAAGTGGATGAAAAATTGGGAAGAGAAATGAATTGATGCAAGAGAATTATGAAAGGAGAGTTAAGAGCCTGATTGAGGAAAATAGCACCCTAGGGAATAGACTGACTCAGATGGCAAAGGAGGGTAGAAAGGCAATGAGGAGAGGAATGCCTTAGAGAGCCAAATTTGCCAGATGGAAAAGTAATCTCAGGGGCTCACTGAAGAGCATCTTTCCTTTGGATTTAGAATGGACCAAAGGGAAGCTAGTGACTTTGTGAGAAATCAAGATGCTGTTAAACAGATCCAAACAAATGAAAGACTAGAAGGCAATGTGAAATATCTTATGGGAAAAACCACTGACCTGGAAAATAGATCCAGGAGAGAGAATTTAAAAATTACTGGACTATCTGATAGCCATGATCAAAGAAAGAACCTAGAAATCATCCTCCAAGAAATTCTCAAGGAAAACTGCCCTGATGTTTTAGAACTAGAAGGCAAAATAGAGGTTGAAAGAATCCACTGATCACCTCCTGAAAAAGACGCCAAAAAGAAAATTCCTAGGAATATTATAGCCAGGTTCTGAAATTTCCAGATCAAGGAGAGACTATTACAAGCATCCAGGAAGAAACAATTTGAATATTGTAGAAACACAATCAGAATAACACAGGATCTGGCAGCTTCTACACTGAGGGATTGAAGGGCCTGGAATATGATATTCCACAGGTCAAAGGACCTGGGATTGAAACCAGGAATCACCTACCCAGCAAAACTGAGTGTCATGTTTCAGGGGAAAATATGGTCATTCAGTGGATTAGAGGACTTTCAAGCATTCTTGAAGAAAAAACCAGACTTGAGTAGAAAATATGACATTCAGATACAAGAAGCAAGAGAAGCATGAGAAGGTAAACAGGGAAAAGAAATAAAAAAGAACTTATCAAAGTTGAACTATTTACATTCCTGCATGGAAAAATGATAATTGTAACTGATGAAACTTTTCTCAGTATGAAAATAGTTGAAGGGAATATATATATATATATATATATATATATACACATATATATACATATATATACATATATATATATGTATATATATATGCACATATATATACATATATATACATATATATATATGTATATATATGCACACACAGATAGATAGATAGTCTTTATCAGAAGGTATATAGGCGTAAGAATACATATGTGAATGTGTATATATATGTTTACAGGTATACATAGAGGGCACAGGACCAATTTAATAGGAAGGGATGACACTTAAAAGGTGAAATCAAGAGGTGAGAGGAGATGGGGGAGACAAAATGGGGCAAACTATCTCATATAGAAGAGGCAAGGGAAAATGGGTACAATGGAGGGGAAGAACAGGAAGGCATAATTTTAATCATTGCATTTGGCTCAGGGAGGGAAAGACATACACACAAAATAGTGTATCTCACCCTACAGGTGAGTAGGGGGGAAGGGGTTGAGAGGGGGGATGATGGAAGGGAGGGCAGGCTGTGAGGGATCGAAGTAGGAAGCACACACTTTTGAAAAGGGGCAGGACCAAAGTAGAGAATAGAATAAGTGGGGGGTGGGATAGGAGGGAGGGAAAAATAATCAGTCTTCTACAATATATCTACTATGGTAATGTTTTGCATTAGCTACACATGTACAACCTATATTGAATTGCTTATCTTCCCAGTAAGGGTGGATGACAAGGGAGGAAGGGAATGAATTTGGAATTCAAAGTTTTAAAACCAAATGTTTAATATATATATATATGTATATATATATATACATATATATATACATATATACACACACATATATGTATACTATTATTAATACTATTTTACATGTAATTGGGAAATAAGAGGAGGGGATATCCTGGGGAAATGCTATTTTGGGGAGGTGGGTAGGGGAGAAACGGGGAGAAAATTTGTAACACAAAAACTGACGGAAATGAATGAAGTAAAACAGAAGTTAATAAAGCATTTGAAAAAAAAGAATTAAAAAAGGCCACTGAATTTTGTAATAAAGAGATCAGTAGTGATATCGCATAGAGTAATTTCCTTAATGTGATGAGGAATGAGGCAACATCACATGGTCTTGAAGAGTGAGTGGGAGATGAGAAAGTAGAGGGAAGGAGTAGAAGTAACTTCTTCTAGGAGTTTAGCTGTGGGAGGAAGGACAATTATGACTTGTGGGGATGGTAGAGGGGAGCAAATGATTTTGGGGAAGTCTGGTGGAGATATAGGCAGCAGGAAAGGAGCCTGTGGATGAGAAGTTGAAAATTATGGGGGTATAGAAGATTACTGAAGAGGCAGACTGCCAGAAGTCACAAGCAGGGATGGGATAGAGGGCAAAAGTTGAGGGATGGAAGGCCTTAAGTCCATGGGCTTGGGGTTTTGGGGGAGAGAGCAACTGTGGGCCAGGCACTGAACAACTGGAGGAAGGAAGAAGGATGATGTGAATGGGGACAAAGAATGGCCAAGAAGGTGTGGATGGTGGTAGGAAGGGACCCTGGAAATGGCAGGGAGGAACAAGAAGTAACCTATTCCCTACAGGACATAGTATCCTGATTTAATCAATATTGTCATTATTTGAAGGTAGTGTGGCTTATTGGGTAGAGTGGCCTTGGAGTGAGGAAGACCTAGGTTCAGCCTGTGACTCACTTAAGCAGCTCCTGAGTACTTATGTGCTGAGAAATAGGGTGTGATCCCAGAGAGGAACTTCCCATTTTGAGAAAAATCACAGATTCCTTTAATATTACTATTAGTAATCTTCTGAAGAATTTTAACAACAAGCCTGATAGCACTAATAGTCAGATATGAATACATAATGTTCTGCATTCACATTATGTGTAAGCAAAGTACATAATAAACACTTAATTTAAAAAAATGTGAACTCGGGAGTGACCAGGTATTGCAGTGAATAGAACACTGGCCCTGGAATCAGGAGGACTTGAGTTCAAATCTGACCTCAGACACTTAACACACACACACACACACACACACACACACACACACACACACACACACACACAAAACTAGCCATGTGACCTTGGGCAAGTCACTTAACCCCAATTGCCCTACCTTCCCCCCTCCAAAAAGCAAAAAAAAAAAAAAGTTAACTTGTCAACTGAAAACAGTAGGTGGCTGCGTTAATCACACTTCTGAAAACTGTAGGTATAGGACAGGTTGGGTTTTTGTGGAAATTATCTCCCCACTGCCTCCTTAATTTTCAGGGAGTGGCTATTCTCATAGATTCTATCCTTGCAGGACATAAGCATGCTTATTTTCAGTGAGGAGGTGCACAAAGTATTTTGATTAGTATCATAATATTGTAGTGGCACTTATTACACAAGTATTACTCTATGGGCACAGTGAGTGTTTTATAAATACTTTATCCTCAAGGCTACATGTGGCCCTCTAGGTCCTCAAGTGCATCCCTTTGACGGAATCCAAACTTCATAGAACAAATCCTTGTGGCCACACTTGAGGACCTGGAGGGCCACATGTGGCCTCAGGATTGAAGGTTCCCCAGCCCTGGCTTTATCACTAACTTACTCAAATTGATCTAACACTTACCCCGTGGACTGCCATCAAAACATTCTGTGGACCGTAGTCTTAACTTCTTTCACCAAGAAGTAGCAATGATTTAAAAGCTCTCTTGTTGGTTTGGGGTGACTCACCAGACTCCTGACTATCCTTAGGAAGGAAAATTGGTTCTCACCTCTGGAAGTTCTGGTCTTCTCATTCTTCACTGTTGGCAGCTGCCTTACTCCCCACTCCCTCACTCCTGCTCCAGCCAGGGGAGGTGACTTGTCTCCACCTGCAGATTTAGGCCTGCCCATGCTTGGAGGTCAGTTCTGACTTCAGACTGGAAGCATCGAAGGGGCCTTTGCCTCAGAAAGCAGTTGGCATGTTATCAATGTCCATTCTTCCTGCTGGCGCCCTGTGCCTATTATTCCCCAGGCTTTTCCTCTTGCTTATCTCTATCTGCCTAGATGGCTACCCCCTCACAGTCAGCCTCCTCTCTGTGCCTCCCTCTGCTCTGTTAGCACTGGCGGTAGATAAGGCACTGAACTGGGAGAAGGCAGCCTTGTTGGGGGACTAGAAGACCTAGTTTCAAACCCTGGCTCTGCTAATTACTACCTTAGTGATTTAGGGCAAGTCCTTTACCTCTCTGGACCTTGGCTTCTTTGTCTAAAAATGAAGAGGCTGAACCATGTGAAATCCCTTCCAGCCTCTAAAATGTCTCGTTCTTTCATTGGCTTTCATGCCTCACCCCTTGTCTTGAGTGCCATGCTGTGCTTGTCAGCCTTGGATAGGTGCCAATAATCAACAGTCAGTAGGATAATGTTGATGTTCGTATACACATATGGAGCGCTTTGTCATTATGCAGTGAGCCTATCTACCTTAGAGGGCTCTTCTACAAATATGAGTGATTATTATATAAAGGGAAGCTATTGCCATTAAGCAGGAGTTGTTTTTTTCCCCCTAGATTGCCAACTACTTGACAGAAGCCACAATTGCTGTTTTTGCATTTTTGTTTTCTCAGTGTCTCACTCACACCTCATAAGTACTAGGCCAATGTTTGTATCCACAGTATTATGACACTTTATTACTCTACTTGGGGCTCTCAAACCTTTTGATCTCAGGACTCCTTTATTTTCTTAAAAATTATTGAGTATGGGGGTTGCTAGGTGGTGCAGTGAGTAGAGCATCAGCCCTGGAGTCAGAAGGACCTGAGTTCAGATCTAGCCTCAGACACTTAACACACACACAAACAAACAAACAAAAAAACCTAGCTGTGTGACCTTGGGCAAGTTACTTAACCCCAATTGCCCTCCAAAAAGAAAAAAAAATTATTGAGTATTCTCCAAAGAGGTGGTTTTTAAATGCAAGTTATATCTTGATATTTACCATATTAGAAATGAAAGTATCTTAATATTATTATGGAAATAGTTTTGACTCATGGACCCTCAAAAGGGTCTTGGGAGACCCTCAGGGGTGCCTGGACCACACTTTGAAAACTGTTTTACTAGACAGTATCAATTATTGTTTTTCCTTTTCCCTCTTCTTATTCTCCTTGTAGAAATTCCAAGCTAGCCCTCCAGTGACCCCTTTCATCTTTTTCTATTTCCATTCTATCCTATAATAGTTTCCTCCTCCTACTTCACTCCCTTCCTTCATAGATGGCAGCTATTTCTATCCTTGAGCCCTTCCACATCTCCATGAGTCCTGTAGCAGTCATCACTTCAAGCATATACAGAAAGAAACAAGGCCTAGGGAAGGGTGACTTGTCCAAGGTTACACAATTCCTCAATGATAAAACCAGAAAGAGAAACTCTACCCCATTTTGTATGTTACCTCATCTCTAGATCTCCACTTTATTACCTAATTCCCCCCACCCACATTTTTTTTTTAATTTTTTTTTTTTTTTAAGCAATTGGGGTTAAGTAACTTGCTCAAGGTTACACGGCTAGTCATTATTTATGCGTGGGTGCTCATTTTCTGAGGCCGGATCTGATCTCGGGTCATCCAAACTCCGAGGCCGGTGCTCTTACTCACTGCGCCACCTAGCCGCCCCTCCCACCCACATTTTTATTGACATTTAATCTTGCTCTTGCTCTTCCTCAGAGGTGAGGGTGAAGATAGAAAATGTGGTCCCTGACCTCACAAAGCCTAATGTCTACTAAGGGGGTAAGAAAAAAGCACAGATAACTCCAATATACAATATTACATGAGGGAGCTGTGAGGGGAAATGTGGGGGAAGGGCAGAATCACTTCTTTCATAGAGAACCTTGGATGTTTTTCCGTTAATTTTTGAAAAGAAACTCACCTAATGCTAAACAGGATCTGGAGAAACATCACGGATGAAAAATGTGGCAATGTTACTGGCTTTTTCTCCAGAAAGATTATCTTCTCTTGAATTATATACACACAGAGGATACACTATACATGTATATGTATATATATGTCCTGTGTGTGTCTACATGTACATACACACAAATATGTGTATGCACATATCTATACATGCTCACAGCAGACATTGTTATTAGAGTCTTCTTCAAGTCAATTCAGCAAGCATTTATTAACCCCCTATTATGTGCTAGGCACTACAATAAGCATAAAACAGCAATGAGACAGACCCTGCCTTCAAGGAGCTTATAGTCTAAATGGAAGAGATAACATGAAAACTACTATGGACAAGCAAGATATATCCAGGATAAATCGGAAATAACTAGCAGAGGGAAGGAATGAGCATTAAGGGAGATTGTGAAAGCCTTCTTGTGGAAGGTGGGATTTTCCTTGGTCATTGAAGGAAAGCCAGGGAAGCCAGGAGGTAGAGATGAGGAGGTAGAGAAATCCAGCCTTCGGGGATGGCCAGTGAAAAGGCTCCATATCCTGAGATGGGAATGTCTTATGTGAGGAATAGCAAGGGGCCTAATGTCATTGGTTCATGAAGTATGTGGAAAGTCTAAGAAAACTGGAAATGCGGACATGTTATGAACAGTTTTAAAAGCTAAACAGAGGAATTTATATTTGATCTGGAAGGTGGTAGGAAGCCACCAGGGTTTATGGACTAGGGGATGACAGAGTCAGGCAAACTGACCAGCAGACTAGTATAACAGGCCAGGTACAAGGTACTCAGGGCCTGAACCAGGGGGTAGTGCTGACTACTACTGGTAGTAGATGAAAGCTCCTGGTCCAGGCCTTGACCTCCCCACTGGACAGTGCCAGTATATACCCTTGGATTCCCAAACATAAGCTAACTACTTGCTCTGGAACCAACAAGAAAAAAAACTGGCAGGGAAAAACCCGACTTTACTTGCTGGGCCAGTGGTTTCCCCAGGTGCCAGGGTTTTCCCTACAGTGAAGATATGTAGCCAGTTAAAGCTTCCAGCCATGTTTGGGAGTTTATTTGGTTTTATTTTATTGCTACAACCTGTACATCAATTCACAACAGGTATTGTTTCCAGCTTTATCAACTAGTGCAAACATCTTTTGTGTCTAACAGAGGTCTCCCATCAACTAGATGGTGTTTTCCCCATGTACAATCATGTCTGGTCCCAGAGAGCCCATTTGTTTTTTTCACAACTCTTAACATCTCCCCTCCTTCATCCATTTGGTTTAGGTTCTTAGCTTCTGATTAATGGAAAAGTTAGATTTTCAGAAACAGAAGCTTTACATTTCAATGCAGATTAGAATTAGCAAAGGTCGGGCAGACAAAAACTTCAAAGGGGGCTATAGCATATGCCTGTTGGCACCAATTATTTTCTGATTCAGCCTTTCCCTTGAGCAGAGAGGAGATCTTAACTGGAGGAAGTGGGATGAAAATCTCTACCCCAGTTTCTATCATTCTGAATTGCCCTCCCAGTGTGGAATGGCTGCTCTGCTCCTCCAGTATAAGCCTACAGAGCTTAGGAAGACAAGCTAGTTTACGTAGTATTCCTCTTGCTAGAACACAATAGCCCTGCTTGCTTGCTAATCCCCCAAATCCCTCCCCCCAAGAGTTTCAGACTTAAAAGGTCCCCAATCTCTGTCTGCAATGGTCCTATTTGTCACAGATGTTTCACAATCTCAAAGAAAAACAAACTTGTCTTTCCCTCCTTACTCCAAAGCATAGCCAGTTTACCCATTGAGGGTGTTGACTAGCTGCAAATAAGAAAAATTTTAATTTATCTAATAGGTTTGCCAATAAGTATTTCTTTAGGATTAATGAGCTGCCAAGTCTAATCAACTGATAGCAAAGTATAGGGTTTCATACAACTGGGAAATATCACTGATCTGGTGGGAGCTGAATGAATGACAGCTTGACACCTTTAGAAACAGAAAAAGGATCTTTTTTTTTTTTAACTAGTCCAATCCAAGCAAAATAGCCCCCCCCTCCCCTGCCCCAGTTATCAGGGCCCTTCAGGCAGAATTCAATTATACCTACAATTAGTAAGAGGGCAGCTCTGTTTGGGAGGCACATCTCAACTGGTGACAGACAATAGTACAGGTATTTCCAGCCTGGCTAAGTCTTATCTTCTTAGCAGATGTATCTGGCTCAGATGCCAATGTCTGGATGAAGTCGATCTGTTGCAAATAACAGCTCCGGAATGTTGAGTGGTTTCAGGAGTCGCGTGGACAGAACAATTACCTAAGAACAGGAGGGGGGGAAATACCACATACAATTAGGGGGAAAGAATCGAAGCCTGACTCATCCATGATGAAAGAAATGAAAGGGCATAGGTTTTTTTTTTTTAAAGAGCTGGAGTTGTGGGGGGAGACAGACCCTACTTTCCAAGTTTCAAGAATGGAATGCAATCCAATTTAAGATTCCCTGGGGCTCATGGCTTGGGGGAGCATGATAATGGCTGCCATGTGCCCCATCTCAGAATCTGTGTTCTGTGTCTACCCACCTTAGGCCAGCACTTGGACACTCTGCTGGGTTCTGGTCTCCACTGCTCTTGATAGCAACTCTACTGCAGAGAATTTGGTCAAGTGGTTTTACATTTGTTTCTGCTTTCAGTTAGAATTTCTGCCTCCTCCTTATATGACCCCCTGGCTCCTCAAAGCAACAGAAGCATAGAATGCCTTCAAAACTGAATAGGCTGCTCCCTTTTGCACAGTCTCATGTATAATTTTCAGGCATATTCTAGCCTGGGGTCCTGATAGCCCGTCAGTGTGGAGCCAGGCATGGGTAGAATGATGCTCTGGCCCCTCCAACCCCCAACACATACCTTTCCTCTGATTCAGGCCTCTATCCCTGGAGCAGTTCCTTTCCTGTAACCAGCCTAGAAAGCACATGGGGCCTTCCAGAGCCAAGTAGGCACTGATGGTGACCTTTGCTTTGGGCATTTCTGCCCTAGAAAGGAGCTGGAGGCCACAGATTCAAATCCCAGATTTGTAGCATTGGGTCAGTCCCTTGCCTTCCTTCTGGGTAAAATGAAGGAGTTGGACTAGTTGGCTTCTAAGGTACCTTCCAGATCTAAATCTATGGTCCAAGAGTATTGATAGCCAGGATGAGGTGATGCCAAGGGCTTTGTACACCCGAGGGAATTAAATAAAGGAGAAGCAGTATAGCATGCTGGACAGCGTGTGGTACTTGATGCCATCAAGCTTCTGGCTTGGAGTCATATCCTTCCACTGGCCCTTGCGAGCTATAAGACCACAGTTCAGATGGTCCCTAAACCTCTCAGCCTTAGTTTCTTCATCTATAAAGTGGGGATTATAATGTCAGCATTATCTCCCTTAAAGTGTTGTTGTAACTGATAAAATGATGAAATATGATTTTCAAATGTTTATGGCACAATGGATGGAGTGCTGGGCCTGGACTCAGAAGACTCATCTTCTTGAATTCGAAACCAGCCTCAAACCCTTGTGTGATCCTGGGCAAGTTACTTAACCTGCTTGCCTCACTTTCCTCATCTGCCATATGAATTAGAGAGGGAAATGGCAAACCACTGCAGTGTCTTTGTCAAGAAAACTCCAAACAGGGCGGCTAGGTGGCACAGTGAATAGAGCACCGGCCCTGGAGTAAGGAGGACCTGAGTTCAAATCCAGCTTCAGACACTCGACACCCTTACTAGCCGTGTAACTTTGGGCAAGTCACTTAACCCCAATTGCTTTAAAAAAAAAACACAAAACAACAAAGGATGAACAACTGACCTCGGACAAGTCACTTAACATTTGCTGCCTTAGTTTCCTTATCTATAAAATGGAGATAATAGCACCTGCTCTTATTGCTATGAGTATCAGATTAGATATTTATAAAGTGCTTTGAAAACCTTAAGGCGTTATATAAATGCTGTCTATTTTATTACTTCATTATTACTATTATTAGGGACTACAATACAAAAACAGAAAATACCAATAAAACTTTAACAACAACAACAAAAGAAAGCAGGAGATTCCCACATTTGTGACTGGATTTAGCAGGTCAACAATGGAGAGAAGAAAGAAAACCCAACTGGGGAACTGGAATCCGAAGGATAACTAGCAGCCTCTACTCATTCTAGTTTAAATACAGGCCCTGCCCTTAAATTAAAAAAAAAAACAAAACCCAAAAAACTCTTTCAAAGTAAAAATATATGTAGGAATATTGTGGAAAATAACATTGCTTATCAAGGCCACACTTGGGTTTTACACAAGATAGAGTCTGGAGGAAGGGCTGGTCTCTACAACACTTGCATATTTTACTCCCTTTTGAAAGGGAAAATACCTTTTTAGAATCAATATGGTACCATCCTTGCTATTTTTGAGGCAGAAAAAATAGTTCTAAAAAAAAAAATAATGACAAGTCCTTACATGGACTCTTTTCTTGAAAAGAATAAAGTCCCAGCTCAAGCACATCACTTCTCAACTTATAGTTTACATAATCTTACTATCAACAAAGCCTGCTGAGTTTGTGGCACAGTGTGAAGTTCTGTAAAGATATCAAATTCCAGACTATTTCTAGCCTCCAGAATTTAAAATCTAGAACATAATATTAATTCTAAGAATTCTATGCAACTCTCCCCATTAATAAAAGAATTTGGTCCTTACTTTCTGGATATATGGCCTTTCTTTTAGTTTGCTGTGGTCCTAGGAATCAAATTCCTGTTGTTCAGTCATTTTCAGTTATGTCTGAATCTTCATGGCCCCATTTGGGGTTTTCTTGGCAGAGATACTGCAGTGGTTTGCCATTTCCTTTTCCAGCTCATTTTACAGATGAAGAAACTGAGGTAAACAGGGTGAAATGACTTACCCAGGGTCACACAGCTAGTAAGTGTCTGAGGCCAGATTGGAATCAGGAAGATGAATCTTCCAGACTCCAGGCTTGACATGCTACTCACTATCTACTGTGCCACCTAGCTGACTCTACTGCAACCCCAGGTCACTGGTCATGGTATTTCCCACTGACAGATTTCTTAGTCACCTTGTTCTCAAAGGAATTGGAGTTGGTCTCTCTATGATTACAGGTAAGTCAGATGTAAAGGCAAAATCACAAAATGTTCCCCCCAATTTTACAGATGAGAGAACTGAGGTCTAGGGAAGTGAAATAGCTTGTCCTTAGTCATTCAGCTCATTTGTGTCAGAGCTAGGACTAGAACCAAGGTTCTCAGACAGGGTCATTTTTACTACCATAGAGTTGCCTGCCACATTCCCAGTGCACCTGAATGAGATTAAAATATAACTGGGAAATATTTATTGAAATAAATAAAACTACAATAGAATACATTTTATGTTAGCATGTGGTTTTCTAAGTCAATAGGAAGCCCACGGTTTACTGGCCCTCCTCTCTGAGTTGGACACCACTTCATTACAATATACTGCCTATAACAGGTTGGTGGAAGCTTCAGCCATACTGGTGGCTTTGGATGAGGTGGTATGTAGGGAGGGAAGAAGAAAGGAAAGGCTAGATGGGAGTCAACATATTGACAATCAGCAAAAAAATTCACTTCCACCAGTCTGCACACTTTTTTGTCCATAGCTGATAGAAAATGTATACCACATACATATACAATATACTCAACTAGAACAGACAGACAAGTTAGCCCAAATAATCAAAGCACATCAGCTTTAGGCTTTGAGAATGCTGGCCCTAGAAATATAGGAAGGTATCTCATTGGGAAGGGAAGGGGAAATTGACTGAACATGTAATTGAAACTTCATGAGCACCACATTGTTTAGGAGCAGGAAAAACATGACTGGGTTTTAGCATTTCTGTCTCTTAAAACCTCTCCATTTCAATAAACGGGGACCTTCTGGTTCACACAGAACCAGACAATGAAAAGGGCTCTTTAGGCCTTGCAACCTGAGCTTGGCCTGGGCCTCTTCCTCTGTGAAGCAGAGAATTCTCCCTTTTCTAGCTTCAGGGCCCTCAAGCAGGTAATCAGAAGAGCAGCCCTCTCCTCCTCATCTAATCTAACCTCTACATTTTCTAGATAAGAAAACCAGTAGGGGCCAAAAGATGACACACTCAGGTCTTTGAACTCTCCCTCCCATGGGCCTGCCCCATCTGTCTCATCCTACCTGTAGGTCCTCAGGGAAGCAAACTGATGGCCTAGAGTTGCACCCAAGGAAACTGTTGGTGGAAATCTGCTGTTGACTGATATAGATAAAACTTTCTCTTCTCCCTCTCTTCTCTTTTTCCTTCCCTTTTTTGTTCTCTATAATCTTTGCCTTAAAGGGTCTGATTAGCCGGAGCCCAGGTGACTGATAATACCCAAGGCTAAAGACCTCCCATGAAGGAGGCAGTGTGGTTTAGTGGATGATCTAGGTTTGGATTCCAGCCTTGTCCTTTACTTGCTATGTGCAAAACCTCAGTTTCTTCATCTGTAAACCTGGGATAACAGTAATTACATGATCTGTTTCCTATGGATGGCATGAGAAAAGCATTTGTTGAACCTTAGAGAGCTCGAGAAACAGGTTATTATTATTATTATTATCTTGGTGGTACCCTTAGTACCTAGCACAGTGTTAGAGATATAGCAAACATTTATACCTGTTTTTTGAATAAGTGAGTGCAGATGCCAAGTCTGAGCCAGGGTTCAACCCACGGTAACAATAATATTATTACTTGGGCCAGAGATTCTTTTTTTTCCCAATTTGACTTTTCTTTATTAACTTCTGTTTTACATCATTCATTTCCGCCAGATTTTGAGTTACAATCATTTTCCCCACATTATTCCCCTACCCAACCTCCCAGAATAGTAGTCCCACAAGATATTGCTTCCTCCAATCTGCTCTCTCCCATACCTTCTCCCATACCCCCTTCGACTGTTCCATTAGAGGAAGGTGAATCTTTGTGTCCCAATGCCTGCACATCTTATCTCCCAATTATAAGCAAAAGAGTATTAATAATAGTATTCATATATATTTGAAACATTTAATGTTAGGACCTCGAATTTCAGATCCATTTCCTTCCTCCCTTGTCACCCATTCCCTCTTGGGAGATAATTAATTCAGTATATGTTGTACATGTCTAGCTATGCAAAACATTATCATAGTAGATATATTGTACAAGGCTGCTTATAATTCCCTCCCACTCATCCCACTCCCAACCTGGTCCATTCCTTACATGATCCTGTCCCTCTTCTATAGTGGGTACTTCCAACCTCCCCTCACCCCAAGGATGCCCTCCCATCCATCATCCCTCCTCTCATTCCCCTTCCCCCTATTCTGCTGCAGGTTGAGATATCCCATTTGGTATGTATGTCATTCTCTCCCTGAACCAAATTCAATGAGAACGTGGTTTTGCCTTTTTTGCCTTCCTATTCTCCCCCTCCCTTGCAACCACTTCCCCTTGCTTCTTCTACATGAGATAGTTTACCCTACCCTGTCTCTCCCCATCTCCTCTTGACACTTTCCTCTCTCACCTCATAATTTCATCCCTTGAGTATTCTCCCTTCCCAACAAATTCAACCTATGCCCTCTATCCATATATAACTGTAACCATATACACACACATTCATATATGTATTCATATGACCACACCCCCTTCTTCCATTATTTTCATAGTGAGAAAGATATCATCAGTCACAGTTGCTTTTCCATATAGGAATGTAAATAGTTCAACTTTGATAAGTTCCTTTTGATTTCTTTTCCCCGATTGCCTTCTCAGGCATCTCTTCCTTCTTGTGTCTGGATGTCAAATTTTCTATTTAATTCTGGTTTTTTCCTCAAGAATGCTTGAAAGTCCTCTATTCCACTGAATGACCATATTTTCCCCTGAAACAAAATACTCAGTTTTGCTGGGTAGGTGACCCTTGGGTTCATTCCCAGTTCTTTTGCCCTCTGGAATATCATATTCCATGCCCTTCATTCCCTCAGTGTAGAAGCTGCCAGGTCCTGGGCTATTCTGATTGTGTTTCCACAATATTGAAATTGTTTCTTCCTGGCTGCCTGTAGTATTTTCTCCTTGATCTGGGGATTCTGGAACCTGGCTATAATATTCCTGGGAGTTTTCTTTTTGGGATCTTTTTCAGGAGGTGATCGGTGGATTCTTTCAACCTCTATTTTGCCCTCTGGATCTAAAACATCAGGGCAATTTTCCTTGAGAATTTCTTGAAGGGTAATTTCTAGGTTCTTTCTTTGATCATGGCTTTCAGGTAGTCCAATAATTTTTAAATTGTCTCTCCTGGATCTATTTTCCAGGTCAGTGGTTTTTCCCATGAGATATTTCACATTGCCTTCTAATCTTTCATTTGTTTGGATCTGCTTAACAGCATCTTGATTTCTCATAAAGTCATTAGCTTCCATTTGCTCCAGTCTAACTCTGAAGGAATGAATCTCCTCAGTGAACTTTTGAGATTCTTTTTCCATCTGGCAAATTCGACTTTTTAAGGCATTCTTCTCCTCATTGCCCTTTTGGGCCTCCTTTGCCATTTGAGTTAGTCTATTTTTTAAGGTGTTGTTTTCCTCAGTCAGGCTGTTGACCCTCATTTCATACTTTTCCTGCATCCTTCTCATTTCTCTTTCCAATTTTTCCTCCACTTCTCTTATTTGATTTTTAAAGTCCTTCTTAAGGTCCTCTATGGCCTGCAACCCGCTCATGTTTTCCCCTGGGGCTTTTGGAGCAGGACTTCTGACCTCAAAGTCCTTTTCCTGCTCTATGCCCCCAAAATAGGAGTCTAGGGTTGCATTTTTCTGCTTCCTTTGCCTTGGCATGTTGCCACTTAATTACTTGACTTTTGGGCTTGTTGCCACACTATGGCTTTAAGGCCAGATAGAGGAATTTTCGTCCCGAATGTGTGGGGGGCAATTTCCGTTTCTGGCAAGCTATAAACCCACCCACGACCTCCACCCTAGATCACAATCCAGATCCAGGGAGGTTAAAGCAAGAGCAATTACCCCCCAAGACTGATCGCTGGATCTCCCTACAATTCACAGGCCAGGAGCTGAAGCTGCCTCTGAAAACTACAAAATGGTGTGTCTCCTCAGTGGCTTCTAGCCCCCAGGGGAGGGAGCCGACGAATTCCCCAAATACTGGTCCCAAAGTCCATAGGACACTAACCTCTTACTTTGTCCTAGGCATGTCTATGTTGATAATTCTGGAGTCGCCACAGCTGCTGGTGTTCTGGGGTTCCTCCAGCCGGCTGCTGGCCCTGCCTCCCTGGAGCTAAAACCTCGGCTCACGGGGACCTGGTCTCTGCTCGGCTCTGCTCCCTGCGCTCTGTGCGCTGCGTGCTGCCAGGTCCCAGACCGCTGTGCTGGTCCTTCCTGCAGGGTTGCTGGGCTGTCCTCAGCGGGAGGTTAGCTTTTTTGTGTCGTTCTGTGGGTGCTGGGGCTCCAGAAGTTGTTCAAAGTCCCCTTTTACATAGTTTGGGGGGAATCTGGGGGCAGAGTGGCTTGGATGAGCTGTTTCTACTCTGCCATCTTGGCTCCCTGGGCCAGAGATTCTTAATCTTTTTTGCATCGTAAACCATTTTGGCAGTCTGGTAAAATCTATGGGAGCCCTTTTCTAAGGATGGTTTTTTTTTTTGTTTGTTTGTTTTCTTTTAAATTCATAATTGAAAGAAATGCTAAGTTTCAGCTAGAGATTAGTGAAAATAAAAGTATATTTCCCCCCATGCAAGTTCATGGACCTTCCCCCCTGAAATCTATCTATCCATGGACCTTCAAAGGCTTAGGAGCCACTGACAAGGGACTGGCTGGCATCAAACTGCCTTGAGATTTGTCACTTTTCCTAGTGACTGTAGTGAAGGTTATATTTCAGTAGGTCATAGGATCATATAAAATTGGGCTGGAAGGAACCTCAGAGCACAAAGAAGATTTATTTATTTATTTATTTTTGTGGGAGGGAGAAGGAATATTATCTACTTAAACTTCCTTTTTCTGTTCATCCATTCATTCATTAACATTTATGGAACAGCCAGTACTAGGCAAGGTAAAGTGCTAGGTCTGCCTCGAGGCCACTGGAGGTTCCAGACCCCTGTGCTAAGTGATCAATCTATTAATTAGATCATTCCACTGACTAAAGGACAGGAAAGAGAAGACCTGGGTGGCTAGGTGGTACAGTGAATAGAGCACTGGCCCTGGAGTCAGGAGGACCTGAGTTCAAATCCAGCCTCAGACAGGTAACACTTACTAGCAGTGTGACCTTGGGAAAGTCACTTAACCCCAACTGCCCTGCTCCCCCCCCAAAACAAAAAGAAAAAAAAAGAAAGAGAAGAGCAAGTAAAAAAGGGGGAGACTTCATTTGACTCAAATGGGTTATACTCTTAAATATGAAAATAAGTGTATTTGAGGCAAATCCAACAATTTCTTAAGGAGCTCATAAGTGCTGCAGCCTCAGGGCAACTATAATTTGCATGTCAACAAGCTTGGGTGATTGCAGACAACTACATCCTGGAGAACTTTATGATGCTGCTCATACATGGGGAATAGGTGTCCAGTGCCAAAGTGGGATCAGCAAGCAAAAGCATTTCCTGGAGGGTGGAGTGGGCTGAAAAACATTAGTGGTAGCAAGATGGCCACAGGGTTGTGTGAGGCTCAAACTACCCTGTGGCTTTCTGGGCTGCTCTCCCTGAGTGGAGCTGGGAGTTAAAGAAAAAGACAAAGACAACTATCTACAGACGGCATTTGTGCTCACGTCCCCACTATCCTCCCACACAAACAGCTCAGCCCACTGACAGGGATTATTCTCTTTGTTTCCCCCTTCTCCAAGATGTCTGTTTTAATTTGCAGGTGCCAGAGACTTCCCGTTTCTATGTCTGCTATAGAGCAGGAAACACTGGGGATGCTCTATTAGTTGAGCTCCTCATTCTTGGCCTCTAATTTCCTACCATTGAGAAACTGTGGAGGGTGGGGCACTAAGGCTTTTTCTCCCACTTCTTTTTTGAAATCTTTCAGGTTAAAAGTATGCATCTGTGTGCCCTTGCATGCACTCTCTTTCTCTCAATCTCTCTCAGTTTCTCTCTCTCTCTCTCTCTCTCTCTCTCTCTCTCTCTCTCTCTCTCTCTCTCCTTCTTCCCCTCCCCTTTCCTCTCTCATTCTTTCCTTTTCTCTCTCTCCCTTCCTGTAAAAGGAGGAGGCTAGACCACATTATTTCAAATTCCCTTCTAGTTCTAAATCCTATGTGTCTATGACCATGCAAAGTACTTGAAAAAATGAAAAGGCCTTCTTTGGGTAGCAATGTGATTAGTTCCAAGCTGGTCCCCAGTTTCTGAAAGGGCCAGGCCTTCCTGCACTACTTGTAGGATTTATCCAGGAAGCACAGGTAAGAACTGGAAATCAGCTGTCAATTTCTCTTCTATTGTTGACCTCAAAAGGAAGTTAGATTTGCCTTTGGAGAATAATATGGGATCTGATCTTCATTAGAGGCTTCAGAAAAAGCTATTGTTAATGATTCTAGCCACCAGACTAGGCCTTATTTCCCATCCAAACATAGATAATTAGGTAAAATCATCGTCCTTTTTGGAAACTTACTACCTGTAAGGGCACTACTTAGATTCTGCTGGATGTTAAGGGAAAGAAGTCAGATGAAACCACCTAAAAAGACAGGACTAAGATCTTTTTTTCCTATCTCTTCTGTCTCTCACTCAAGCTTTACAAACACACAGCAGCTGTTAATAATAACATTTTAACTATTCCAAGATAGGGGAATCATTTAGAAGGGTCTGCTTGATTAAGTCAATAAACATTTACTGAATACCTACGATGTGCAAGTCATGTATTGTGTGCCTGGGGAAACAAACAAACAAAATGAACATAAGACCCTTCCCTCAAGGAGCTTACAATCTAATAAATTGTAATAGAAGAATTATTTTGATGTTCCTGCATGTCCAATTTTATTTATGTGTTATCATGCTAGAAAATGTTGATTGTTGATTTTGTCTGGCTGTCCCCCATTTGTGGAATGCTTTTCCCCCCTCATCTCCACCTACTGGACTCCCTGGTTTCCTTCAAGTCCCAGATGAAGTTGCACCTCCTAGGAAGCCTTTTCCAGGCCCTCTGAATTCTAGTGCTTTCCCTCTGTCCTTTTTTCCCCTATTTTTCTTACATATGATTTGTTTGTAGATATTTTCTGCCTTGTTGTCTCTTCCCTTAGACTGAAAGCTCCTTGAGGGAAAGGGCTATCTTTTGCCTTTTTCTGTACCCAGAGCACTTAGTATGGTGCCTCACACAAAGTAGGAGCTTAATAAATGTTTACTGACAATGTAAAGAGCACTCCCTGGCTTTGGAGTTAGAGAATCGGGGTTCCAATCCCATGTGACCTAGGACAGTGATTTAACCTCGTGGGCCTTGGTTTTTCTCTTTGTAAAATGAAGGGGTTAGACTCTATAGCCCCTGAGGTCTCATCTAGCTGCATATCTATGATCTGATGATTAAATATGGTGCAGTGTGATCCTCTTATCCTTTCCTGAAGTACCTAGCCCTAGGCCCTTTTGGACTGTCTCTTGTATTCTTAGTTTGCCTTCCCTTCCCAAGGGTACTACAGCTGGTCCTCTTGTATATCCTGTACATTCTATTAATGTCTGATATCCTCAAATCCCTAAAAAGTTAGAATGAGTTCTAACCCTGGCCTCCTGGTTCCCCTTCTTTACTTGATGTAAAAATAGCTGGTGGGAGTCAGATCTAAGCTGTGGATCTCTGTACTGAGTGGGGAGGGAAAAGATGGGAAGGGAGGAGGGAAGGAAAGGGAGGAGCACCTATTATGTGCAAGTCTTGTGTCGTGTGCTTGGGAAACAAAAAAATGAACATTTCTTCTTTGGGGAAGAGAATAGAGGGAAGGGGAAGAGGAGGAGAGGGAGAAGGAGAATAAGGAAAAGAACAGGAGGAGGGGAGGGGAGGAAAGGGAGGAGGGGTGAGCAAGGATGGGAAAGATAGGTATAGGAGTGAGATAGTATGGAGACTGACCTCTGGGTTCAGAAATAAGCTAAATGCAGTAGATAGTATAATAAAGGTTCTGTGGTAACTCAATTTCTTAAAGGAGGAGTTGATGACTACATATTTCACTATAAAAACAAAGAATTACTTCTTAAAATGCAAAGAATTAACCCACCCACTTCTTGCCTTCATCTTTTCCAGCTGCCTTCCCCTTTTTCAGGTTAAGCCTCCTCCTCACTAGTTCCTCTGAGCACTCCCAGGCACCATGCCTTCCTCTCATTCATGGGCTTCCGGAGCCATCCATGCCATCTTCATGAGGTGAGCTCTGCCAGGAATGCTTGGCAGAGGAGGCCATCCGACAGGCAATGAGTGAGTACAAAGGCTGAAGGCTATAGGATGGAAACATTCAGCCAAGCTCTGGAACAAAGGATGCCTGAAAACATGCCTGATTTACACAGAAGATATCAGTGATGGGGGTGGGGCTAAGGGGGAATGGAAGGAGTTGGGAGATTTGTTCTCTTATCTACAGCCAAGTCTCAAAGATGAGTCAGGGAAGTGGGGGAGGGGTCATCATTAACCAGGACTCTTAACTTCTTTCTCCCTTTGGCCACTTTTTTTTGGCTATTGATCAACATATCCATCAATGGATGAGTAGAGAAAGGAGAGAGAACAAAAATTAATAAACTTTATAATGCAATTGTAGTTCTAAAAGATTTGGCAGATAATAAGTGAAGAAAGTTATCAGGAAACTCATAGAATCATTGAACATTAGAATCAGAAGGCACCTCAAAGATCCATTTCTCACCAGCAGCATAAATCTCATTTCCATCATCTCAAAGATCATATAGTCTCCACTTGGGAGCCAATGACAGAGGACCTACTATCTGCTGGGTCAACCCATTTGAATTTTGAAGATTTCTGGATTTCAAAATCCATGTCATACACTCACCTACTTTTATAAAGGTTAGTTCCTTTCTGAATGTACCTTAAAAAAAAAAAAACAACCTTCATCTGTTTTCATGAGTGACGAGGATTATGTACAAGTCATTCTTCTTATTTAATCAAGTTTTGACTGTTACTTGGAGTTTGAAAATGCTTCTTTTTTATTTTGGTGAGCAAAAACGCACCCAGTCTCCCATAGAAATACCTTGCTCAAAAAGCCCCTGAGTAGTATGGTTTCTGTATTTGGCCTGCACGAAATACTAGGCACCAAAGCCCTTTTTTCCATTCTGCTCCAAACAGCTGAAGACTAAATGTATCTCAGGTCTAAGTAGTAGCAAAGCTCCAGACTGGGGCAGCTGAATATCCAGCTCTTTGAAAACTGAATAATCCTAAACAGGTGGTTTAGCCTTTTGGCTTCCTTGTAGAAGCCTAGGTAATCCAACTCACTCTATCAAAAGCTTTGAGGGGTCGGGCAGGGATGAAGGGCTCACAAATAAATAAACGAGCTGCTCAGTATTTTTCTCTTGGGCTGTCTGCTCTTGGACTCTTTCTCTGGAGACCCTTAACCCCTTGATGGAGTGTTTTTTACACAAAGGACAAGTGACATTAAAAGCTATAGTTTAAGCTCTAAATCCTTTGGCAACCCATCTCAGTGGACAAGCTGACACTGAGGTCAAACCAGATCAAAGTCACTCTCAATTCTCTGTCCTTGCTGTCAAATGTCCAACCTTTAGAAAAAGGTTGCTCCCAAGAGCCATGAATAGTTTTGAAAACCTCTCTTTCCCTTACTCACAAATACTTTGCTATTCTTTTTGACTGCATTTAATGTATTTAGGGACTGGATTAGCTAGTCTGTCAGGGCACCATTCAATTACTCTAAAGAGCAGCCAAAAATTTGGTTCAATGTGATTGGGAGGGAAGTGAGAAGCTAATTGGAGAGAAGCAGGGTGTTTAATCACCTCTTGAATGAACTCTTAACAAAGAGAGTGCTGCCGGAGAGGAGAATAGCTGTTTGAGGCTTTTGGGTTAATGATGCAGCATTCACTTGGTTTGCCTTGTCAGACTCTCCACCAGCTGTGAACATGGCAGGTGATTTTCAGGGTGGAGATAGGTACAATCAATGATTGACTACTGTCCCTAATCACTACCTTATCAAATTTTAATTTCGAGGTTTGGTATTCAAATAACTAAATGAACTGGTTTTCTTCTACTCCATCAACCTGTTTTCTGATCACTTCCCAACAACAAGTTCCGCTAAAATTAGGCTAATTTTTTTTCATCAGTTGAAAACTTATTCACTTTCTGCTTGATAAAAATTTCCCCAGGCCTGGAGATACAGCTCAAATGCCACTTCCTCCATGATCCTTCTCTGATCACCTGTCAGAAAGGATTTCTCCCTTTCTAGACTCTTATAGTACCCTGCCTAAAACTCTGTTGTTGTTGTTGTTTTCTGGGGTATGGGCCTGTAATTTCCTTATGTACTTAGGTTCTTTGTATATTTATCTCACCCTCCTTACAGGGAATTATTTCACTTTCTGTTTTCCCCTGGGCCTAGATCAGTATTTTGGCTTTTTGTGAAGCAGTTCTGTGGAATTGTGGACATTATGATAGATGGAAGTCCGGTAGGCCTGAGCTGTCAGCCTGTTGGTTACTAGCTACAGTGTGGCCTTGGCCAAGTTATTTATTTATGTAAAATGGGGGAGGAGGTAGTTAATAACAGCACCTACCTCAGAGCATCATTATGAAGATTAAATGAGACAATACACAGAAGTAATATTTACCTTGAGGTGCTATATAAATGTTAGGTGTCATTTTTACTTGCTGTTTTGTATACGGTAAGCATTTAATAAATAATTGAACAATTTGCTAAATGGCTATAATGTACCTTCCACTGTGGGATATATGACAGAAATATGGGTGTGATAGATGAGCCAGCAACCACTATGGCCTGGTTGTGGAATCACTCAGAGAAGGTTAAAGTTAGATAACAAACAGTTATTAAATGCTTATTATGTACCTGCCACTGAGTTAAGTGCTATGAATATAAAGACAAATGAAAAGAAAGGTAGTTCCTGGCCTTTTGCATCCCCAGAGCTTAGCACAGTGCCTGGAACATAGGAGGCACTTAATAAATGTTTATTGATTGGTGGGCATATAGTAGTGTAAGTAAGGTGGATTTTAGTGTAACAGGGAGTTTTGTTATTATTTTTTTTTTTTTGCTTTTTTTTGGGGGGGAGGGCAATTGGGGTTAAGTGACTTGCCCAGGGTCACATGGCTGGTTTTTGTGTTAAGTGTCTGAAGCTGGATTTGAACTCAAATCCTCCTGACTTCAGGGCTGGTGATCTATTCACTGCGCCACCTAGCTGCCTCTGTTATTATTTCTTAGAGTTCAGTTTTCCAGGATCTATAGTCATGACAATGTCTTATTCTTAGGTATTAGATAAGAGTTCTCATGATTATGGTTCAAAACATCTCTACCATGCTTGCACAGCATTATATAATGATAAATAATATAAACATTTGTGCTTAAATTGTAAACATACACTGTGACTGTGCAGTGAGATACAGGGATAAGGGGATGGAACCTTGTGAGACTATTGCTGGCAATACACCTTCTTTGTCTGTTACCCTATAAAGCAGGTGGGCATGGTCAGCAAGTGGGGAACCTTGGGTTGAATGCACAAGCTGGAATGCTGTGTGTGCCTTGACTGGCCCCATCAAGACTTGGGGGAAATCTGTGTTTGCCCCAACCAGCCCCCATCAAGGCTTGAGGGGATTTAGGGGAATGCACAAGCTGTGCCTCTCTAGATTGACCCCCATCAAGACCTAGGGGCAGTTGCCCCCTCTTCTCACCTACCCCTGCAAGACAGGCGATTTGTAGGAGTTATGCTTTCATTATCAGCAACCCTTGTGAGAAGACTAGACTAGAATAAAGTAAACTTATTAACCCTGTCTTTCCTGTCTGACCAGATCAAGAATGAACTTGTGCTAGCAGCCTCCTGTGTGCTAGTATTATCTGTCTTACAAGTAAGCATTAAATAAAAGCTAATCACTGACTGAACATTTGCATGGGAAAGACTGGAATTTAGTACCTAGGGTGTGAGATGGAAGAATGGAGGCTCCACATAAGCCTTCTATTCTTATCCTCCCCCAGGGTGGGGGTAGGGGGGTGAAGGGGCACCTCATTTATTTACACAATAGAACAGGAGGATCTTAGTCAACTGTGGGAAGCTGAGATGCCTTTTATTCACCCAAATGAGGAGGAAAGAACAAAAATGTCACAGGAAGTTGTTGAGGAGATGTGTCCTGTATTCCTGCTTTTCCACATGTAGGTGTGACTAGCCATAAACTTCTCAGGGTTTGGAGTTAAGAGAAAAGAGAAAGCTTCATGGGTTAGAGGAGTCAGAGAATGTGAGCTTGACTAGGATTTAATGGAGTGGAGTGGCAGGGGTGGACATTTTAGGCATGGGAAATGGCTGCCTCGAGTCATGGATGGCTCTGGAAGAGAAAGTGAGGCTGGTGACTCTGCAAAGCCGTCCCTCACTTAAATCCAAGTCACTTGCACATCATGGCATCATCCTCCTGATGGTCATGGTCCTCTTTGAGAATGAAGGACAAACAGTAACACAAGCCATTAAATCTTGGTGCTGTGAATACACACAGGGGGTCCTGGATGACAGAAGTAACCATCCCCCTGTACTCTGCCCCGGTCAGAGCTCTGCAGCAGTATCACACTCAGTTCTCAGCACCACCATTTAGGAAGATCACAGCCATCATGGGACTTGTCCAGAGTGGCACACTGATCATAGCTGGCATTTATATAGTGCAAAGTGCAATATGTGCTACCTCATTTGATCTTCCCTACAACCCTGGGAAGCAGATGCTAAGATTATAGTCTCTGTGTGACAGAGGAGGAAACTGAGACTGAGAAAGGTAAAATAACTTGTCCAGGGTCACAGGAAAATGCTTATGACATGTGAGGATAGCTTGAAAGACTGAATATATTTAACTTGGAGAAGATGACTTAGGGTGAACAGATGCTTTCTAGTGTTTAAAAGGCTCTCCAATGGAAAAGAAAGATGACTTATTCTTCTGGGTCCTAGAAGTCAGAACCAGGAGTAATAAACAGGCAGAAGAGGCTGAGACATGGCCTCAGCCATAAACTAGGAAAAACTTCAAAACAATTAGAGTTACTCAAAAAATGGAACAGGTTCTATTTTAGGAGGAAATGAACTTCCCCATCACAGAGGATCCTTAAGCAGAGTCTGTATGCCCACCCTTGAGGGATGGTGAGGAAGGGATTCCTAGCTAAGCAGGCATCACTTACTTCTGATGATTTCTGAGATTTCCAAGCTTTTGTGAAGGTTGATGTGGAATGGGACCTCTGTCTTCTAACAGATGAAGGTTTGTCAGGTGGGATTTTTCTGCAGTGAATGCAGATGACAATTTTGGTTTATTATAAAAGAAAAGTTTCTAATAATTAGAGGGGCTTCCAAAAAGGAATGGGTTGCCTTGGGCTGTGGTGAGTTCCCCATCATGGGAGGTCTTCCAGCAAAGGCTATCTGACCACTTCTCAGGTCAGATGAAAGCCTTGGTTGGTGGAGAAGACAGTATATACACAGAGCAGTAAATGAAAATATGCTCCATGAAAACAGGAAGTAATTTTTTGGTGGTGAGGGTGAACTTTAGTAATGGAAGATATTGGGAAGGGCTCAAAGTAGGTGGCAGTGTTGAACTAAGCCTTAAAGGAAGCCAAGAAGCATCTTCTGTAAGTGGCTTTGACTTTGGAAACAGCCAAATCCTGGGAATTCAGGCAGGTGTGATCAAGGTAGGAAATAATATTTTTGGTCAAAGAAGCAAAAGGTGGCCATCACCTTTTCTTGTCTGGCTTGTGAGTGGGCTCTGAAGGTGATTTCAAAAGAAGAAGTTCAAAACTGTTTTCAGAAATGGCAGAATTGGAGTAAATGTCTTGGGGGGGGGTGCACTCATTTGGATGTAAACATGCAAAATAATAATAATAATCATGATAAATAGCTAGCACTTATAGAGTGCTTTGAGATTTGTAAAGGGCTCTACATATGAAAATTAACATCTTTGCTTATGGTCATGTTAAGAATTATCTTCTGTGGGGCAGAGTCAAGATGGCAGAGTAGAAGCAGGACTTCACTGAGGCTCCAGCTTCCACTTTCACCAATCCATGTAAAAGGAGACTCTGAATAAACTTT